>CM072996.1:38482167-38912167 GCA_037038555.1 Rhynchonycteris naso | reverse complement strand
ATACTTCTGTTGTAATTCTGACTACTGGAAGCATCTCCCAGACTACCGTATTTCACTGTCTGGCTCACTCTCTCCTTCATTCACTCGTCACTCACTCAGCTAAGGCTATGGACTCTCCTATTGAAAAGCAGCACAGTGAAGTGGAAGGCTGTGGCTCCTAGAGCCAGATTACCTGCCTCTCACTAGCTCAGTGACTTTGGGCAGTTCACTTTGCCCCGTGCCTCCATTTCCCAACTATGAAATGAGGATGGTGATAATTATTTCCAACTTTATCGGAACACTATGAGGATAAATGAGTCAATAATTATGACCAACTTAGCACATAGCAAGTCCTTAATTAACACCTAATGCTATTGTCACCTGCAACAGACTTTTCCTTGGTGCTGGATTTTTCTGAAGGGTGTACTAAGAGGTGGAAAAAAAGTTCTTTACCTACTCTGGGACTTTTATTTCAAATTAGTACAGCTAAATGTTTGTATTGCCTTTTTTAACATGGTTTTGTCTAATGAGTATAAAATTATAGTGCTTTTAGGAATCTGAAGACATGTGCATAAGTAATTTTATTTATATACCCTGAAGATGAAGTTGGATCCAGAACACAGTCTCCAGGTCCCATCTCTGTCTTTGCTATGGAAATGGCTCCCCTCAGTGGCCTTGCTGAGTTATTACATACGTATCCTCCCCGCAATTTAAGAACAGGAGTCCTGCTTTGGTGATCACCAGCACCAATAGCTAAAGCTGTTTCATAGCATTAAATTAAATTGGGTTTAAATTTATTTCCCCAAAGATTCACTCAACCAACTAATTACAATTTTATAACATCACAATGTCCTGTCAGAAAAGAGAGTCAGTGTTGAGCTGTACCAACAAAAGACAAAAGCATATTTCCACCTAATTAAAAGAATGTCTATTCACTGAAAGTTGTTTTCAAGTTGCAAAGTAGTTTACACATCTGTTTAATTCTGTGCATGTTTTAAACATCAGACTGGACCCTTCCAAAAGTATCTGAGTTCTGGCAGGATGGGTCAGTGAAGAACCAGCTATTATTCTTTTCTAGATGCCAAAGCAGGTCTGGAAATTATTGAGAATTCCCATCTTTGAGTTGGCATTTCATAGAGTATTGTCAGGCTCTTCCAATTGCTGCCCTGTTAACTATGCAGTCAAATCACACTCTCCAGATCTGCTTGTTCTCTATTGTGACATTTGGGGATTGACTACTAAGTTCCCAAGCTGCAGCTTGAACCCTGCTCCTGTCCCGACCTACTACACACTAGTCTGCATCTTTCATAATGACCAGAAATACAAATTTTAAATTTTATGTGAATATTCAAATGTAGCGTTGGAATTAATGGTATTTTTTAGTAAACATAGGTTGATGAAAATGAAATTTTATTTCCAGGAAAGCGTTCCAAAGAAAGCATCCAGATAGCAAACAAGCCCGTTATTAGTCAGGAGGGCAGTGCCTGCTGAAACCACAATGAGATTCCACTACACATCTATTAGACTGGCTACAATTTTTTTAACCTGACTATACCAAGTGCTGAAAAAGATGTAAAGCAGCTGACAAGAACATACATTGCTGGTGAAAACACAAAATGGTACAGCCTTTTGAAAAAGCAGTTTGACTCATTCTTATAAAGTTGAATATTTGTTTATCCCACTCCTACATATTGAACCAAGAAAATAAAAATGTATGTTCATAGAAATATCTGTAGGTAAATACTTACAGCAACTTTATACATACTCAACAAAAACTAAAAAAGAAAAAAAATCCAAGTGGTAAATATATAAACAGGCTGTTAAACATTCATACAATGGAGTACCCCTCAGTAGTAAACAGAAACAAACTACTAAGACATGCAACAACACATATGAAATTCATGTGCTTTGCACTAAGTGAGAGAAAGCAACTCAAAAGGCAACACATTTTTTATTCTGTTCATGTGTCATTCTCCAAAAAGCAAAACCACAGTGACAGAGAATAGATCAATGGTTGCCAGAGGCTGGGGGGTGGAGGAAAAGACACGGAACCTTTGTAGTTATGAAAATGTCTGTGTCTTGATTATGGGATAATTAACCATTTGTTCATTATATAATAATGTAATATAGCCATGTGTTAATCATACCTCAACAAATGTGACCAGAAAAACAAAAAAGGAAGGAAAGACAGATGGAAGGAAAGAAAGAAGGGAAGGAGGAAGGGAACGAGAGAAAGAGCAACTCACTGGCCAGAAAACCAGCATAGCAAAGTGGTCAAGAGCACGATAGGCCTAAGTGTAGACTTACTGGGTTCAAATGGGGCTCAAACCACGGTGGGATTTGAGGTACATTATTGAACCTCTCTGTGCCTTAATTTTCTCGTTCGTAAAATGAGAGAGCAATACTTCTTAGTGAGAGATTGAAAGTACTCAATTTTTTAAAGCACTTAGAACAGTATCTTGCAAGAGTAAGTTTTTAATAAATATTTGTACCATAAATGATTATACCATAGACTATAACACAACCCACTCCATCAGCAAATAATATCAACCATAAAGCAGGCAGAATCAGGGCTTGGTAAGCCAGCTTCCCCAACACTGTTTATTAATTCAGGCTGCTAGTGGGCACCCAGGTCACATTCACCTTCACCTCCTGATGCTGGACATACAACTAAATCCCTGGTTGATTTTTTTTAACAATTCATAAGTTTTATTTATTTTTTAACAAGTACCTGACCAGGCAGTGGCGCAGTGGATGGAGCATCGGACTGGGATGCAGAGGACCCAGGTTCGAGACCCCGAGGTCACCAGCTTGAGTGCAGGCTCATCTGGTTTCGAGCAAGGGGTTACTCGGTCTGCTGAAGGCCCGCGATCATGGTACATATGAGAAAGCAATCAATGAACAACTAAGGTGTCGCAATGAAAAACTAATGATTGATGCTTCTCATCTCTCTCCATTCCTGGCTGTCCCTCTCTCTGACTCTCTCTCTCTGTCCCTGTAAAAAAAAAAAAAAAAAAAAAAAAAACAAGTAACTGCCATCATTTATTTTTTTCAATTGCAGCTTACATTACAATTGCTCTGTTAGTTTCAGCTGTATAGCACAGTGGTCAGATAATCCTATACCCTGGTTGATTTTCAATGCTCCAAACCAACCCCTAAAGCAGAATCTCTGCAAGCATCAACTTTGTCTAGTCAGAACCCGAAGCTGAAGCCCAGATGTCAATATAGTCCTGTGCACAGCGTTCATAGTGAGTCATCTAAGCTCCCAAATCTCAACTGATTGTGAGTAGTCTCCTCAGAGCCCCTCCACACTCCTCCCAGCCCACTGAGATTGAAATACCCAGGAGGCAGGGCGGTGAACCACACGGGCTGTACTTGACTCCCCCACTATATCCTACTCCCAAGGGACAAGTAGCCTCTTAGAAGGGACCAGAGTGAGGCAGGGAAAGAGGGACCAGCAAGGGATGCTACTGGTTGCTCCATGAGGAGAAACCAGCTGCACCAGAGCAGATAGCCCAGGGGGAGGAAGAGGACTTCTTATCTGCTGACTCCTACATTGCAGCGCCAAAGGTTTGGCCCATGGGCCATTAACTCCCCACACTTCACGGTTGTACACTCGTAGACATTGAGCAAGGTTCTGCAGTGTCCCTTGCTTCACCAGGTGTTGGTGACAAGAGGCAGGCAGCATGCAGACAAGAGGGAATGCCTATGCAAAGTCACTGGGAGCTCCCTCAGAGGTTGGTTGCCATGGCAATAACAGGAAAAACAGGTCAGGCCAACAGGCAATGAATTGTGCATACATAGTATCTGAGTCTCCACAACCCAGTAGATCCACCCACTGGCATATCTTGGAAAGAAAAATCACACATGTCCACAAAGGCACATGTACTAAAATTTGTATAGTTGCATTATTATGTAATATAGCAGAAAAGGAGGAAGAGGAGACTAAACTACCAAATGTGCATCAATATAAGAATGGATTCTTGTGTGATATAATTAGAAAATGAAACATCATATAACAGTAACAATGAATAAATTAAAGCTGCCGGTATCAACCTGCAAAACCTTGCAAGTTAATTAGAATTAGTGAAGGATTAGCAAGGTGACTGGATATAAGAACAAAATGTACACATAGATTGCATTTCTCCATAACAGCAGCAATTAAAAGTGCAATTTTCCTAAAAGACACCACTTATAACGTAACCAAATTGTAAAACTGAAATAATTCTTACATTTCCTCACTGTTTATAGCTGTGGCTGTCCATGAATACTGCCCAAAGGTGAGTGTTGGGCAAATGAGTTAGTAAAATTTGTATTTTTTAATTTGCTCAGTTTTAGTGTTAAAAAATGGCACTGGGCAGCACCAGGTATGTGATCTGTGAAATTGCAAATTACCTTCCTGCTTGGGAAGAGCCATTGTCTTGCTAATGTGTGCTGGAGGAGAGGATTTTGTGCCAGAAAGTATTGAAAAGAGAGGACAGAGAAGGTAGGGTGCTGAAGAAGAAGCTGGTTTGTGCAGAAAGTTTGAAGAAGGAGCTGGGGAACCAGAGGTGAGGGACTTTGCGAGCTCCGCTGAGACTGGTGAGGCCTTTGATATAGGAAAAACTGGAGAAGATTCTCCTGGTTGTGGAACCAGAGAATGTGTCAGTGGCTTTGTGAGCTCTGAATGAAGAGAGAAGTGTTTTTTTTCTGTGTGTGTTTGCTCGTTGGCTGGTGTGAGTCCTGAATAAAGGAACGGCCCACCATTTTTTGGCTCCACTGTTTCTTTACAATCTGCCCAAATCCAATGAGAACCTACCTGCATGTGAATGGCCACGATGGCCGCGACTGCTGGCCATACAGTGAGCCATCAAGATATAAATACAGAAGAATGGCACAAGAATTAAAACATACATCATTAAGAAAAGTCAGTAGATAAATGAGGAAGGAGAGGGGGAAGCAGTGTAAGTCAAAAATAACTTCTTACTCTCATGACATTGGTTCTCAGATGAGGGAACCTGACGAAAGCATCAACATCATCTGGGAACTTGCTAGAAATGCACATTCTCAGCTCCCTCCCCTCCCCCCCCAATCAGAAACTCTGGGAATATTTTTTAAAACCCTCCACCACCACCACTGAATCAGAAACTCTGGGAATATTTTTTAAAACCCTCAGGATGTTCTGTTAAATACTAAAATTTGGGAACAACTTTCTAATGAGGACACAATAAATACTGTTTAAATTACTGATAAAAATGCGAGGTAAAAATGTATTAGATTAATTTCCAGTGGCAACCAACAGAAGATGCGAGTCCAGAAACTGTTGGTTATCCCTGGAGAGCAGCACAGCGTTGTTGAAGGAGGTGGGTCATGGGCATAGAGGCTTTTTCTATTTTATGTCATTCTAAGCTTTTTGAATTTTTATAACACATTAAAGCTGTGTTTTTTAAAAAAATAAACAGACATACACCCAAATAAAATTTGTGGTGGAAATTTCTTCCTTTTCTCTTTTTAGGGAGGATTTCACTTCTTACTGATGTTCCATACTCAGATCATGATCAGCCAATGAATTCATAGCAATTTACAGAAAAGTAAAAAATAAAAAGGAGCGCTGTTTGACTCCTTATAAGATGCTGCATGTCTCGATCCCTATTTTCCCAAGTTTATACCAAGAGTTCCTGCCCATCAGAAGGAAACATCAAGTGCTCTCTCTTTTATTTATTTTGTTGTTGTTGTTGCCAGATTCTCAGGAGATAGAGAGTAAAATATCAATTGTTAGAAAGGCAGGCATTAGCATGCCTTCAGTGTGGGATAAATCATATGGAAAAAATGATTGAGAGGTTCTAGAAAAGAGATGTCTGTCTCCTCCACAAGAGTGATATCCGGTTCAGTGGTCTAAATATACAGAAACGGGGGGAGCTTTCTTCTTCAATCTTGATGGAACATGGAAAGGAAGAGATTAAAAACAGAGTGAAGGGGTCGATCGCCAGCGTTCTCAGTACCGAGTCTTCACCCCACCCTGGATAGGTACATGCGGGAAACCTGACAGTGCCCAGGCATGCCTCTGAGGAGTGGTCGTTGGCATGGTACCACATCCAATATAGCAGGACGAACAATGGTGGGTGGGTGTCCACGTAGATACCCTGCGAACATGTGACTAGTGGCCCAGACACCCTCTGTGGTCTGAATTTTGCCCCTTCCTCAGTTGCCAGACCCAGAAGTTAGAGAGGACCTGTGCTGGCTTAAGGTAGTAATATAGGAACCATGGGATCTGTGGGGTATGGTGAGTCATGACTCATCTCCAACATGACACCCAGAAGGGACCAGCTATCCATGACAAACTCCATGCTGAAGTCCAGAGAATAGACCGATCTGAAACTAGTAGATGTGGGGACATTGCACAGGGACCCAAGTTTCCCCTCCTCACCACCCAACAGCTATCTCATATAGCCAGATGCCATCAAGGGGGCAGCAGGGAGAAGAAATCTGAAATACTGAGGTAGTCTGTAAACTTCGATGCCCCCTTGTCTTCCCGGACCCTAACACTTGGGGACATGCAAGGACATGCTGGTGATGTATATAACCTACAACATTTGGATTTTCTTCATGCATTTTATAATGGTGTTTAAATTTCCACACTCACCACAGTTGGTTTTTCCTATAATAGGGTATTTTCTGAAACATTTATCTAATGGAAATTAAGTAGTGGTCATTAGATTATATTACCAAGAAGTCCAAAGTTATATTGACAATATAGCATTACACTTTCCAGATGCATTCATTCTTGACTTCCAAATTCTAAATACAGTTGTTGTCCACAAGGTGGCATAAACGCAACAAAATACCACCTCCAGAACAGCCCTGTCTCTCAGAGGAGGTGATGGGTTTTTGTTTTCCCATTCCCATTTATGAGCAATAAATGAAGTAGAGAAAGAAAAGAATAACCAAAATGTGCTAACAAACCGATCCCTCTCTTCAGTGAATAAAAACAAGTCACATGGCCAGCAACCCAGCACATCTTGGCTGTTTCAGATACTAAGGGACCTTGCATGATTTCGAAGAATTTCTGCCTATTTTTAAGCATAAAAACCTGTAATGACAGTAAAGGAAAAGGCCCTGAAAGATTAGCAATTGTGTAAATAGAGTTTAAAAAAAAAAAAAGGCAGGCTTTAGCCATCATGAAATACCAGATTGCCAGATTTCTTGATTGTGGTTTTTAATCAAAACACAGCCAGCTGCCTGTATTTAACGCTAATCGTTAAGCTCTAAGTCTCAGCCAATCATCTTACTTCTGAGCTGGCAGGGTAACAACAACAAAAAAAAATATGAAACTCCCCGACCCAGTTTAGTAGGGGGTGGGGGAAAAAGAAAAAGAAGAATCAATCCTAGGATTTCAGCTTTTCTATGAGAAACGCATCTCTAGCTTTAGATGTTTCTAAAGCAAAACATCTGTGCCTGGAAAGAGATACTGTAGTGCTTCTATAACTGTACTCTGTACTCCGGCTCTCCTTCCTCCCACCCTTAATAAAGGAATGTTAGCACTTCAAAGGGTTGAGGATTTTGTTTGTGGGCAGCTAGAGAGGTAGTTTCTGGGGAATCTTCTTTCTTCATTGACCCCTGCTCCCCTGTTGGCTAAGAACTCACCCTGTGCTAGTGATTTCTCTGTTCTTGACCCTTGAGTGATTTGGGGGTGCTTTCTCCTCCTGGATTACTAACAGCTCCAAATATCCTACTCCTCTATTTTTCCTCAGGGGATGGATACCTTAGCTACCTTCCTGGACTTGGAATGCAAAGAATGCCCCTTCGTTTGAGTGAATTGAGAAGGCTTGGTAAAAGAACAATCCCTCTCTCTGTCTCTCCTTCCATCTTTCCCTCATAAATCATAAATAACAGACAAGATGGAGATCTTCCTGACATTATTTTTAAAAGAATTTAAAAAAAAAAAACAGCTGGTTTTTAGAATCACTCCAAGCACAGAACTGGGAGGTGGAGTGTCTTCTTCCAGGGTCTACAAATGACCTTCCACAATGAAGCTGACTTTGATCCTGACCTTCAGATCTGACACAGGTTAGCCAGTAAGGACGGCAGAGTAATTGGTCACAGTGCATAGCAACGAGTTTCCTTCTCCCCAGTCGTTTACATACAGAGGATAGCTAATATTCAAATTGGTGTAAGCAACCCCACAGTTGATTAAATTAAATCTCTTCCCCCTAGCTTGATTTGCATAACTTGCAATAATCAGAATGGAGAAAAAATCATAATTGAAAGGAGTAAACATAACTGCAGTTATTTGGAATTAGATATAGTTGAATTAAGCTTATAAATTCTGATATTTCTAAATGCATAACTATCCTAGGCTAACTTTAATTTTAAAATATTAAATGTGAATTGAAGAACTGGAAAGTTAATTAACAAATAGTCTTAGAACACCTTTGATTAACAAGAACATCAAAAAGAATTAAGAGAAAAATTGTCGAGCTAGTGATCTGAAAAGTTGACTCATTATTTTACGGGCCCATTGGAAGAACCTCTGCATACCGTGTTCTATTCTAGCCCTTGGAAGGAAAAGAATTCAGCCAGTATTTATTTTATAGCAAAAATTTACTCCAAGATCCTCCCATACCTGAACTCCACTTCTCTTTCTTCATTGCCCATGTATAATACCCCACTTCTACCCGCTGCCCACATTACCTTTATATAAGAATAAAGAGTGAAAGAAAGACCCCACTGTGCCCTGCAAGGACTGGGAGACCTGCTGTCAAGCTGTGAACTTTACAGATCCAGCACCATGCACCTTAATTTTCTTATATTCACTGTTCCTTGCTGTTCTCATCACCTGGGGTCTCAGAGAAGAAAGAAAAGCAAACTGGCACAGCAGCAATGACTGGATCCTTAGAGCATGCCACCACCCCCTTCCAATTACTTCTCCTGTTTTCTCAAGAGCACAGCAGCAGCAGGTCTAGGCCCTGCACCCACACCTGTATCAAACAGAAGAAGAGGACAATCTGAGGAACAGAGTCCCCTCACATAGGCACTTCAGGTCTTGGAGAGAGAGTGTCACATTCCCCCACCAACCATCAGGTCACCTGCTTGTATGAAGTAAACATATTCCTTTGTCGTGGATTTTCCACAATAATGTGCAGAGTACATGTGTTAGGATAGACATCCTAAATTTGTTGTTGGCATCTACAACATATTGAAAATCTCAAATATAAAAGTGAAGTTTAAGGGTAAATAAGGATTTTATGGCAATAGGGGTTAGAGCTTCCTTTCTCCCACGGTGATCTTTGCATTCAATAGTCATCACATTTAAGGAGACGAGTATGCAGATGAATATGTTCCCCTTTTTACAGACAAGAACACTGAGGTTCAGCGAGGTGACATACCTCACCCAAGACTCACTCCTAGAAAGAAGCAGCCTGCCATCCAAACCCAGGCGATCTACTTACAGAAAGCCCCCACTCTTCACCACCAGGTCAAACTGCCTTCCTGAAGGGTGTCAGGAATTTTTCTGGACATAAGACAGTTTTGCTTTAACAGCCAAGGTGGCAAACAGTTCTAGTGGTTGTTTTTGCCTCAACATTTGGTCCACATTTCTAGTCCCTCTTTGTTTTGTCTCAGTTTATCTTCCAACGCCGAAGTCGGTGTAGAATGATCTTCCTTCAAGGAACTCTTAGAAAGTTTTATTCTTTGCTCAACTGAAAATTCCAGAAAGACCAAAAATGTGATTACAGGGTTGGGGCTTTGAGCCACGAGATATCAACCTGACTTTGGGAGGGCGAAGGGAGAATGGAGATTAAGTCAATGATTCAGTCAATCACATCTACCTAATGGAGCCCCAATAAAAATTTTGGACACCAAACCTGGAGTGAGCTTCCTGTATCTGCTCTGTGTATTGTTACACATTGATGTGCTACAGGACAACACATCCTCCAGACAAGGAAGTTTCACCTATAGGACCCTCCCAGCCCTCATTCTGTGTGTCTCTTCTTGTGGCTGGCCTGATTTATATCCTTTTTCTATAATATAATAAAACTGCAATCATAACAATAGAGCTTCCCTGAGTTATGTGAGTTATTCTAGCAAAGTATCAAACGTGAGGGCTTAATGGGAACCCCCAAATTGGTAGCCAGCTGGTCAGAAAGGAGGATGGGCTAGGGACCTACCACCATACTTGTGGCTGGTGTCCAAACTGAGAGAGGCCTTGTGGGAGACTGTGCACTTAACCTGCAAAATGTGGCCCAACTCTGGATAGTGTCAGAGTCATTGAGGGCTGGAGTGGCCTTTATATCTCTACCCTATTACCTCTGAATGCAGTCTATCCTGAGAAGGGTATGCTCTCGCGCAAGGCAGCTCTCTGCAGCTGAGACAGGCCCCGGGGGCCAGCAGCTGATGACTATCTGCGTACAACGCTTTCAGAGAAGCACAGGCACAGGTCCTCCCTTGGATAGGGATGTGGGTGACACATCTCCAGCGTCCCCTATATCCCTCCATTTATTATCCAGTTGTTTTGAATTTTAGGATGTCAGCCCATAACAAAGGAAGTTGATATTTTGTCCCGGGTTTCCAGAAAGTCACCAGGTTTGACTCCCCTCCTGGGTTGTGTCACCAATAGCTTCATCCTACTCTGACAAGCCCAGGTTACCTTTCCCAGAGAGCTTCTAGACTTTTTCCAGATCTCCTGCCTCGTCTCCGTAAGTACTGTATGAGATTAATGAAATCACCCAAGGTTGTCACCAGTGAGTTACAGACTACATGGTCAGAGGCAGGCCAACCTGTTCGTTCAGCGGGGTTAACATATGAGGGAAAGGGAGAAAAGTTTCATTTTTCCAAATCTGAGCCCTGGGAGGGCTGAGCTGAACCTGAATTGACAAGCATGCAGGTCATGTCTGAACTTGCACAGATGGAATTTTAAGTGCATAAAACACTGAAGCACTTGTGCCAAAAAAGCCAGCTTTCGCAGCAGACTGTGGCTAGTCCTGCGAGGGCACTGGGAATGAATGCGCCAAAGTCTCAGCAAGGCGAATGTCTGTCTATTCTTGTACCTGGAGAAATGAGACTTCTTAACGAGCACAGATGGAAACTCCTTCATGCTGAGGCAGATGACACGAGGCCTAGGCGTGAGGTTGGCTGACCTTTGAAGTTGGTCTCAGCTCATCCAGATCCCGGAGAGTGGCTCTTACTTCCTCCACCATGGCCCTCTCTAAGTTTCTTGGTTCCCCTCTCTACCTGGAGGAAATGGAAGCAGAGATTTTACATGTGCCTTAAGTCTAATAAAGACGGAGAAAAGATTTAGAGCCCAAATATATAGCAGTCCTGTTGGACTGATGTCAAAATGAGTAGTAAGTGCTATCAAAGTAAAGGATGATCACATTCCACTGCACAAGCTTTGTCAGGGACTTCTTAGTTCCCACATAAGCCCTGGATGCTGGTAATTGATGGTACTGGCTCCAAGGGAGGCTAGTGATCTTTGAGTACAGATGGCACTCCTCCACTTGGGGTCCACTAGGGCCCCATGCTCTCATCTAGAACCTTACAAACCTTTCTCCCTTTACCCTTCCTGTCTTTCCCCAGATTCTATTGGTCCAGGAAGTTTTTTCTAATGGCAAGAAGGATAGGTAAGTTTTATTCTCATATTATTTGAATTGTCCCAAACCCATTTTGTTGTCTAAGATGAAGAAGAGTGCTTTCAATTTAATATTTTGTATCATTCCAAAAGCATACCGTTTTGAAACAAAAGCCAAAGGAAAGGAATCTCCTAGTTTCCCTCATGCTGCTGTGTAAGGCCAGTGGTCATTGCCATGGCAGGCAGGTTTGCATTGGATTTGGGCAGACAGTAAAGAAACTGCAAAGCTAGAAAATGATGGGCCATTCCATTTATTAAAAACTCGTAACAGTGGACAAGCAAACAGGCAGGGAAGACTGCTTCTCTTTCTCTTAAGGCTTCCAAGACCCTCAGCACTCCCCAGCCAACAGGCCAGGCGGAAATACCCCTTCTCCCGCAAACATTCGCCCCACCCCAGGGAGGCAGGCAGTCCTCAATTTACAATCTGCCATCCTGAGGACAAGCACCTGCAGCCTTCTACAGATCACACACACACACACACACACACACACACACACACACACACACCTGCCCCGCGACAATACACCAATTAGGCAAAATGCAAGCAAGCAGCAAACCTAACTCACTTGTTTCACACTTGAAACACATTGGTTTGCCCAACATGCTGCCTCGCCTTTCCCTGGTGATGAGTCAAGGTGCCCCTGGCTATTTCTTCATTAGGCAACAGTTGGGAAAGGGCGTACAGTAACAGGACTCTTAGGGGCACACATCAGCTATTGCTTTAAAAGAGGATCCCACAGCTTTGACAATGTCTCAGAAACAGTAATGTTTACACCCTGTCTGCATAGTTCTTAAATAATAGTAATTCTAGGCTGTTTGAAGGCCTTTCCACTTGGCATTCCCTAACCAGAGGAGAGCCTCTGAAAAGGAGCAGATGCCCTTTGTGACTTCCCAACATCCTGAAGGTTGTCCAGTATGGGGTCTTCTCCTCCAGGGATGAGTACACAAGGAACACCCTGCTGACCTCGCTGAAAAAATTAGAACGGATTGGCTCCAGGGGACGCTGACCTAGGGAAACTAGGCTTGGTCACAGACCTTCTGCAATGGAGCCTCAAGCTCCCTTTCTTCTCCCATCAGCTGGACACCAGTGAATCTCTTCTCTGTAACATTTTAAAATAATAATAATAACAATAATAATAATAATAATAAAAACCCTTTTCTGTGGAAAGTGCACAATCTAAGCTAAATTCATATCCCAACTCTGCCCTTAGTTTAACTTCTGTTGTTGACAACTTTCTAAAGCTATGTCTTTTGCCAAATAGAGTTACTAATATAAGTGCTGCCCCATTTTACAATCGAATAATGCCATCCACCCACACCATCAGCCCTGGGAGGGCAAATTCAAATGAAAGCAAAGCTCACAAACCAAGAAGTAGCTCCTGATTCCTTTTCCCAACTTTAAGAAAATTACAGGCTGCCTTTTTAGCTCTTGCACGTCCCCGGGCTGTTCTCACTCCTCAGTGCCCTGCCTCCCACTTTTCCGGGCTTCCAGCACAGTCCTACCTCTTCTCAGACCTTTGTTTGAGCTGTTTCCTATTTTCTCTAAATTGTAGTATGCCTTGGGAACAAAGAATGTTCTCTTTCTGTCATGCTAAGTGCCCAGGACATTGCAGAAAACTTACATTCTGAAATCCACAGGAATCCAGGGAAGAACTACAGGGATCCTGGTTCCACGGGAAGATGTGTGCATTTACATCCCTCCAGGCTCCTCTCCTATCCTGGTGCAATGTAAAGCCGGTAGCCACAGCCACCATCACAGCCGCCTGGCCCATGCAGGTTGGCATAAGATTTGGACAGTCAGTAATGAAACAACGGAGCCAAGAACTGGTGAGTCATCACCTTTAATCCTACCTTGCACCTGGCGGGCAAGTAAAAACACACACTGGGCTCCAAAACCCACTCATTCAGTGCTCACAAAGCTACTGACTTATCCAAGTTTCCTAGAATCAAAGGTTTCTAGCTCACCAGACTTATTCACCTCTGTTTCCCATCTCCTTCTCTCTGCGCAAACTGGCTTCTCCCTCAGCACTCTATCATCTTGGCTGCATCTCCTGGTCTTCTCCACGTGGCCTTTCTCTGCTCTCCTCTCTAATGCTAATCTCAGGAACCAAGAGAGCAAGCTCCCAGTCTGCCCCATTTTATAGTGTAGAAATCCAAACCTTTAATCCAATCTACAAACAAGGAAGTCTCTGATACAAATTTACTTATCTGAAGCATAATGGGATTCCTCAGGAGAGTGCACCACCCCACATCATGCAACAGTCAAGGGTGTAGGAAAAGGCTTAGTCTTAAAACGAAGCCTTAGGCTATTACAACCCAGCCTGCGTACAGCCTGTCCCCCACACACAATGCAAACTATTAGCGAGCAAACATATATATCATATTTACAAACTTATTTGACCAACATGCATCTTCAAAAGGCAGATACCTTGGAGCTCAAGGGGCCACACAGGCAAGTGTATACAGGTATTTGGGAGCAGAGAAAGGCCATCTCTTAATATCCATTACCAAGTGGTTAATCCAAGTCTTCTGCTGAGTACTTGCAGGACCCCTGTTGTATCATTTTCCACTTCCTGTCACCAGATTACCTCATGATATTGGAGCAGTTTACCTCCATAGGATAAATGGAGTGTCCCATTCTTCTTTGCATCCTTGACTCACTGTACAATGCCCAGCACTCAAAACAGGATGGTCAAATTGAATTGTTGTAAGGTACTAAAAGCTACAAAATTAATATTAATATTTTAGGAAGTTTAAAGAACATTTTATTAATTTGGGCTAAGCATACAGAGAGATTTTGTAAATGATCTCTGTACTTGTGTGATTAGCATAAAACCAAGATGGTTGATGGCATTGTATTGTAAATGCAAAGGGGAAGGAGACTTGGAGTCTCTGACCTTCCATCACACCTGTGGGGAAATGGGTGAATAGTTAGCCAGGTGCAGGCAGAGAAAGATTAAATTAAACCTTTTCTTATATTAATGGGCCATTTACAGACATTTGTCCCCATGGAAACTACCTCTTCCCTCCTGAAAGCATGTATGTATCTCTGGACAAAGGAGTAGCAAATGAACACTAGAAAATATAGGCACATCTTTTAGTATGTAAAATGACATTTTTACCATTGTGTTGTCTTGTAAGTTTTAATGTGTAGAAGCGTCTTTTTATGAATTCTATAGACAGATGTTATAAACTTGTTAATGAATTGTGTCCCATCCCCCCTCCCTTCATCCTTTTTCCAAACCTGTATAGGAGAAAACAAAAGGTATAAGCTTATGCCGTGATGTCAGGTTTTTTTCCCTGCCCATGTATAATTAAAGGTATATAACCACCCCCTGTAATATTATAGACACACACAATTTGGGACTGCCCCGTGTAGGCTATATGCAGCTGGCATATTTAATAAATTTCCTCCTTTAATAAAACTCTTCAAAAACTTATTTGGACTTGGTCTCTCTATGAAAACCCGTGGAATTGTGGATTGGGTACTTTATAACAGAATAACTTGCCACAGTGCGCTATACTTAGAAAGTTCACAGGGGAGTAGAGACAGCTGAGCGCAGTTGGTAGGAACATAGATTGCTCTCCAGCTGGAAGCAGCTTTCAGTGGCCTGACTTGGGAAGTCATTTTATGCTCTGGCTTTTTTAAGTGATGAGAACACCTCTAAGAAAAAAGGGAAGAAAGGGGAGGAATTTCATATCATATTAAGTATAGGAGAGCCACATACCCACAGGAAGGATATTGTCTAGGTAGCTTGAGAATCTAATGAAATATCCCTCCCTGCCTAACGTCTTTGGAGGATCAAAATTGCTTCATCCCTGAAAGAATGTAGCCTGAATGTTTTATTTATCCAAGATATTGAACCAGATCTTCCGACTCCAAGGTTCTGTAGCTTTGATTCCTTTGGACGAATTTCCAGTGTTGGCCAACATGTTAGTTTGCTGGAGCTGCCATGACAAAGTACCACAGACTGAGTGGCTTAAACAACAGAAATTTATTTTCTCACAGTCCTGGAGGCTAGAAGTCCCCAAGATGTTGTCAGGGTTGGTTTTTTCTGAGACCTCTTTCCTTGATTTGTAGTTGGCTGTCTTCTTGTGTCTTCACACAATATTCCCTCTGTGTCTGTCTGTGTCCAAATTCCCTCTTCTTATAAGGACATCAGTGCTACTGATTAAAGCCCACCATAATAACATCATTTTAGCTTAATTACCTCCCTAAAAGGCCCATCCCCAAATACAGAGCATCAGCCCAAAGGAGATTATACTTGAGCTTTAAGATCTATTGGAATTTGCCTTGCTACATTTTGGACTTGCTTGGGACTTATCTCGCACTTCTTCTTTCCTATTTCTCCCTTTTGGAATGATAATATCTGTCTTATGCTGAGCTCAACACTGCATTTTGGAGGCATATAACTTGCCTGGTTTCATGCGTTCACAACTGGAAAAGAATTTTGTGTCAGGATGACTCTAACCTTGAGTTTCACCCATATCTGACTTAGATGATATTTAGATAAGAAATTAGACTTTTAGATTTTAAAATTGAGGTTGCAATGAGTTAAGACTTTTGAGCCTGTTGGGGTAGAATGTATTTTGAATAGAAGAAGGACATAGACTTTTGAAAGATCAGGGAAGAATATGGTAGACTGAATATTTGTGACTCTCTAAAAGTCATTTGTTGAAGCCATAATCCCCAATGTGGTAGTATTTGGAAGTAAGGCCGTTGGGAGGTAGTTAGGTTTAAATGAAGTCATGAGAATCGGGATCCCATGGTAGGGTTAGTGTCCTTATAACAAGAAGAAATAAAATCAATCTTTCTCTTTCTCTCTCTCTCTCTCTCACACACACACACACACACACACAAAGATACAGTGAGAAGGCAGTTGTCTGTGAGCCAAGAAGAAAACCCTCAGTAAAGAATCCCATCAACCAGCACTTTGACCTTGGACTTCCCAGCATCCAGAACTATGAGAAACAAATTCCGATTGCTTAAGCCACCCAGTTTACTGTATTTTGTAAAGGCAGCTCCAGCTGACTAATACAGAATAGAGAAAGATCAAGGAATCTTCACAATCAGCATTTGAATAAACCAGCTAAACAATTTTTTCCCATCTTATTGGTTTATTTAACAATTGGTTTGTACTTCCTTGAGCAACTATGGGTTAGCTAGCCTCAAAGCCAGCAGCACATTTAGGCAAAAGTACTATAACTCATGCATTGATTATGCAATTCAAATTAGTTCAAGTTTAAGAGGTGAAGCTATTTAAAGTGTCAGAATAGATCTTTCTTTAATTTGGTTAAGCCTCAAGGGTACTTTTTATTTTGTGAAATTAAAAATCTGTCTTTATCAGAAAGCCCAATACAATAGAAAGATTGATAGGAAGCTCCAGGGCCTCTGTTACTGTTGAATTTCTATTTCAATAAATTTTCAGTATTGGCTTAATTATTTAACTAACTAGAATATGCTAAAAGAAAATTTTGTTTTGGAGTTTTTATTTTTTTAATGTTTGGAATGAAATTATTTAACCAAATACCATTAAAGGACACGTCGATCTTTGCTGAAGCAGCAAAGCCTTTGGGGAGTCAAGTGCACCTTTGTCATTTCTTCCAGGTAATAATCTCAGTGTGATGGATCAAACTGCGTTCCCTACTTTGTATTACCAGGAGAAGAGACAGACACTCATTTCTCCCCAGGTAGTTCTGGAAAAGCAAGTCCAACAAAGTTGTAGCAATGAGTGCCCTTTCTCCTGCTTGAGGCTCCCACATGTGCTAAGTGTGCAAGACATCTATCACATTGTGTTTTAAGTTTCAAGATTTTTGTTTAACAATGCCTGAAGGCTGTCAACTTCCCAGACAGGCATATCAAAATGATGAACAGCCCAGGCATGGCAGCAAGGCCTTCACTAGAGGGAGAAGGGAAGGATTTATGGAGGAAGGAGAGATGAAAGTGAAGTGGTCTGTCTCTCAGAATCAAGATATCTAAGTATAAGAGACAGCGATTGAAGTACCTAGGTCACTTTTACACTCACTAAAATTGTAATGTAACTCATTTAAAATGATAATTGAGCTTGACCTGTGGTGGCGCAGTGGATAAAGTGTCAGCCTGGGACACTGAGGTCTCTGGTTCAAAACCCTGGGCTTGGCACATATGGGAGTTGATGCTTCCTGCTCCTCCCCCTTCTCTCTCTCTCTCTACCTACCTCTCCCTCTAAAATAAATAAAAATAAAATCTTTAAAATGATAACTGAGATCTACGAAGTAAGTACCAGGCATTGCAATGGGCTCTTGAACTTTCAGGGTAAGATAAGTAGACAATCTGGCAAATGCAGTGGTAATTTTTATTCACATGAGCTCATTTATCTTCTAGTTTCTCTATAAACTGTGAAATTTGCAAATAAGATCCCAACTCAAAGCTCAGTACAATCAATAATTATATTTATATGCACTCATCCAATACCCCAGTATTGGACTTTGGGATGTTTTTAAAATAAAAAAACCCATTGCTTAGAATTCAGATGCTTTCAAACTTAAGGTTTTTTTTTAACTTATTATGACCTTTTTATGTATTTTATTAAGAAAATAACAAATTTTTACCATTGTTTCTATTAGTGATCATATTATCATGACTGCTTGGTCAATGGTATTTCAAATTTTTTAGTTCCTTGATCATTTTCAAAAAAAAAGATTCAACTAATTTTAATGACATTTGTCACACTACTAAATCATGTCAAGATTTATATTATCATTTCTTCCTATTGAAACAAATTATTATTCAGCAGATGGCAATAAATCTTGCACACACAGACAGTACCTTCACCCATATGTTTTAAAAGTGTATTTATTTTCTGACAACTATTTTTCAGCGGACTCCAATAATTGGTTTTTTATCACTGCTCATAGCAGCTGAGATATAAGATATTCTCACATTTATATGGTTTCACTGATTAAATTCTCTAGTTCACAAAAATACTAATTTCTTCCTTAAACCCAGACTGAATGCCTATATCACAACCTTTTATTTCAATAAGTTTGAGTATAATTGATGTATTAGACTGCACATGTTTACAGTGTAAAATTGGATAACTTTGGTATATGCGTGCATCTGTAGTGATCACGATCACTACATCAAGATCATGAGCACATCCATCAAAAAAGTTTCCTTGTGTCTTTTGTAACTCCTCCTTTCACCCCTTTCCAAACTTTCCCTCCCTCCCCCTATTTTCAGGCAACCATGGATTTGTTCTCTGTGACTTACAGATTAGGTTTTCTAAAGTGGTTTATAAATTAAATCATACAATCGATACTCAATTTCTGTGTAGCACCTTTTACACAACATAATTGTCTTAAGATCCATCCATATTGTTGAGTCGTTTAACACCTTACATACACTATTCACGAGTATTGCATGAATGCCCCACCGTTTTGTTTCTTTCCTTGCCTGTTCATGGGTATTTTGGTTGTTCCCAGTTTGAGGTTATTACAGATGAAGCTACCAGGAACATTTGTGTAGCAAATGTTTGTATGGACATATGATTTTATTTATCTTGCATAAATTCCTAAAAGTCCAGGGGGTGGATCATGTGTAATGCGCCTGTTTAACATTTGAAGAAACTGCCAAACTGTTTTCCAAAATGGCTTTTCCACTTGACATTCCCTTCAGAGGTGCATAAGAATTCCAGTTGTTTCACATCCTCATCAACACTTAGTGTGGTCAATTCTTAAAATTTAAACCGTTATAATAGGTACATGTGGTACCTCATTGTGTTAACTTTAATATCTCTAATGACTAATGATGTTGCTTATTTGCCACCCTTATATCTCCTCTGGCGAAGTGCTTATTCAAGTCATTTGCCCATTTCTCATTGGGTTTTAGTTTTCTTTGTCTTGAGATTTAAGAGTTCTTTTGTGTGATGGATAGAAGCCCTTTGTCAGGTATGTGATATGCACATATTTTCTCTCAATCTATGGCTTGCCTTTTCATTCTCTAACACTGTTTTTCTAACAACAAAAGTTTTTTATTCCAATGAAGTCTAATTTATAAGGTTTTTTTTCTTTTTTAGATCATGCTTTTTGTAGTATGGGTTTGGTGGTAGAAAATGCTTTCAGCTTTTGCATGACTAAAGAAGGTTTCACTGGTAATAAATTCTAGGTTGATAAAGTTCTTTCAGTATACTGTTTTTGTCTATTTTAGCTTGCATTGTTCTGACAAAAAAAAAAAAAAAACCCTGCTGTCACTTTATTATTATTATTGATTTGAGAGACAGAGAAACATTCATCTGTTCCTGTGTGTGCCCTGACCAGGGATTAAACCCACAACCTTTGCATATTGGGACAATGCTCTAACCAACTGAGCTATCTGGCCAGGGCAGGTTTGTGTTACTCCTGTTTTTCCCTTCTGTATACAAATATATTTTTCTCTGATTGCTTTTAAGTTTTTTCTCTTTCTATGGTTATAAGCAATGTGTTTATGATGGGGCATGGTGTCATTATCTTTATGTTTATTATTCTTGTGGTTTAATGAACACCTTAGGGCTGAGTTTATAGTTTTTATCAAATTCAGAAAAATTTTTGCCTTTCAAATATTTTGTATGTTCTCTCTCTTTTGGGGACTCCAACTACATGTATATTTGGTTGCTTGAATTTATCTCGGAGTTCACTGATGTTCTCTTCATTTTTGTTTTTGGTGTAGTTGTTGTTTTCTCTCCAATTTTATTTGGGATCCTTTCTACTGCTATGTTTAAGTTTACTGATACTGTCTGCTGCAATGTCTAACTTGTCATCAATCCCATCCAGTGCATTCTTCACTTCAGACTGCAGTTTTCAGCAGTTCAACTTGTCTTTCTTTTTCTTTTCCATATTATTATATAGTATATATAATCCTTTTTATATTTTTTATTTATTAATTTGAGAGAGAGAGGGGAATAGAGAGAGTTAGAGAAAAAAAATGTTCCACCCATTTATACATTTATACTTGTATGTGCCCTGACCAGGGATTGAATCTGCAACCTTGGCATATTGAGCAGAGGCTCTAACCAACTAAGCTATCCAACCAGGGCAGCATGTACAATCTTTCCTCTGGTTTTTAGAACATTGAAAATAGTTTAAATAACTACTTTTAAATCCTTTTTAATTTATTCTATCACTGTGTACTTTTTGTTTACCAGCTAGGCATTGTGGATTTTATCTGTTACGTGCTATATAGTCTTGTATTTTCATAAATTTCTTAAGCTTTTGTTCAGTGATGGAGTAACAATAAATTACTTGAAAACAGTCTAAATCTTTTGGGGCTTACATTTATGATTATTTAGATGGGACCAGAGCAGCATTGATTCTAGGTTTAATTTCTCCCTAATGCTGACGCATGATGCTTTTTAGATGACTCTCTATTCTGGTTTTTGGAAACAAGCACTATTTTGTCTCTGTGTGAATGCTGGACAGTTTCCTCTAATCCTGTCTGGTGGTTCTTGTCCCACTTTGTTTCCTCAGACACACACACTGATTAGTACTTAACTGAATACTGCAGATCTCCAGAGTTCTCTCTATTCTCCCCCGCCCCCTTGCTGGAGCTCTGCCCTGCAAGTTCTAGCAGCCTTGGCTTGCAATTTTGTTTTCTCAACTCAGTGAGACTGCTAGATTCTGCCCAAGTTCCCCTCCCTGCACGGCAGACCAGAAACTTCCCCATGTGATAAGCTGGGGCCATCAGGGCTCCTCGCATTTAACTCCTATCTCATTGGAATGATTTTCCTTCATTACCTGATGTTCCATATGTTGAGTGTCATATATATATATGGTCTGACTTTTTGTTTTTTTTTCAGGATGGGAGATAAATCCAGTCACTGTTACTCCAATTTGACCCGAAGCAAGTCTTTTAGCCTTTTTTAAAAATCTTTTCAAGAACACAAAGAGCCTCAGAGGTCATTTTTGAAATTCCAAATGAATATAATATGTGATCAATAATGGTAAAATTTAAACTATATGAGAATACTTTCTGAATTCATAAATACACTTTTTTAAAAAAACACCTCTTTCCTTTCATCTTTGCTCCCAGTTTTGCAGCCATGTTTTGTTCAGAGTGACAGCTTGACTGTTTTCTTCATGAGGAGTAAATTGTGTTGGACTTAAAAAGCGTAAGTCTTATTTTCACCCTTTTTATTTTGTCGTTAACAAATGCAATGATTAAACACTTAAATCTGACTTAAGTTCAAACACACAAAGAAATCAGTACAAAACGTCCCTGAGTTAGACACACTGTTAATTCTCTCTTGTCTTGATGTTTAGAATTTTGTGAGTTTAATGATTTTGAGAGAAAAATGCCTCCCACCATTTCAGGACAGCTCACAGGAGGATTGGGAATCTGATCTTGATCCTTTGAGTTTGCAGCCCTTAAGAAAGACACTGTACCTACCTCTAGCTGTTCCACTGCTCTACCCCCCGCTATTACTGGTGCTCACCTAATGCTGACTCAAAACAAGCTTCCTTTTTGTTGCACATCTAAGAAATCGATTAAGAGTGAAATTTGAACAAGCTTATGATCTTAATCAGTACTGCCTAAGGCTCCAGTGTCAAGGCATTAGGCGAGGAGCCAAAGAGATGAAATTTGTCCAGGACCTCACATCAATTTACTTACTTTTAAAAGACACTGAATCATGACTAGGAGAATGCAGCCCTGGATATAGTTTGGGTTTGTTTTGCTTTTGTTGTTTATTTTGGGTTAAAAGGTATTAGATTAAAACAACATCAAGGACATTCCTGAAGGGGGAAAGAATTCATAAACAGGCAGCTCACAGCTCAGAAAGAGAAAGAGCTTGAGGGTGGGATGAAAGACTGATGTCCACAAATGTCTCTATCCTAGCAGGGTCAGGGTGGCGACAGATGCTGGCAGATGTGTCAGACCGCAGTTGTATGGCCCTCACCCCCGACCAGACTACATACGGGCAGATGTAGTAACAGGTGAAGGTCAACTCGCCCACATCTTGGCACAGGCTCCTGGCACTGAGTGATATGCTGTCAAGCTGGGCAGATGGAAGAGACAGTCTCAGAAGCAGAGTCAGGGCCTGGACCTAGTGCAGTGGAAGAGTCATACACAAAGGGGAAATCTCTGCCCCTCGCCACTCATTTTACCAGAATTGCTGAGCCCTTGCTTCTGGG
Organism: Rhynchonycteris naso; assembly: GCA_037038555.1. Classification (NCBI taxonomy): domain Eukaryota; kingdom Metazoa; phylum Chordata; class Mammalia; order Chiroptera; family Emballonuridae; genus Rhynchonycteris; species Rhynchonycteris naso. The sequence continues at coordinate 38,889,438 of CM072996.1, read as the reverse complement.
TCAGGCACTGTGCTCCCACTGGAGGCACCGATAAACCAGAGCCAGTCCTTGCCTTCAGGTGAAGTGTGGAAATTTCCTGGAGAGAACTGTTCCCTCTGTGATCTGGTCCCTTTTCCGTGGTGTGAAGAACGGCAGTGCCAAGGGGCAGACATCAGTGGGAAGATCTAGCGTGGGCTTTGAAGGTGCATCTCGTTGGGATTTCCCTCCATTCTCCAAGATCCGTGCTTCCTTCCTTTACTCTGCCGCTCTCCCTATCATGATCACATGCGTTTGCAGACGTTCATGCACACTCACGCGCACGAGCGCACACACACACACACACAATGAGTCACAAACAACTAACTATAATATAATAGCAGATCTCTAAAAGTAATACCAGTGAAGTTTATGGGAAACAGATCAGGGAGGAATCAGTTGTTAGAGAAAAGAAAACACAGAGAAGTTTCTAGAAAAAGGACATGCGAGCTACACTTTTTAAAAGAATGATACTAAGTGATTTGAGGAGGAAAGTGGAAAGGAGAGCACTGAGGGGAGAAAAGTAACATGATCAAAGGTCCAAGGGTGTGGACAGCCTGGAGTGGCTGTGTGGGACGAAAGCACTAGGGGTGAAAGGGCTGGGAAGGAGAATGGGCTGTGGAGCCTCCCAGCGCACTGGCTCACTGATGTGTGCCGGCCGCTCCCTGCTGCTGGACGTACCCTCATGAGCAGGTCCGTGCTTTACAGAGGGAGTATGGGCAGTTAGAAAGTGAAGTGTCACATAGAGAGTGAGGAAAAGTGAGGAGGAAATCGATAAGAAAGTTACCCTGATGGCCCAGGCAAAAGATATAGACGACTTTTCACATCCTGAGATTTTCCTAGAGTGAGAGTTTTATAAGTAAATTAGAGTTCACATATGTGTGTTCATAAACTAACAGAATTGGGAGGCGGGACCCCGTAAATTTCCCTACAGCCCCCTTCAGCCCCCTTCAGCCCTAATTTCTGCAAAAGGAGTTTTCTTTATTATAGCTTTAAATTTGGCAGAAATCTTACATCTCTACTCTTTTTTTTTTTTTTTTTTTTTTTTTTTGGTATTTTTTGGAAGTGAGAAGCAGGGCTAGGGGCGGGGAGGCAGACAGACAGACTTTTGCATGTGCTGACTAGGATCCATCTGCTATGCCCACTAGGGGGAATGCTTGGCCCATCTCTGGCGTTGCTCCACTGCAACCAGAGCCATTCTAGTGCCTGAGGCAGAGGCCATGCAGCCGTCCTCAGCACCCAGGCCAACTTTGCTCCAATGAAACCTTGGCTGCAGGAGGGGAAGAGAGAGACAGAGAGAAAGGAGAGGGGGAAGGGTGGAGAAGAAGATGGGTGCTTCTCCTGTGTGCCCTGGCTGGGGATCAAACCCAGGACTTCCACAAGCTGGGCCGACACTCTACCGCTTAGCCAACCAGCCAGGGCCACATCTCTACTTTTCACAACATCTACCAGGGATGTAGGCAAAGGGAAGGTGGTTAACAGATAACATTTCCCTTAGAGCAGTGGTTCTTAACCTTTTTTACCGAACCCACCAGTTTCATATGCACATTCACTGAACCCTTCTTTAGTGATAAATAAAATATGATTTTTTTTTTCCAAATTCAAGACATAGGTATATATTTTTTTTACTGGTGCACAAAATGAGCCGTGCATGAACATCACCTTGCTCAAAGAACAAAACCAACAAAGTGCATGAACTCACAACAAATTACGGTATTACTTTATTCTGGCCTCCGTGGCAGAGGCTTCTTCGAACCCCTGAGACCGACTCACCAAACCCCTAGGGTTCAAAAGAACCCAGGTTAAGAACCACTGCCTTAGAGAAAAGTAACATGGGATAAATATAACTCTGGGTGACCTGCTGTTGCGCCATATACATGTAAACACCACCCTCCCTCAAGTGCTGTTGAGGAAACCAGGGAGGGGAACAAGGGCCGTTACCAGGCGCCGTACCTGCATTCCTCACAGGCAGATCAAGCCGTGCTTTTTTGCCTCCTCCCCTCAACCCCCAAAACTATGAAATACAAAGAGACAAAACCAAATGTACATCATGAACCTGCCATTTAATTATCAACCTCTATTTCAAAAATGCACTGAAACTATTTCAACAACTAAAACCTCTACGGTGGGTTTCAGGAGCCTCCGTGTGAGCAGCTGTTCTGCCATCATGGATCAAGGGAACATTTTGAGCAAATTTCCTTTTCTGTTAAAGGATAAATGACCTTTCTACCTATATTTTCTAGATTGCTTTTTATACAGCATGGTATTGGACTCTAAATGTTAAAAAGGGCTTTCTTTTATCATTAACCCACACATATATATTGAGTGCTATGATGTGTTAAGATAGTATGACATCTTATTTGTTTTTCTGGGTCCTTCTCTCTTCCTTCTCTGTTTTTTCTTGGTATATATTTTTACTTCTTTAAAAATCACAATGGAATACTGCCCAGTCATAAGAGAAGATGAAATATTGCCATTTGTGACAACATGGATGGACCTTGAGAATATTATGCTAAGCAAAATAAGTCAGTCAATAAAAGCTAAGAACCATGTGATTTCATTCATATGTGAGATATAAAACTGAAACTCAGACACAGACAACAGTATAGTGGTTATCAGAGGAAAGGGAGCTAATTATATGGTGACAGAAGATGATTTGACTTTGGCAGTGGGCACAAAATACAGTACACAGAGCATGTATCAAAGAAGTGTATACTGGAAACCTATATACCTTATTGACCAGTGTCAACTCAATAAATTCAATTTTTTAAAAATCAGTCCAAGGTACTGAATAACCTTCTAAGATGCCTGTTCCTACTTTTCAAAGCCATCCGCCATCCTTGCTGGCTCTTCACTTTCCCCTGTACTCTTTTGCCCTGTTGCAAAACTAGTCTGAGCCTTGAGGTCAATTTGAGACAAAAAGATGGTGTCTTAGGACAAATTATACCCAATGAAGGAATTCAGGCCACAAAAGCTCTGGGTGTCTCTCACATTTGCTCACTTACTGGGCGAGCACAGCTCTGGCTGCCATTTAAAGCTCTCCTAAAAGCCTTGCTAGCCTAGTCCTTGCTAGCATGTCTAATTAGTAGACAAGTTAGTTAGTACACCTACTTCAGTGGCTAAAAAACAATCAGAAATTAGCACCTTTGTCCACAGAGACGCCAGATGGTCACACTGCTCCTATTGGCCACTGGGCTCACTACACAAGCACTTTTACAAATATCAATTTAGTTAAGCTATTTGCTTTCCTGGGAAGCTAGAGTACAGTTGAGGGGGCAGGTGTTTACAAAGTTTATAGAGGGAAAAAGCTCATGCTGAGGCTGAAGCACGACTTCAAATCTTGAAAGCCAGCCTGACCTGTGGTGGCGCAGTGGATAAAGCGTCGACCTGGGAACACTGAGGTCGCCAGTTCAAAACCCTGCACTGGTCTGGTCAAGGCACATATGGGAGTTGATGCTTCTAGCTCCTCCCCTCTTTCTCTCTTTCTCTCTCTCTCTCTCTCTCTCTCTCTCTTTCTCTCTCACTCTGTGTCTCCTCTCTAAAATGAATAAAATAAAAATTAAAAAAAGAAAAAGAAAAAATCTTGAAAGCCAGATTTTGATCCATGGCACGGTTTGCTTACATGGCAACCTCAAGTTTAGAAACTACAGTCGGCAATACTTAATGAATGCCTAACTTTGTAGTGGTCTGCAGTTAAGCATCATTCTTGTCAAGGAGTTTTTAAAACGCACACTAGACAAATATAAAGATCTATGAGCAGATATGCAGAGCATTAGGAGATAGACATAGCAACAAGGATTAAAACATAATTGGGTCCCAAATTCAGAGCCTCTCAAATAATATAAATGTGTAAATGGAGATAAGGGCAGAAGAGAGAGGTGGGGCCTGCAGCAGAGTGAAGAACACATGCTTTGCTGAAAGCATTTTAATTCCAATTATTTTTAACACATATTTTGAGACATGCCTATGGGCTGCAGTGGCCTGTGAACCACAGCCTGAGACACTCTGATTCTGATATGCTACAAGAACATTTACTTCCTTAACACTAAATGTCATTGCCATGAATGCCATCCGGTTAGGAAAAGGGTTCATCAGCACTTGTTGAGCTCAGTAGTTTGGGACAGAAGAAAAAGAGGGGCTGCAAAATGATGGCATTCATTCATGCCCACCATCCTAGGAGATGCAAACTCCTGTTCTCCAGAAGCTAAGGGGCAACAAACGGAGAAACAGTGAATAAAGGGCCAGATTCTAAAGTAGTGCCAAGACAAAGACCGATGATCCAGATCACAGTGTCAAAGTACAAGAGGTTCTTCCCAGTCATTGTCAACCGGAAGAACACTACAAAAATATTTGGGATTTTCATTCTATTTGAAGAATTGGTGGGATTTTTGAAAAACAGAGATGGGGAAGCATAAGGTCAGTCTTTTTACTTATAAAGCATTTCATTTCTATTTTTAAGTATGTTTTAAAGATATCCATCTTTTCTTTACTTATTGATTTTAGAGGGAGAGAGAGAAAGAAAATATCGATTTGTTGTTCCACATATTTATACATTCATTGATTGATTCTTGTAAGTGCTGGGCCGGAAATCAAATCCACAACCTTGGCATATCAGGACAATACTCTAACCAACTGAGCTATTTAGCCAGGGCCTGAAAATATTTAATTTTAAAAATTAAAATTACAAATTGATATTTATGCTGCCTCCACAAACTAACTGAGTCTATCCATGCAGCTTGATAAAGATAACAAAGAAAGACTTTGGAAAGAGTTCCCAAAGTCTACAATGGAATCTGGAGATGGGTTCTGGGAGCACAAATGATCCAGACCAGAGAAAAACAACATAAGAGCTGAGTGAACAGCTCCTCCTCTTAACTGTGAAGTCTGCCAGAGTCTGGACACCACTCTCCAACTCTGAGCTGCAATGACAGTATCAACAGCTTGGATAACTCATCCAAAGAGTATAAACTAATCCAGAAAGAATAGGTCTGTCAAAATATTTGTGTAAGCCCAGCAATTGCAAACTGCTTATTAATATTTTTTTTCTAACTCTATTTGCTGTGCAAGATCCAATAATTAACCTTTCAACAATGATTCATTTTGGTTGGATTTGAAAACCTTTGCAGAAGAAATAGAGTTCCTGCTATGGCTATCATCTGAGGACATCTAAATTATTTGTAAACACATTCTGTCTTCACCATTACATACATTAGCGTTCTAGGGTCGCAAGCAACCAAAACCAGACCAAGTCAATTTAAGTAAAAATGGAGTTTATTGAGTGGCTCACAGAATGGGAGACAAGGCTAAAGAAACAGATCTCATTAGGGTATAAGAGCTAAATGTTAGTCTCTCTGGGGTAGTACGCTTGCATGAATTAATGCATACTAATTGTTTTCCATTTCTGCCTAACATCCACATTCCATGGGGAGAATGTGATTGAACTTGGGATCACATGCTTATCCCATGGCAAATAAATAGGGAACACCTTGGACACCAGGGCCATTAGCATTATATCTGATAGCATTATTGTCTTCCAAAAGAAAATTAAGAGGTGATATCAGGGGAATAGATAATGGATCCTTGACACTCAAAAACAATGGAGCACCATGTATAAATGTAGCATCATTATAATTATTATGCCCATGGAAACAGGTAAGATTTTTGAGTGTTAAGTCAACTGTAGCAATCGCATGTTAGAATGCCATCTGAAAAGCACCTAGTTCTTGATCATTAGCTCTGTTCTAATTTACAGCAAGAGATGAGGACAGTAACAGAATGTGAACTCATGATCTTCAGACTAAGACAATGTTAGTGAATCTTCCTAATATTTAGAGAATCATTTGGGTTAATTTCAAGGAGCAAACAAGAAAAAGAAAATTTTTTATTAGTTTTAATGGGGTGGCATTGATAAATCAGGGTACATATGTTCAGAGAAAACATCTCCAAGTTATTTTTGACATTTGATTGTTTTGCATACCCATCATCCAAAGTCAAATTGTTTTCCGTCACCTTCTATCTGGTAAGAAAAAGAAAATTTTTAACAACGTGCTTTTTCTCATACTTCTGACTCTGGGTTTGAGGGAAATAAGCATCTTGCAGAAATTTCTCTTCATGTCTTCCGGATTTCTGTTGGGTTTAGATTCATGTCATCCATGATTTGTTTGTAGCTGATCTTTCAGTCACCAGAAGAGTTAGTATGATATGTTATTATTTTGTTTTAAGAAAAGATAATTATATTTAAGCCTAAAATTTAGAAAAATCTAAAAAAAAAATTATAAAGAAATTTATTTCTAAAATGATGGTGGATTTCCTCTTCCTGAAAAGTTGCAAAACAAAGGGAGCTATTGGTCAGGGGAGATGATTCCTGAGCTGTGTCATTAACGGCCAGATCTTATGACCTTCATGTCCATTTCAATGATAAGAATCTGTAATGCTAAGTCTATTTAATGCCAGTATGGAATCTCAAAACATAACTAGCAGTTTTAGAAAAGAAAGATAACATTTCAGAAGATATCATCATTTTTACCCAGAAATTGTTTAAATCTTAACAGCTAAAGAGGCCAATAAATTGAATTTATTCATGAAAAATTATCAATAATGAAACATATGATGCATTTCTCCAGCAAGATTAGGTGTTGCTTTTAGCCTGGCTTTTAGAGCCATTGAAACAAGTAATTCTAGCCAAAGCAAGGATTTGTAAATGGAACATGACTCCATTGTTAATGATATTTCTAAGTGCTATACTTTGGTGTATTAGAAGAATGTGATACCATATCAAAGCAGACTATCAATTGCACTAAAAAAGGCATTAGCCAAAATGGCAAAAATTGGGAGCATAAAAACATGATGGGGTTATCAAAGAAGGGGTAAAAGGCTCATAAAACTTCATAATGTCTCAATCTAACCATTAGGAATAAAGTATCTTCTAATGAGTAAAGCTCAAATGCTTTCTAAATGAACTGAAATGCTGCTGAAATAATAGCCAATGAAATTTATACATATACTTGATTATCAAACTGGTAAGTCTAGAGAAAGAAAAGAAGATAAAGCTGCTCAACAGATTCTAGATCTTCAATTATTTTTTAAAATGCTTAATGAATGGAAATGGTCTTAAACTGCCGGTCAATGAAGCCTGGTTAAATCAAACCTAGTATATGTATTCATTAACAATCCATGCAACCATAAAGAAGAATGAAGAACTCCGTTATGTCCTGATACAGAAATAAAGGTTTAGATCAATTTCTATTAGCTGCTATTTGAGGACAAAGAGAAATTTAATAAAAGAATGCTTACACATACACTTCTCCGTGAATTGAATACTTCCAAAGAACACATCAGAAACGACTAAAAACGGTTGCTTCTAAAACAAGCTGGGTAGCCAGGGAACAGGACTAAAGAGAGACTTTTTTAATACATGTTCTTTTTTTCTTCCTCTTGGATTAAAACAATGTAAATGTGCTACCTATTCAAAACACAAATAAAGTTAATTTTTTTAATTTCTCAATTCATCAAATTGTTTCTAATAGTGGATGAGTTTATGGGATATTAAATTCAGAACTACTGGTAGTGCTACCAAAAGTAATTTGGTTAACTTGGTAGAGAACATTCACATTACAGTGGTGATTGATATCAACCTTCAGCAACACCCTATTGCTGTTTCCTTTGTCTTCTATTAAGAACATAAATTACTCAATTACCACATGGCAAAGGCCAACCCAGTAAGTATTAAGCAGAATCAACAGGACCAACAAGGAAGAGTTTTCCTCCTTATTCTTTCTGCCTAAAGACAGACCCAAATGCAATGTGTACCAATGTCAGGCACAGGTGTATAAACTATATAGCATTCCTTATTTTCTATAATTCAACTAAAACTGTTCTGTGGCTCACTTCATCAAATTCCATATCCCTCTTCCTTCTTAAAAATGGCCTTTAACATCCAGGTAGCCTTTATTGTGCCAAGGAATGCGGACAAGGAAGGAAGGTGGCATCTGATTTTCTATATGTCTGTCTTGAAGACATCTGTTAGATGTCTGTTGCCCCACTTTGTCCCCCATCACAATTTGTTCCTTGTGGTTAGGAGAGTTTCCAAGACCTTCAAATAAACAAGCTTCACCACTTTCCCCCTGGTTTACTTTCACCTTCCTTGCAGCCTAAAGAATCTTCTTTCTTTGTCTTGGTTTTTGTTTTTTGTTTGTTTGTGTGTGTGTGTGTGTGTGTGTGTGTGTGTGTGTGTGTGTGTGTGTGTGTGACTCATGCTGTTTTCCAACAGATCTTCTGTCTTGTGTCCTTTTCATTCCCCTGCTAGTCTGCTAAAACTCATACACCAAGAATATGTGAGTCTTTCTTCTCTTTAAATGTTTAGCTCCTGTCTAAGAATCTCCCTGAAAACAGGGATTTTAGTCATTCCAGTATTCCTCAAATTTGGCTGCACATTTACATTTGAAAGCTTTAGAGAGCTTATTCAAAAATACAAATGGTCTGAGCCAGTACGTATGCACTCTGGGGGTAAAGCCCACACAGTGTTAATTTGTAAAGAAAATCCCAGGGAATTCTAATGCAAGGTCATTTTTTTAGCACTGAAGTAAAGGGAAATGCAAAGGAAAGAAAGGGACTACTGGGCAAAGAAAACTTTGCTTAATAAATATTTCATAATGTTACACAATTATATACAAACACCAGTAGATAGAAAAGTCCTTGACAATTTCTTTGACTTTAAGTGTGAAATGTAAAATTAAAATAAAACTTTAAAGCCTTACTTACCACAGGTGTCTAGTAACTTGCATGTGTGGCTCAGAATGTCAACACTGAACACGTCCTGGAAGGGTATTTGGAAAATCCTGTTTTCCAACTTACATATTTTGATTGTCTTACTTTTTTCTGAGGTCTGGCAGCCAGTTAAGACCAAGTTAGCTTGGATTCTCATAGAAAGGAGAGTATTTTGGCTTGACTGTGACCCTAACATGTCTCTAAGCACAAATTAAAGTTGACTCTAAACAATAGGGGGATTAGGGCTCCAGCCCCACATAGTAAAAAATCTGCATATAATTTTTGACTCTGCAGCAGGCCCTTTGCATCTGCAGATTCAACCAACTTCAGATGGCAAACACTATTTTCAATCCCCTGTTGAGAACCCACAGCTGGTAATGCAAAAATACTGGTTTTGATCCTCTGTCTGTTAAATCTGTTTTCATAAAACACAAGACAGGAAGTGCCAACTATATTTATTGAAAAAAAAATCTGGATACTGGCCAGTGACTCAGTGGATAGAGCATCAGCTCAGTTTATGGATATCCCAGGTTCAATTTCCGGTCAGGGCACACATTAGAAGAGACCATCTCCTTCTCTGCCCCTTCTCTCCCTGTTCCCCTCCCGTAGACAGCAGACAATGGCTCAATTGGTTCAAACATTGACCCCAGGCACTGAGGATAGTTCAGTTAGTCTCAGCTCTCAGCCTCAGGTTCTAAAAATACCTCGGTTGATTTGAGCATCAACCTCAGACAAGGGTTGCTGGGTGGATCCTGGTCAGAATACATGTGGAAGTCTGTCTCACTATTTCTCCTCCTCTCACTTAAAGAGAAAAAGAGAGAGAGAAAGAAAATCTATGTAATTAGTGGACACACACAGTTCAAACCCATTGTTGTTCAAGGGTCAATTGTAAATCCTGATATAGGCTAAAAAGAAAAGGATACTGATTCAAATTCCTAAGAGCTTCAGGGTGGTACACTGTGACCCCTTATGCCAAGTTCTAAGAAGGTGAGGGTTCTGTCCCACATGTACAAGGCTATGCCAGCTTGTTTCTCTGGGGACTCCCCTGAGCACTGAGACTCAGGAGGTCCTCAGATGTCAAGGCATTGATCTCTGGGTGGGGGTTTTAAGCACACAGTATTCCTGGTCAGAATGAATAAGTCCAACTGAGAGTTTATTACTTGAACAAAATCTCATGATTAGAAGGGACTCCAGTGTTCACTTGAAAGCAGAAGTAAACAGAATGTGGGCTTTGAACCAAGTCCAAATCAAATCCTGGCTCCACCATGTGCCAGCTGTGTGAGCTTGAGCAAGCAGCTGAACCTCTCTGTGCCTCGTCTGGCACATATATCAAACAAGGACAATAATAGAACCTTCTCAGTAGGGTTTTTATAAGGATTAAATGAGGAAATGTTGATAGACGCCTTCATTTGGTACTTCATCCAGAAAGCCGCCAGCTGTGTGAGCTTGAGCAAGCAGCTGAACCTCTCTGTGCCTCGTCTGGCACATATATCAAACAAGGACAATAATAGAACCTTCTCAGTAGGGTTTTTATAAGGATTAAATGAGGAAATATTGATAGATGCCTTCATATGGTACTTCATCCAGAAAGCCCTCAGTAAGTGCCACTTAACACAAGTTTTTTATTTAGTTACATGGGTAAATCCCTTCTATGAAAGTCCTAAAGAAATGGTGCAGATCATCTTAAAAAGTGCTAAGTGAACAGACAGGAGTATGATACCAAGAGAATGAAGAAGAAAAAGAAGGGGCTGAGTAATATTTTTTAACAGCTGGTGTTCTGACCAGCCAGTAAGGACAACCTTCACCAACCAAAGCATTGGACAGCCCTCCACCTACTATGCAGCGATCCCTGTTTATGAGTCTGTCTCACTCATCTTTGTCCCTCCAGAGCCTAACACCTACTATATGCTCAATAAATAGATATTGAACTGAATCTATTATCTTGTCTTCCCCTTGCCATGGTCTAGGCTTTCCCTAAACTAAGAAAAAATAGAGAATGACTAAGGAAAGCAGACAAACAATGTTCTCCCTCCTTTCTTTTTTTTTTTTTTTTTTTTTTGTTTTTTTTTTTTGTTTGTTTTTGTTTTTTTTTTTTTATTAACTTTAATGGGGTGACACCAATAAATCAGGGTACATATGTACAATGAAAACATCTCCAGATTATCCCATCATTCAATTGTGCTGCATACCCATTACCCAAAGTCAAATTGTCCTCTGTCACCTTCTATCTGTTTTTCCCTGTGTCCCTCCCCTTCTCCCTATCCCACCCTTCCCTCCCTCCCCCCATCCCGTAACCACCACACTCTTGTACGTGTCTCGTAGTCTCATTTTAATGTCCCACCTATGTCTGAAATCATGCTGTTCTCAGTTTTTCTTTTTTTCTGATTTACTTATTTCACTCCGTATAATGTTATCAAGGTACATCCATTTTGTTATAAATGATCCGATGTCATCATTTCTTATGGCTGAATATTGTTCCATAGTATATATATACCAAAGCTTTTTAATCCACTCGTCTTCTGACGGACACTTGGGCTGTTTCCAGCTCTTCGCTATTGTGAACAATGCTGCCACAAACATGGGGGCGCATTTCTTCTTTTCGAACAGTGTTATGGTGTTCTTAGGGTATATTCCTAAAAGTGGGATAGCTGGGTCAAAAGGCAGTTCAACTTTTAATTTTTTGAGGAATCTTCAAAATGTTTTCCACAGTGACTGCACCAGTCTGCATTCCCACCAGCAGTGCAGAAGGGTTCCCTTTTCTCCACATCCTCGCCAGCACTTGTTCTGTGTTGTTTTGCTGATGAGTGCCATTCTGACTGGTGTGAGGTGATATCTCATTGTGGTTTTAATTTGCATTTCTCTAATAATTAGTGATGTTGAGCATTTTTTCATATGTCTTTTGGCCATCTGTATGTCTTCTTTGGTAAAATTTCTATTCATTTCTTTTGCCCATTTTTTGATTGGATTGTTTGTCTTCCTGGTGTTGAGTTTTATAAGTTCTTTATAAATTTTGGTTATTAAGCCCTTATCAGACGTGCTGTCGAATATGTTCTCCCATTGTGTAGTTTGTCTTTTTATTCTGTTCTTGTTGTCTTTAGCTGTGCAAAAGCTTTTTAGTTTGATGTAGTCCCATTTGTTTATCTTGCCTTTTATTTCATTTGCTCGTGGAGATAAATCGGCAAATAAATTGCTGCTACAGATGTCGGAGAGCTTGCTGCCTATGTTTTCTTCTACGATGCTTATAGTTTCACGGCTTATGTTTAAGTCTTTTATCCATTTTGAATTTGTTTTTGTGCATGGAGTAAGTTGATGGTCTAGTTTCATTTTTTTGCAGGTAGATGTCCAATTTTCCCAGCACCATTTGTTAAAGAGGCTGTCTTTACTCCATTGTATGTTCTTTCCTCCTTTGTCAAATATCAGTTGTCCATAAAGCTGTGGGTTTATTTCTGGGTTTTCTGTTCTGTTCCATTGATCACTGTGCCTGTTCTTATGCCAGTACCAGGCAGTCTTGAGTATAATGGCCTTGTAGTAAACCTTGATATCCGGAAGAGTGATGCCTCCTGCTTTATTTTTTCTTTTTAAGATTGCTGAGGCTATTCGTGTTCTTTTTTGGTTCCATATAAATTTTTGGAATATGTTTTCTATATCTTTGAAGTATGTCATTGGTATTTTAATTGGTATTGCATTGAATTTATAAATTGCTTTGGGTAATATAGACATTTTAATGATGTTTATTCTTCCTAGCCATGAGCACGGTATATGCTTCCACTTGTTTGTATCTTCCTTGATTTCTTTTATCAATGTTTTATAATTTTCCGAGTACAAGTCCTTAACCTCCTTGGTTAAATTTACTCCTAGGTATTTTATTTTTTTGGCTGCAATAGTGAAGGGGATTGATTCCTTAATTTCTTTTGCTGACAGTTCATTGTTTGTATATAGAAATGCCTCTGATTTCTGGGTATTAATTTTATATCCTGCCACCTTGCTGAATTCATTTATAAGGTCCAGCAGTTTTTTAACTGAGACTTTAGGGTTTTCTATGTACAATATCATATCATCTGCAAATAGTGACAGTTTTACTTCTTCTTTTCCAATTTGGATGCCTTTTATTTCTTCTTTTTGTCTGATTGCTGTAGCTAGGACTTCCAGAACTATGTTGAATAAAAGTGGTGAAAGTGGGCAACCCTGCCTGGTTCCTGATCTTAAGGGGATTGCTTTTAATTTTTGTCCATTAAGTATGATGTTTGCTGTGGGTTTGTCGTAGATGGCCTTGATCATGTTAAGGAATGTTCCTTGTATTCCCACTTTATTGAGAGTTTTAAGCATGAATGGGTGCTGGATTTTATCAAATGCCTTTTCTGCATCTATTGAAATTATCATGTGATTTTTGTCCTTCCTTTTGTTTATGTGTTGAATCACATTGATTGATTTGCGAATATTGTACCAGCCTTGCCTCTCCAGAATAAATCCCACTTGGTCATGGTGTATGATTTTTTTCATATATTGCTGAATCCGGTTGGCTAATATTTTGTTGAGAATTTTAGCGTCTAAATTCATCAGGGATATAGGCCTATAATTTTCTTTCTTTGTGTTGTCTTTGCCCAGTTTGGGGATCAGAATTATGCTCGCCTCATAAAAGGAGTTTGGAAGTCTGCCTTCCTTTTGAATTTTTTGAAATAGCTTGAGGAGGATAGGAGTTAATTCTTCTTTGAATTTTTGATAGAATTCACTTGTGAAGCCATCAGGCCCAGGACTTTTCTTTTTTGGGAGTTTTTTGATAACTGTTTCAATCTCCTCTGTTGTAATTGGTCTGTTCGGGTGTTCTGATTCTTCCAGATTGATTTTTGGAAGTTTATATGATTCAAGAAATTTGTCCATTTCATCTAGATTGTCAAATTTTTTGGCATAGAGTTCTTCATAGGATTTTCTTACAATGCTTTGTATCTCTGTTGTATTAGTTGTAATTTCTCCAGTGTCCTTTCTAATTTTATCTATTTGAGACCTCTCTCTTTTTTTCTTGATGAGTCTAGTTAAGGGTTCATCAATCTTGTTTACCTTTTCGAAGAACCAGCTTCTGGTTTCATTGATCCTCTGTATTGTTTCCTTAGCCTCTATGTCATTTATTTCTGCTCTGATCTTTATTATTTCCTTCCTTCTACTTGTCCTGCATTTTATTTGTTGTTGTTTTTCAAGTTCTTTTAGCTGCAGGGTTAAGTTGCTTATATGTTCTTTTTCTAGCTTCTTATGATATGCCTGTAGTGCAATAAACTTCCCTCTCAGGACTGCTTTTGCTGTGTCCCATAGATTTTGAGTTGACGTATGCTCGTTATCATTTGTTTCTAGAAACTTTTTTATTTCTTCTTTGATCTCAATGTTAATCCATTCATTGTTTAATAACATGCTATTTAGTTTCCAAGTGTTTGAGTATTTTTCAGTTTTTCTTTTGTGGTTGATTTCTAGTTTCATGGCATTGTGATCAGAGAAAATGCTTGATATAATTTCAATCTTCTTAAATGTGTTGAGGCCTTTTTTGTGTCCTAACATGTGGTCTATCCTAGAAAACGTACCATGAGCGCTTGAGAAGAATGTATATTCTACTGCTTTAGGGTGAAAAGTTCTGAATATATCTATTAAATCAAGTTGATCTAGTGTATCCTTTAATTCTGCTGTTTCTTTATTGATTTTCTTTCTTGTGGATCTATCCAGTGTTGTTAGTGGGGTATTGAAATCCCCTACTATGATAGTATTACTGTTAATCTCGCCCTTAATGTCCATCAAAGTCTGCTTTATGAATGTCGGGGCTCCTATATTTGGTGCGTAGATATTTATAATAGTTATATCTTCCTGTTGAATTGTTCCCTTTATCATTATGTAGTGTCCTTCTTTATCTCTTACTACAGTCTTTGTTTTAAAGTCTATTTTGTCAGATATAAGTACTGCTACCCCGGCTTTTTTTTCATTTCCATTTGCATGAAATATTTTTTTCCATCCTTTTATCTTCAGTGTATGAGCATCTTTTGTTTTAAGGTGTGTCTCTTGTAGACAGCATATGTATGGGTCCTGTTTCTTTATCCACGCTGCTACCCTATGTCTTTTGATTGGATCATTTAGTCCATTTACATTTAAGGTTATTATTGATATGTAGTTGTTTATTGACATTTTATTCTTTAAAGCTGTATTTTTCTTTTTTTTTGCTATATTCTTTTCTCCCTTTGAACTGTTCACACTAGGCCCCTTAAAATCTCTTGCAGGATTGGTTTGGTTTTAATGAATTCCTTGAGGTTTTCTTTGTCTGGAAAGCTCTTTATTTCTCCCTCAATTTTAAACGTTAGCCTTGCTGGATAAAGTAGTCTTGGTTGTAGGTTCTTGTTCTGCATTACTTTGATTATATCTTGCCATTCCCTTCTGGCCTGAAGTGTTTCTGTTGATAAGTCCGATGTCATCCTAATGGGGGCTCCTTTGTAGGTGAGAGTCTTTTTTTCTCTAGCAGCTTTTAAGATTTTTTCTTTATCTATTAGCTTTGGTATTTTAACTATGATGTGTCTTGGTGTAGATCTTTTTGGGTTTCTCTTTAATGGGGTTCTGTGCGCTTCTTGGACATGTAGAATGTTTCCCAGCCTTAATTTAGGGAAGTTTTCGGCTATGATTTGATTGAACAAAGTTTCCATTTCCTGTCCACTTTCCTCTTCTTCAGGTACCCCTATGATGCGAATGTTGTTTCTCTTCATGTTGTCACAGAGCTCCCTTAGAGTTTCCTCACATTTTTTGAATCTCTTTTCCTTTTTTTTCTCTGCTTCTGTAACTATGTTTATTGTGTCCTCTAACTCACTGATTCGATCCTCAGCGTCATCTATCCTGCTTTTAATTCCTTCCATTGTGGTCTTCAGTTCTGATACTGTATTTGTCATTTCTGTCTGGTTCTTTTTTATTATTTCAATTTCATTTTTTATACTTGTTATCTCTTTATTTAGGTGCTCATAGTGACTATCCATTGTTGCTCTAATTTCTTTGAACATCCTAACTATCATTATTCTAAAGTCTGCTTCTGGTAGTTTGGTTATATCTGGTTCATTCAGGACCTTCTCTGGGGATTTCTCTTGGTTGATTTGGTTTGCATTCCTCTGCCTGCCCATTTTATCTGAGTGTAAGCAAGTTGTGGCCACTGGAGTCCAGTATGTGTTGCCTTTGTGTTCTCCAGGTGTGGTCTGTCTGCAGGCTTGCCACCCCCTCTGTCGCTGCCTAGGGCGGTTTGGTGTGGGCGTTGCCAGCGCCGGCTCACTGCAGCTATTGCTGTGGTTTCTGCCTCTCCTTTGCGGGAGGGGCTGTCACTCAAGCCACTAGCGTTAGCGCGTAGGGCAGAGGTGAGCACCTTCGCTCAGCTGCGGCCCCGGACTTTTTCTGGAAGGCTTACGCCCAGCCCCCTCAGTCCGAGCCTGCTCGCCACCGTTTTGTGGGTTGGGCGGGGCTTTTGACGTGCTCTCAGCTGTGAGCCTTTGCCCGTCCAGAATTTAGCCCCGCCCTCGAGGCCAGGGCCCTCCTGCTCAGGGACTGAAACCGAAAACCGGGGATTATTGGGCTGGGCGTGTTTGCTGGCGTGCGCACAGCGGCTAGCTTCCGGTCGTTCCGGCTCCTACCCCGCCCCCACGCTCGGAGAAAGCTCGCACACGTAGGGCGGTACTCCGCGGTTTCTCCGGCGGGGCAGGGCGAGCAGCGTGAGCTCCGCAGGGAACTTCCCCTGGTCTCAGTGTCTCCCTCGCCCCCAACTTAGGAGCCCGCTCGCGCCCACAGATGGCACGCCGGGGTTTCTCCTTCTGGGCGGGGTTGGCAGCGTGAGCCTCGGGCCCCTCGCCCGTCCCTGGTCTTAGCCCGGTGCCCGCGGTCAGGGCCGGCTAGCGCAGGGTCGCAGGGCTGATCTCTGCCCGTATTTTTCCCCACAAGTGGGGTCACAGGCGGCCCGCAGCTGCCGGACAGCTTTAGCGCGTCACCTCTGCCACTGCTAGGCTAGCCCGAGCTCTCACTGTCCCGCCCACACCGACAGGACCGCGTTTCGGCGTCCTGTCCCGACCATAGGCTTCAGCAACCTCAGGGGGCTAGAAGTGCCCTAAGTCTCCACACTGTAGGCTTGGGAGCTCCCTCCCTCTAGGCAGGTCTGCTCTAATTGCCGCGGGAGAGCTTGTTTGGCTAGTGTCCTGTCTCCCTTTGCTGGTATTGCTAGCTCCAGGGGAAATATTCGTTTTCGATTAGGGAAGTGACTTAGCCCATGGGTCGGGGTGGCTGTCCCTCAGAGTGTCCTCGTGCCTTCAGTCCACTCTTTGTTCCCGCTGCTCTGTTCCTCTCCTCTGTCCCAGTTCCCCGGAGCCCCGGGTGCGTGGTTGTGAGAGAGGCTTTCTGAGCTGTCCCTTTAAAAAGATTTTTGGGTCTGAGAAGACTCTCTCTTTTTCCCAAATAGTATCCTCATTTACTTCACAGCTCGATACTGTCCAATCGGCTCTTCTAGGGTCTGGGACTGCAGTCTGGGGCTTGGTTCCTGGGACCCAGGTCCCTCCCTCTCCGCCAAACTCTCCTCCCGCCACGCGGATCTCTCCGGGCTGCCGTTTGCTCCGGGGAGCTGGGCAGCCCTCTTCGCGTTTACGCTATTCCTACCCGTCTCAATGTGGCTTCTGCAGTGTTCCTTGGTTGAAGAGTCCACTTAGTTTTGCTCCAAGTTGGTTTATCCAGATGATGGTTCTTAAAATTGAGTTATAATCCACTTTGGTTCTGGGAGTTGGAAGTTGGTGCGTCTGCCTACTCCATCGCCATCTTCAACCTATCTCCCTCCTTTCTTAGTACTGACAAGGACACCCAACCGATACCTCTCCAAGCCATGTCTTGCCCATTCCAGGCAAGCTGGCAGGGTATCGATTAGCGAGACCCATCCAGGTCCTGTTGTTCTCCAGGCCTCTTGCTTAGTTTTCCAGAATTCTCATCAGGGAGCATAGTCCTGCTGGTGGCGTCACTCCTCCCCCTGTTTCCCTAGAGGACTTTACTAATCCCAGTCCCTCCTTTCGTCCTCAAGACTCTAAGGCAGTGGTTCTTAACCTGGTTTCTATCGAACCCTAGAGGTTCGATGAATTGGTCTCAGGGGTTCAGAGAAGCCTCTGCTGCAGAGGCCGGAATAAAGTAATACCGTAATTTGTTGTGAGTTCACTCACTTTGTTGGTTTTGTTCTTTGAGCAAGGTGATATTCATGCATGGCTCATTTTGTGCACCAGTAAAAAAACATATACCTATGTCTTGAACTTGGAAAAAAAATCATATTTTATTTATCACTAAAGAAGGGTTCGGTGAATGCGCATATGAAACTGGTGGGTTCGGTACCACAAAAAAGGTTAAGAACCACTGCTCTAAGGAAACCAGAAACATTCTTTTCTTCCAAAGGAGGGGCGGACGCCTGAGTGAGCTATTACCAAGAGTTCCATACCAGATATAAAATAGCTATGACTTTTATACAATTACAAATTTAATGATACATAAAATTCACTATTTAAAGCAAGAAAAGTGGTTTTGAATGTCTTTGAATCTTATTCACAGGGTAAAGTACCTATTATGTAAAAAGAATAATGTGACAACAGGTACAAAGGGAGATAACAATTATTATTACTCCCTCCTACGTGGTTTTTCACTTTCCTTTTTGCCCTTGCAATCTAGAGCTTCCCTCTACCTCACACAAACCTCCCTTGGCAGCCTGGTGTTTGCACACTACCGAGTGATACCCTGCCGCCTGACCCCGGTCTAAGAAAAGTCATGGAGAGACATTGCTCCAAAGCATATGAATCATAATTAGCTGAAGAAACAAAACAAATGCCCATCTGTGTATTAACTGCTCTCTCCCCCATTACCTGAGCGTGTGGAGGGAGTCTGAAGAGACATCTTGGGTGTGCAGCTTCATGGCGTGGCCTAGCTGGCAATCACAACAGACTCAGCCCACTCAGACACTCTAGGACCCTCTGGGGCAATAGTTGATCACACTCACCTTCTGCAGTGCTGCCCATGTTTCATCATCAGGACTCATTCTTTACAGAAATAGGAAAAATAAATGAAGAAATATTAAGATAAAATTAATATGAGGCCCCTGATAATTTTTTTAAAATCTACCATTGATAGTGTTTGAGTTATCTATTGCTATGTACTAAAGCAGCCCAAACTTAGTAGCATAAAACAGCAACAATTTTTATTAAGAGGGAGAGAAAGAAAAGGGGGGGGGGGAGGAAAATCTCTCCTGTTTCCATGGGTTGAGGTCGTTCTCACTCAGGGTCTCTCATGAGGTTGCTGCTGGATCAAGACTGGGGTTGGGGTCTTCCTGAAGCTTCCTCACTCACAGGTCTGGCAAATGATGCTGGTTTTGGCTGGCAGCTCAGCTAGGACTGCTGGCCAGACCCCTACATATGGCTCCCCAAAGCATCCCGGCTTCTGCATACAGAGCAGCTAGGCTCTGGGAGTATCCCAGGAGAAAGCCAGGTTATCGCCTTTTAAGATTAGCTTCTCAGGTCATGCTGTATCAGTCATTGCTACTACACTCTATTAGTTAGGAATAAACCTATAGTGGAGTGAAGGGTGATTAGACTCTTAATTGGGAGAGTATCAAAGAATAGGCGGACATGTTTTTAAACCACCACAATTAGCATTGTCATACTTTTCCTTGTTTGTCTCTTTCAAAACCACAACTAAATATTTAAAAGAAAAACTCTACAAATACAAGCATACAAAATTAAATTTCTCTGCTTCTTTTTGCTCTGACAATCAAGCCCTTTTCCTTCTCACACATTCTTTGATAAGTCAAAACATCTCTGACACCTTCTCCTCTTCTATTCCGTGACCATTCCTAAACACATCTTCCGGTGGGCTCTTTTAGGGCAAGGCCACTCCTCACAAGGAAGCCGAGACCAGTATTCACAACGGAAAGACTTGAGACAAGCTGAGTTTACTTTCTTCCAAATCTTTCCATTCAGTCATAACACTATTTCTGGTAGCAGTTGGCTGGTGTCGTCTTTGAGATTCATACACCAGGGTCTTTCCTTCTTTCTTTTTTAAAAATTTCCCTTGACTTGAAAGAGGGGTTGGGGGAATAAGGGAGGAAGGGAAGAGAGAGAGAGGAGAAAGAGAAGTAACAACTTGTTGTTCCATTTAGTTGTTCCATTTAGTTATGCACTCTTTCGTTGCTTCTCATATGTGCCCTGACCAGGGATTGAACACGTAACCTTAGCTTGCCAGATGACACTGTGCACTGAGCATCCCAGCCAGGGCTTGTAAATCTACCTTTGCCCCATGCACTCTTTCGTTGCTTCTCATATGTGCCCTGACCAGGGATTGAACACATAATCTTAGCTTGCCAGATGACACTCTGTGCACTGAGCAGCCTGGCCGGGGCTTGTAAATCTACCTTTGCCCCAACTCCATCTCTTGCCTCCACATGTCTTGCAACTAAAAAACAAATCTACCAACTGTACACCTCAGACGGTCACAGAACGGTAAACACTGAAATCTTCACACAAGTAGATTTGTATGTTCTTGTGGTCCGGCCCAGCTATTTCAAATTGGCTTTCAGGGACAAATCTCCAGCTGATCATGAAAGATATCTCTCTGTGCTTTCATTGGGCATGCTGCTCCCTCAGGAAGCCTGAAAGGAGAAGGCACTAGTGGTCCTTGGAAATGTGGGTCTTTCCTGGGTACCCTGGCCAAACATCATTAAGTTTATATCCTAAGAGCACTCCTGGCCCTGGCTGGTTGGCTCAGTGGTAGAGCGTCGGCTGGGCTTGTGGATGTCCTATGTTCGATTCCCGATCAGGGCACACAGGAGAAGCGCCCATCTGCTTCTCCATCCCTCCCCCTCTCGCTTCTCTCTCTCTCTCTTTCTCTTCTCTTCCCTTACCTGCAGCCAGGGTTGATTGGAGCAAGTTGACCCCACGTGCTGAGGATGGCTCCATGGTTTCTGCCTCAGGTACTAAAAAAAAAAATGGCTCTGGTTGCAATGGAGCAAGGGCCCCAGATAGGCAGAGCATTGCCCCCTAGTGGGCTTGCCGGGTGGACCTCTGTCAGGGTGCATGCAGGAGTCTGTCTCTGACTCCCCTTCTCTCACTAAAAAAACAATTTTAAAAAATTAAGAAAAGAAAAAGCACTCCCAACAGAGGAAGGACTCAAACATTGGCATTCCCTGGAGAGAATGACTATGCCCAAGTCTACATAGAATCCAACCATGTGCATCATTTACAGAGAACTAGTATATCTAAATCTTTTTCACTGCACAAGCATAGACCAATGTGAACATCTTAAAGACTGTAACATCTTTTAAATTTCAGTGACACGGTCAACATTTATTCATTTTTGTTGAGTACCTCCTGTGTTCAGGCACGGGTCCATATGTTGGGATACAGAGATAAACAGACCCAAGTCAGGCCATAGGGAGCTTACATTTTAGTGGGTGAGACAAACAACTTTCATGTGTGCTGGCTGATAAGTACTGTGAAGAAAATAAAGAAGTTTAGAGAAGCAGAACTGGGGGTAAGGGAGAGGTTGTACTCTAAAAGATGGTCAGGGAGGCCTCTGATAAGGTGCCACATGAGTCAAGCCTGATGGTAAGAAGTATGAGGATAAGTCATGCAGATGTGTACAGGCAGAGGAGAGAGCACAAGTGAGGTCTGGGCACCTGAGGTGGAAGCAGGCTTGGCAGATCCCACCATCACCCCCCACACTAAGCTCCTTCTCCCAGTAGCTCAAAGCTTTAAGGCAATGAAGAATTCCACCTCACTCCATACCCAGATTGAGTCTCCTGCAAAAGCCCAACTTGTTTTCCCAAATCTAAAAGTAGAGTTTGTTCCCTCAAGTTAAAAATTGTAACAGAGCCTGTTATGGTGGCTCAGGGATTCACAAATAGATGGTGGAGAGAAAAAAAGAAAAATGGAAAAATGAAGAACAAAGAGGAGATAGAAACTGTGGAACAGAAAGAAAAAAAAAAAGAGGCAGCAAAGGACTATCTACATGTAATAGAGACACTCTTCATCAACTCCGTGACATGTAACCTGTGTCTGATCTTATGTCTCCTAATGAGTCAACAGGACGCAGACTCTGGATACGGTGCATCTTATTGTGAGATATCACTGCTTGACCTTAAGAGGTAAAGAGCCTGACCAGGCAGTGGATAGAGTGTCGAACAGGGATGTGGAGGACCCAGGTTCGAGACCCTGAGGTCACGAGCTTGATCGGGGGCCCATCTGGCTTGAGCAAAAGCTCGCCAGCTTGGACCCAAGGTCGCTGGCTCGAGCAAGGGGTTACTCGGTCTGCTGAAGGTCAAGGCACATATAAGAAAGCAATCAATGAAGAACTAAGGTGTCGCAATGAAAAACTGATGATTGATGCTTCTCATCTCTCTTCGTTCCTGTCTGTCTGTCCCTATCTATCCCTCTCTCTGACTCTCTCACTGTCCCTGTAGAAGAAAAAAAAAAGAGGCAAAGAAAGCAAGGCTAAACATCTTTGAATTACAACCTGGTAACTTGTAAAGCACAGCCTCTCACAAACACCGGGTTCAATCAGATTGTTTCAAAACTAATTCATACAATACTAATTAAAGCAGTTGCATCCTTGATACCTCTATAAAAGTACATATGATTAAATGGTGGTTACCCAGTTTTAATTGTTCAGCATTTCTGTGAATTAGCATGAAAAAGAAATATCTTTAAGCTCTTTTTAAAAATCCACAATTTAAAAAGTCTCCTTTTTTATCTAATTTATGCATGCATTTATGTCATGTGTACTTATAGCTCATAAATAATTTTATTTCAAATGAGCCAAATAAACTTACTTTTTTGTCACATTTCTAACCTCCAAAAGCCCCTTTATTGTATTTGGACAGATTTCTTTCACAACAGCTTTAAGAGTTGTTTGAAATCTACAAAAATAAGGAGAAATTGAATGTACAAATACTAAAGTCTTTATTTGATTTTAAATTCTTTCTATGATGCTTTTGTGAAACTTTTTAAATGACCTCAGCAAAGGCTACTGGCCCTTCAGATATGCTTAATCCCATCCTTAACGCCAGCTGTCATTACAGGAAGCAGGGGTTCTGGGCTCCCTGGCAATGCTGAGCTCCCACGAAGCATTTGATAAATAGGTGTTGATTGAGATGTCTACTTCCCTCTCTCCGACTGAACCACCCGGCAAAGAAGTGGCTGTACCAGGTTTTGTAAGTCAGCCTTAATTTAGCCAAGGAATGTTTATCACAAAGGAACTTTATCTTAAAGTTCCTATATAAAATAATACCAAAATGTCATTCAAATAACCATCGCTTGTGATTTGGTTCTTGCTATCAACACAAAGGATTTATATTAAAAACATGATTTTCTGGATTCTTATGTACTCAAAGAAACAAAAATCATTTATAAAGTTCTTTCAAAACATAACTGGCAACACCAAGTTATATTTAATTACCAGAAGAAGTGATCTATATGCCAAAAACACAAATCTAAATTATTTTTAGACATGAAGATCTACAGCAACCTAGTATATGGCCACGAAAATAAATAGCACAATCAATGGTGTTTAAATGTCTGGCTAAAAATGGAGGGGTGACTTGTCTTCTCCTTAAAACAAGCATAACATAAAAGAAAAAATGTATTTAATGCATCTTTAATGAAACTAGAAGTATGTCATAGATTTCAAAATATATTCAAGGAAAAAGAACTCTAAAATGTAGAAAAAAAACTGAATTGGTCAAGACAAAGGCCATATTATGAGGATTCCTATGTGCTCACAAACTCACTTCCTTTTCCTGCTTTTAGCACACAGCCAGACTACATTTCCCAGCCTCCTTTACACTTAATTTTGGCCTGGTGCTGAATTTTGCCACAGGGAGAGTGAGAGTGAGAGGAAAGTGGATGAAGTGTTTGGAAAGAAGGTGTGCCTTCCTCACTTTTCCCCACAGCCAGTGTGCATATGCTTGGGAACCAAAGGGAGATCAAAACGGCCACTTTCAATTTCATGTCAGACTATTTAAACAGGTTAGTTTATTTTCCCACCCAAATCTCGGGATCAGAGTTTGGTAGTCCAATACTCTAAGGATAAATTTGAGCCAGGAATATAGTTTGGTTCCTGTATGGCCAGAGGCCACCACCGTTGCAGCCATGTACATGCAGGTTTTCATTGGATTTGAGCAGACAGTAAAGAAAAAGTGGAGCCAAAAAATGGTGGGCATTCCTTTTATTAAAGTCTTGCACAGGCCAATGAGCAAAAACTCAGGGAAAAAACTTCCCTCTTCTTTCAGAGTTCACAAAGCCAGGAGAATCTTCCACAACCAGGAGAATCTTCTCTGGTTCCTTCTAGAACCAAAGGCCCCACCAGTCTCAGTGGAGCTCCCAAAGCCCCTCAGCTCTGGTTCCCCATCTGCACACCTTCTCTTTCCCTGCCAACATGGCTTCTTTCTCAGAATCCTGCATTCTCTCTGCTCTCACTCTGCAGACAAGGTTTCTCTCCCCTTCTCCTTCTCCTTCTCTTTTCAAAACTTTCTGGCATGAAACCCTCTCCTCCAGCAAACATTAGCAAAACAATGGCCCTTTCCAAGCAGGAAGGTAATTTGCAAAATCGCAGATCACTACACCTGGTGCTGCCCAGCCCCCAATGCAAACTATGAGCGAGCAAACATAAAAATTGTATTTTCCAAACTTATTTGACCAACAGTTCTGTTACGTGAGAAGCTGAGACTATTCCATGACCAGTCTGGGCTCTTCATACAATTGACCTAACAAGCAAAGGAGAAGGTCTATGTACTGACAAGGTGACAGGCAGGCATTGGATACTTTGACTCAATAGATACACTAGGTCTGGAATCCAGGGGGTGGACTGGGGTGCCTCTTAATACTTCCTGGCCCAATACTTCTGGTCAATGGAAAACAGGCAATGCAAGAAAGAGAAAACAATCAAGGTGTCAGATCCTACACAACTAAGGATTTCTGTCATCTACCAGGTAAAGGACCCCATGCAGCCGAGGTTGCTAGAAAGCAGGAAAACATGGAGTGGAAATTCTACAACCCTTCATTGTTATGCTCCGCCAGCATCTTCTACCTGTGGATCTCTGCACATGCAGCTTGTAGCAAAAGCTGTTAGTGCTCACTAAGTAGTCATGTGTTCCTCTACATGGAGTTGCCAATATTCTACCTAATTTAACCGTATAAACCGTGCTGTGTAATTAAAGTGGGTAGCCTCTCCTTCAAATTTGCTCTACATTATTCTTATATGAGTTTAATGTACTGTGTCAGTAAGTTAAATAAGAAAAACCAACTAGATATAATGTGCATTATATATATAAAATAAGATATTATTTAACCATAAAAGGGAAAACAAAGAAACCTTGTGACTTGCAACAACATGGATGAACCTTGAAGGCATTATGCTAAGGGAAATAAATCAGAGAAAGACAAATACTGTATAATCCCACTTATATGTGGAATCTAAAAGCAAACAAAAACTCAAAGAGAAAGAGGGGAGGGGAACTGGAGAAAGTTGGTCAAAGGGACAAATTCCCAGTCACAAGATAAAGAAGTACTAAGGATCTAGTGTGCAGCAAGATGACTACAGTTAACACTGCGTTATGATACACACAAAAGTTGTTAAAAGAACAAATCCTAACAGTTCTTTTTCTTTTCTTTCTTTCTTTCTTTTTCTTTTCTTTTCTTTTTTTTTTTTTTTTGTGGCAAAGGCAGAGTCAGAGAAAGGGACAGACAGACAGGAAGAGAGATGAGAGGCATCAATTCTTTATTGCGCACCTTAGTTGTTCATTGATTGCTTTCTCATATGTGCCTTGACCAGGGGGCTACAGCAGACCGAGTGACCCCTTGCTCAAGCCAGCGACCTGGGACTTAAGCTGGTGGTGAGCCTTGCTTAAACCCAATGAACCCACACTCAAGATGGCGACCTCGGGGGTCTCGAACCTGGGTCCTCCGCATTCCAGTCCGATGCTCTATCCACTGCGGCACCACCTGGTCAGGCATTTTTTTTGTTTTTTGATTTCTCTTTTTATTGTATTGAGGTGATGGATGCTAATGGTGGTAATTATTTCACATTATATGTAAGTCAAACTGTTATACTGTATGCTTTAAGTGTATACAGTGATGTATATCAGTCATATCTCAATATAACAGGAAATAAATAAACAAACAAACACACTCCAAGGTTAAAAAAAAGGAGGGTCTAAACCACATAATCATCTTAATTGTGAATGAAAAAGAGAGTTCTAAAAATGTTTGCTTTTTACTCAATCTACTTCTAAGAATTCATGGAATCTATAAAAATTAAAAATAAAGACAAAAATATATGTACATACAAAGAGATTCACTGTAGCATTTTATGTACTGTCAAAACTGGAAACAACCTAAGTATCAACCAATAGACAAATGGTTAAGTAAGTTATGAAAATTTCATAAGACAATATCATGCAGTCACTAAAATTATATTTGCAAAAATATATTAATGGCATGGAGTTATACTAAAAATAAGTGAAAAAACCTACATGCAGTACAGTCTATTTTAGATAAAACTTCCTAAAATCTGACTGTATTTGTTAGTATTTTTTTTTTCCAAAGTGAGGGGGGGAGCAGGCAGACAGACTCCCGCATGTGCCCCACCAGGATCCACCAGGGGGCAATGCTCGGCCCCTCTGGGGCTTTGCAATCAGTGCCAATCTAGTGCCTGAAGTGAAGAAGCAGATGGGCGCTTCTCCTGTGTGCCCTGGCCGGTAATCGAACCCGGGACTTCCATATGCCAGGCCAAGGTTCTACCGCTGAGTCAACCGGCCAGGGCCTGTTAGTATTTTTACTTTTCAATGAGTTCTGTGATTTGAATGTTTGTGTTTCATCAAAATTCATATGCTAAAGTTCTCATGCCCAATAAGGTAGTATCAGGAGGTGGGGCTTTGAGGGATGCTTAGGTCATAAGAGTCCTCATAAATAGAATTAGTTTCCTTATAAAAGAGACTCCAGAGAACTCCCTAGTCCCTTCCACCATGTGAGGACACAGCAAAATGGGACTGTCATGAACTGGGAAACCCTCTGCAAACACAGAACCTGCCAGTGTCAAGATCCTGGACTTCCCAGTCTCCAGAGCTGTGAGAAATAAGTGTTTGTTGTTTGGAAGCCATCCAGTCTGTGGTTTTTGCTAGAGCAACACAAACAGACTAAAACAATGAGCAATGAGCCTATGACACTTTATAAACAGGTTTTAAAAATGAAGAGTTTGACTCATATATGACTTTTACCTCAGATTTCCTTTCCTGCCACATAGTTAGGACATTATAAAGTACTAGGTGTGCCTTCTGAATCTGCAAAATGCATAATAGTCATTATCTACTAATACATCAATTTAGGCTTTCTAAAAATCTTAAGAGAATGTGATAAAATGGATTTCTAAAAAGTCTAATGGTTCCAACCAAGACCTGGCAACAATGTGGCCTTGATCTTAGCAGAGAGCCACAGAGCTGAGGCCTGGATCTTTTCCACAGATTGTATTTCTTCTGGCTCCCTGACTTAAAAAACAAAACAGAACGTAGGCATTTACTCATTTTTTGTGTTGTTGTCTTTTTTTTAAATCCTGAAATGCATCAAAGAGACTGTTGGTAGCAAGAGTCTGCAAAAGAAATAAATAGTATTCACTTTGTTGACTTCATATGTAACCCAACCATTTTGAAATAAGCAACCACAAGAATTACTTCAGGAGAAGATAGGATGCATTATAGTCAGTGTAGTTCTTAAACCAATTATATTGTATTGCTTTATAAATTTTAAAAAATTACCAAAACAAAAAAACAAACTCTTTCATATAATAAGATAAATTTGAAAAATATGTTATTCTCTGGTATGGAATGATGAAAGCTTCAGGAGGGTGGCGGAGGGGGAGAGGGCCGCTAAAAAGACTTGTTCCATAAACTCCTACCAGTGTTCTGATTATGTTTCCTGGGTCATATAGCAAACAGCCTTTCCCCTCCACATGCACAGATGGATGGAAAAGACAGTGACTTAGAGTATGAAAATCTCATACCTGTCCTTAAATCCTTGGTCTGGAGATGACATGCACTTTGCTCGCACATCATTGGCAAAAAAAACAACCATGTGACCCTCCTACATGCATAAAGGTCTGGGAACTAAGAAGACATGGATGTATGGGGAGCACTAAATTTCTACAGCAGAACAGCACATGTAAAGATCATAAGCAGCAATGAACAACTAAGGTGTCGCAAAAACAACAAAAAAAGATCATAAGAAGGAGGCAGTCCTGCATTTTTATTTTATTTTTTCTATATTTCTGAAGTGAGAAATGGAGAGGCAGAGAGACAGACTCCCACATGCGCCTGACACCGGGATCCACCCGGCGAACTCACTAGGGGGTAATGCTCTGCCCATCTGGGGCATTGTTCCATTGCAATAGGAGGTAGCCTAACGCCTGAGGTGGAGGCCATGGAGTCAGCCTCAGTGCCCAGGCCAACTTTGCTCCAATGGAGCTTTGGCTGCACGAGGGGAATAGATAAATAAGAGATAAAGGAGAGGGAGAAGGGTGGAGAAGCAAATGGACTCTACTGCCGTGTGCCCTGACCAGGAATCGAACCTGGGACATCCACATGCCGGGCCGATGCTCTACCACTGAGCCAACCAGCCAGGGCTGGTAGTGCTGCATTTTTAAGAAGCTCTAGCTGGGCAAGAATATAGACTATGAAAGTCAAGGGTCATTTACTTCCAGTGGTTCCCTTTGGAAGACACATGGCCTCACCTTCCTTCTATGCCTATAAAGTAAATCCAAGGTTCGTTCTTCTCATGTTTCCTATGGGGCAGCACGAGAACATTTGGGCACACAAGTGATTTTCTCAAAAACAAACAGGACACTGTGTCAGAGCCAGAAGATAGCTAGAATCTTCTCCAAATTCCTTTTATCACTTGAATTCTGAGTTTTTAGGTCGATTTCTCCCATTGTGAAGACGTTCTATGCCAAACCAATTAATTACAGATTTATAGGTCTGCGTTTCCCTTCTAGTCAAAATAAAATAAATCCCTATCACATTATAATTTCAATGCATTCCATTTCCTTATGAAAAAATCATCATGCTCATGTAGCTAAACTCCGAAGTTAGATTCAGTTTTGTTTTCTGAAGCATGTTTAGAATCGGATTAAACTAGCACTCAAAATAAATACTAAATGAAGCAGATAACTTTAAAACTGCTTAATACCATATTCATGTTGAACTCTAAGTGTTTGCTGTCAGCTAAAACTGAAGACTTTAGCAGCACTGAATTGTGTTTTACAGGATATTGACATGTTTCCTTGTTCTCTTTGTTCAGTCTTGCCATGCTTCATCTCATTTTCCAGGATGAAACCAGAGCAGTCTTCTAAAAGCCACAAATCTGATCTCAACACTTCCCTTTTCCATCCCTTCACTGGCTCCCATTGTCCTTTGAGTGATGCACAAATTTCCCAACGTGGCTTCCAAGTTCCCAAATTAGCTGGCCTCCTGTTTTCCCCTCCAGTCATAACAGGTGATGCTTGACCTTCAGATTCTATGTTCCTGCCCAGCTAGGGCTTCTTAAAATGCATCACTACCTCTTACCGATGATCTTTTGACGTGCGGTTCTGTTGTAGAAACTTGGTGCTCACCGTGCAGCCATGTCTTTCCAGTTCCCAGACACTATGCATGTAAGAGGATCACGTGGTTGTCTTTTGCCAATGACATGCGAGTAAAGTGCACATCATCTCCAATCCAAGGACTTAAGAACAGGTATGAGATTTTCATACCCTAAGTAACTGTCTCTCTCATCTGTGCACATGGAGCTAAAGGGCTAAACAGTTCCCAGATGGAAGCAGCCAGGGTCCCAAAATCACTGCTTGGAAGAAAGTCATGCCAAAGACCTGACTCATCCCCCTTGGACTTGATAGGACTTAGAAAATGACTTTATTATGTTACATCACTGAGATTTGGGGAGTTGGACTTCCTACTGCAGCAGCAAGCACTGATTAACCCAATGATCTCTTCAGCCTATAAAATGTTCTCCCCATTTTTTCACCCTCACCTCCCACCAGTTTTTGCCTAACTTTTATTCCTCTATAAATTTCCTTATAAATCCCTTTTTCTATTATTTTTGTCCTTTCACAGCAGGTCTCATACTTGTTCAGTGAATTCACTCATCACACTTTATTATGATTCTATTAAATTTATTTCTATGTGGACTGTAAGGTCCAAAGGGGCAGGGACTCAGCCTACATTATCCCCCATTGTATACCCAGTAGTGACATGCTGTGTCACATAAAACACGTGCTTAACTACTATTTGAGAGTGAACGAATGAACAGAAACTTGGTTTTCAGCTATTATAAGTGTCAATAGATTTTTCTCATTGAAGCAAATATTTATTGATTATCTAAGAGACTAAATATACAACTAGTCAATTGCCAAACAATATGTAAGTTTAAAACTTTGATTTATAATCTGCAGCAAACAATTCACGACACCACCAATCTCTTACCTCTGTCCTACGGTAACCAGCCCCGGAAACCAGTCAGTCTATAAATCTGTAAGTCAGCCCATCAGGAAGCCAAACCACAATCTCTAGCAACCAGCCCAGGCAGCCAAACAATAACCACTGTAACAATCGGCCCCAAATGGCCAAGACTGAATTAATAACTGACAGCTTCTCTAACTTGTGTCAACTTTTAACTTAAGACCAGCCAGAGAAAGCCAAATGTACATGCTGAAACAATCACAGAAGGAGCCCGCTTCTAGTCAGCCCATCTACAGCTTCCCAGTGCCAGCAATTTCAATCAGAGCAGCCCCAAAGGGCTGGAAAGGCAATCTTTTGACCCCCGCTAAGTTACATAAGAATGGGCCTTGGGGCTGTAACACTTGTTTTCCAAGAGATAATGTGAGTCCTCGTTAGCAGGTGAGTCTTAGCTCCTTGTGTGGGAATATTTTGCTCAAGTTCAAGCTTAGTGAATGTTCCTTTGTCTGTGTTTAAAGCATATGCATTGGGGCCAACCCTACTGTTAAATTGGTCATCCTCCGGGAAGGACAGTGTCTCCACTGCAGTGCAAGAGGGGTACACACAGGCAGATTGCCCTGTGTTGACCACAGGAAGAGACCCATTGACCATGGGAACCAACACCAACTACTGTTGCTGATCCTGCTGTCTCTTCTCTATATGAGTAAAGCATTGTTCCATCTAGTACTTGACTGTGTAGTTTTCCTTGATGACACTGATACAAAGATGCAAGGGTCAAAGGTGGTTAGAGTCTTCCCCACACTGTTAGGTACCCTGTTCCTTTGGAATCGGTACCTGGTGCATGGTACTCTGCTCTATATGAAACCTTCCATTTTTTACACTCTAAAGTTTCCCCACTTCTCTGCCTGCCTGTCCCAGTACAGCCTGAGCTCAACATAGATCAGGTGTCCCCGATTCGACTTCCCAGTGCAGTGGGACACTCCTGCTTAATGGCAGGGATGGCAGCCTCTTCAAAACTAATTTTGAGATGGCTATGAGTTTTCTACTTATCAGTACCGAGACCAATTGCCCTCAGAGGAAAGACACAACCAACACACAAGTTAGTTGCAAGAATAGGCAGTTTATTACTCACAAATCCTTTTGGCATGACTGGGTTCAGCTTAAGGGGGTCCCATTGGCATGCTCCTCTCATTCTTCCTTGGTCATAGCAGTGTTCAACATTGGAGTCTGGGTGACTTCCACAGGAGGGAAATGGGGGGGTCTTAGCTTTAGTACCTTTTCTGGCCTATGCCTTTTAACAGGTGTCAATGTACAGGATTATTATATCAAACCATTTTGGGGAGTTCCTAGCAGGGAACGCTTTTTGTGTTAATCTAAAAAAATGTCACTTCAAGTCAATTTTAAGGTGTTCCTAAGGAAGCTTCTTGTTTATGTTAACCTACAGAGTTATCACATCAAGCCACTTCTTATGTATATATAACTTCACACACACACACTAAATGGGTCCTTCTCAAAAGACAGAGTCTGCCTATCATATCTGTACACACTAGATTAATTCCTGTCCAGATGGCATAGCCTTATTCACTTGCTTTAATTGCTTTTAATATTATATCCTAACGTATTTCTATATATCTTCCATACGTTTCTATATATTTAATTACTATAACATTATATTACTGTAACATTGCCTTTCAATCTCTGCCAAACTCTAAGTCAGTGGTTCTCAAACTTTTTGAAATCAGGGCACATTTAAAATCCTACAAATAGCCTGACCAGGCACTGGCACAGTGTATAGAGCGTTGGACTGGGATGCGGAGGGCCCAGGTTCGAGACCCCAAGGTCGCCAGTTTGAGCGCAGGACCATCTGGCTTGAGCAAAAGCTCGCCAGCTTGGACCCAAGGTCGCTGGCTCCAGCAAGTGGTTGCTCAGTCTGCTGAAGGCCCACGGTCAGGGCACATATGAGAAAGCAATCAATGAACAACTAAGGTGTCGCAGTGAGAAACTGATGATTGATGCTTCTCATCTTTCTCTGTTCCTTTCTGACTGTCCCTATCTATTCTTCTCTCTGACTCTCTCTCTCTGTCTCTGTAAAGAAAATTTAAAAAATAAAATCCTACAAATAACTGTAGGCACACTATATACAAATTTCTGAGAAATATGTTATAATAATTAAGTCAAATATTAAAGAAAAAAAATATAAAGTCCAAGCGTGCCTTTATGGTAATTAAATGAAATAAATACAACAAAATTAAATTTATTCTGATATTAAAAAAAATTTTTATGTTACATTTTTTGTTATGTTTTTTAGAATTTGTAAGAAAGAGGGGTTAAAAAAATTTTAAAACTCCAAAAATAGTTATCTTTTTATACATATAGATACATTCTTGGTAAGATTTAGTAAATTCGGCAGGTCCCAGTGCGAATGTGTTAAGTTTTTTCATTCTTGTGTTTATGAGAAACATGAGCCTGATGTGTCCTAGTGATTTCTTCAATGTTTGGGCATGTATTTGAAAGGCAAACCCTCATTTCCTCATCAATACATTGAAGAATTTCTCTCTTTTTATTCTTAGTTGTGTTGAATAAAAAGAGAGAAATTCTTCAATTAGGCAGAAAATCCTAATTCACATAAATAGGGTGTTGAAAATTGTAGTAAAATGTTCAAAGCCTTTTTAGATATTGCCAGATATTCTTCTTTTATAGAAATCCAAAAGGCTTCAAGAGACAATTCCTTATGTTTAATCATCAATCCACGATCAGTGGATAGAGCTGCCAGTTCTTCTTCTGTTAATGTTAAAACAAAATCACTTGAAGCTTCCATGAATGGGTTTCTAATCCAATCGTATTGTTCAGTGTTAAGTGATGGAAAATGCTATAAATTAAATTCTGCCGTCAGTCTTCAAGTCCTATTTTATTTACACTTAACTTTTGCTCACTTCCAGAATTAGATTCTTCAATATCATACTTCTTTTTGAGAAATATATTCATTTTATTTGGGTGTATTTATCTAAAAAAATATAATGATGTGTTAATAATAAATATAATAATGATGTGTTAACAAAAAGAGCGGCATTTCCATAATGAAATGGTATAACAGAGTAACTATATTTATTTTTATATCTGGGCACATGCTGCAAACCAGCACAGCTAGTAATTCCAGGTCCCGAGTGGGTACGGTGCAGAATTAAGAAAATACATGAAAGTAAGAAAATATGGGGTGGGGAGGGCCCTGTAATTGCTGCTGGCAAAAACAAAGTGCGCCCAAAAACTGCATCTTGCTTTATTTATAGGGCAAAGTGAGGCCATTAGCAAATCAATGGTCTCTGATCACGTTACCAAGGCAACCCAAGAATATTACCAAGCGCAGAAAACCCCACCATGCATATCATCTTAACTTTACACCAAACAAAGGATAGAAGAAACTTGCCCAATCTTTCTTGGGAACATGGGCGGGTAGTGTAAACAATCCAGCACCACAGCTTAACAGCCTTTTGCAACCTAATCAGGCAAGTGAGGTGGGGGTTGGGCGGACTGTCAGTTTACAGCCAATTTCCCACACCTCTGTCCCCCAAAAATCAAAACTCCAAAAACCCTGTTGGTTCTTTGGTCCCCAACAGGCACATATTTCTGGAATACCATAGAAATACCCTGGAAATCTTCTAGGGCACACACTTTGAGAACCACTGCTATAAGTGATGCTGGCTGACTCCTTCACTACCATGCTCTCTGAACATGTAGGAGAACAGAGGCAAATCAGTTTCAACCTCTAGTGGCTTGTATGGAACCTGGTCAACAGCATCAGCCTCACCTGAGAACTGGTTAGAAATGCAAACTCTCAGGTCCCATCCCAGATCTACTGAGTCAGATACTCTGAAGGTGGGACCCTTAATCTGTTAAAACAAGGCCTCCAGGTGCTATTTGAGCTCAAGTTTGAGAACCACAACAATATAATCAGATCTGAATCACCTTATATCCCAAAGGAATTTACTCTTTAAGGCCTATTCTGTAAGTGGCACCAGAAGGTCCCTTCCCTGTGAGAAGGTCCTACCAGTCTGCTATTCCCAATAGTTGCTACCCAAGCGCCAGACAAGCAGCATCTGAACATCAGAGACTGCACACACCTTCCTCCAGGATCCATGCCTTTGCATAACACAGCAATCCCCTTTGCAACATGCTGAGTGCATTTCCTGTACTTCTTTTCTGTGCCACCTGGTACTATGCTCTGTTAGTTGACAAACACAGACGGATTTTGGCTGTGTCTTGTTACTAACTGTTCTTAAGAACCAGCCAAATTGCTCCTGTGACATGGCTTCCTTCCTACCGAATGTTGCTTTGTATTTTTAGAGGTTTCTGAGTGTTGGTCTAACATGAAAAAATGGATGTCCTTTAAGCTGAAATTTTATTTTTATAAAAGCCAGGAAAATCTGGGTACATACTGAGAATAGCAGTTTTCAATATTGATGGGCTTTCCTCCAGGCTCAAATTATATTGTTTCACAAGTGCCTTGGAACACCGGAGACTAGAAAGATGAAGGTTTTAACTTCTTAGTTGAAACGTCATAATTTAGAAGTCTTACTATACAAATCTCTCTTCATTTTTATTTCTTCGGCTTTTATTTTTTCAGAAGCATCACTGTGGTTTCAAACAGTTGGGGCCAAGAGCAGGTAGGTCTAGGTGTTAAAGTTTCTGAAGCTTAGATAATCTGAAGATTTCTTTTTTCCAAAAAGGATACAATATTGGGTACAATGCCAGGGAAATCAGAAATCATAACAAAACACAAATTTTGGAAAACTAACAAATATCACAACCATCATAAAACCCAGGAGGAAATAATATAAAAATAAATAAAATATAAAAATTAATACAAAATAGCCTTGGCCGGGTTGCTTAGTTGCTTAGAGCATTATCACAATATGTCAAGGTTGCTGGTTTGATCCCTAGTCAGCACATACAGGAATCAACCAATGAATGCATGTATAAGTGGAACAACAAGTCAATGTTTCTATCTGCTCTCTCTCTCTTCCTTTCTTTATCTCTCTAAAGTCAATAATTTATTTTAAATTAATACATATTAAAGTCCTGATACATTTCAATAATGCTTTCTTTTCCATATTTATGGCTGTATTCTTTTTTTTTTTTTCTACAGAAACGGAAAGAGAGAGTCAGAGATAGGGACAGACAGACAGGAATGAAGAGAGATGAGAAGCATCAATTATCAGTTTTTGTTGAGACATCTTAGTTGTTCATTGATTGCTTTCTCATATGTGCCTTGACCGCGGGCCTTCAGCAGACCGAGTAACCCCTTGCTCGAGCCAGTGACCTTGGGTCCAAGCTGCTGAGCTTTTTGCTCAAGCCAGATGAGCCCGCAATCAGGCTGGCAACCTCGGGGTCTCGAACCTGGGTCCTCTGCATCCCATTCTAACACTCTATCCACTGCGCCACTGCCTGGTCAGGCTGCATTCTTTTTGATCACCTTTTCACATGACAAAGGTGTTGTAACATCAAATACAAGATCAAAGACCTTTTCTTTAGCACTGGTGAGCAAGTCATTTTGATAGCCTTTTAGCATCACAATTCTTATTGATAATGTTTTAGGAATTGTCAAATTTGGGAATCTTTCTATCAAGTTTCCTTCACATTTGAAGTTTAAAAATTAAAAAAACTTTTCACAGACCTGCTTCCGGCTCCATACCCTGTGCTTCCCCAGTCTCATACATATTTAGGGTACAAGGGTCCCTGGGTCACTCCCTGTGTCTCACACCAGGAGGGTAGCAGAGAGGGCCATCCTGCCTTGAAAACAACCAGCAAGAACTGAACTATATACCCAGGCATTAATGTGAACCAAATAAGTATGTTCCACTAAACCCAAAATAGGTGAGCCCCCCAGCTCAGCTTTACCTTAAACAGTTCCCCAAAATGCTCATGGCCCCAAGAATTCCAGCCATATGAGGGAAGTGTACTTAAGGAGGAGCTAGAGTAGAGAAAGGCTAGACTGTCCGACATTTGTACATTTCATAACGAATGACTATTTGCCCTAAAGCAAAGCTTCCTCAGAAAAACCATCTTCAGTCAAGCATGAGAAGCTGCATTTGAGTCCTGATATGCCCTGGCAGGTGAAGGTAAATTCTGGGCCTTTGATTGACAACTGAGGAAAAGCGGAGAGTAGAAAGAGATAGAAGGAGATGATAAGCCAACATTAGTGACCTGAGGGTAATGTACGAAGTAAGAAAGAAGATGAGCACTGAACTTCATTGAAGAATATGAACTTTGTTAGAGGCAAGTAAAATTCCCTATTCTTTTCGGGCTAGTCTGCAACACAGAGCGCATGCATCTGCCAAGCAAATTGTCATAAATGATTAACTTTTGGAAGAACAAATCATTTGACCTCTCCAGCTGAGCAAACACAGAGCTGCAGTAACTGAAAAAGCCAAAGGCAGTGCTTGGGCAGCACTGAGTACATTTTTATGAAAGTCCTGCCTTTTTATGTCACAGGAACCCGGGCGAAGCTTAAGTAATGGCACCTTTTCAGCTAAAGGAAAATAATTCTTCGGGCCTGAGGTTGTGACTGCAGTCCACAAAAGCTACAGAGATGGCTGCAGTTCTCAGTTTGATTTTGCTGCAGCTTTAAAAACATGGACCTATGAGTACTTAAAAGGAGAGTTTGATTAATGAAAGGGTTCTAATTTGCAGGATGTCAACAAAGAAACTGAATAAAGGTAGCAAAGTGGCATAAAGAACCATCCAGAATGCCCCATGCAAGTTTCCTAGGACTCTGCATTTCTCTCCTAAGTGCCCAGTCATCAACATTTACACTATTTACAATATTCTTCAGCCTGACCAGGCGGTGGCACAGTGAATAGAGCATCCGACTGGGATGTGGAGCACCCAGGTTTGAGACCCCGAGGTTGCCAGCTTGATCACAGGCTTATATGGTTTGAGCAAAGCTCACCAGCTTGGACCCAAGGTTGCTGGCTTGAGTGAGGGGTTACTCGGTCTGCGGTAGCCCCACGGTCAAGACACATGTGAGAAAGCAGTCAATGAACAACTAAGGTGTCACAGCGAGAAATTGATGATTGATGCTTCTCATCTTTCTCCGTTCCTGTCTGTCTGTCCCTATCTATCCCTCTCTCTGACTCTCTCTGTCTCTATAAAATATATATGTATATTCTTCAGCTAAAGGGTTCATTGGGAGACAGCATGCTAATGGGCAATCACATTAATTCCAAGTTCCCTTGTTCCATGCAGCTTTCTGTCACAAGTTGATTTTTAAATAAGAAGTACCGTTGTCCCCAGGGAATCCTAGTTTCATTCAGATATCGCTTTGCAAGGACTTTCACAAATAAAATGCAAATGAAATAGAGAAAATTAATTAGAAACAAAGAGCAGAATTTCTTTTCATTAACTTCTTAAAAACCACTATTCTCCCAAAAGAAAACTTCAGTGTGTTAATTTTAATATACTAAAATTAAAATTCAAGTCACCACTTGTTGTTGTTTGTTAGGAGGTTGTTTTGTTTTGTTTGCCATGACCTTGCTAAACTAAAATTAATGATCTGGTCTGCTCAGAAAACATGTCTTAAAGGACATTTATTCTATAAAGCGGAAGGTCAGAATTCTATTCTGAAGCCTGTACCTGACTCATGGTTATTAAAAAAAAAAAACATTGTTCTCCCTTTAGGCTCTCAAAGCTAGAATCTACTAAACACGATCCAACAGCCCTAATGGATTGTTGATTTATTTGGATGAAGCATCAAATACATAGTAATTCCTGATATATATATATACACACACATATATTTTAAATGATTTTAGCTTTAGCTTTATTTTAAATTATACCCGTAAAATATATACATGTCCTATGGTTTCATCTTAAGTTAAAAAAAAATGATAAAGATAGAAATACTAACATGAATAACCATTTAAAACAAAATGCATTCAAGTTTATAGCATCTACATTATACCATTTATATGCAATGCATTCTTTAAAAAAATACATCTTTTAAAAATTTAAAAGAAAAGTGTACTTATCACAGACTACTTGGAAAAGAAAGAACAGAAGATAGGAGGAAGTCACTGAACTATCCACCATCTAGATACAATCATACTAACTTAATGGGTTTAAGTTCTTCCAGTATTTTTGCTGTTCATACTTTTTACATATATGTGTCAATATGTGGAGTATTCAAGATTTTATATGCTGGCTTTCAGTCTTTTCCTGATTATAAAAATAAATATCTGCTTAATTGTAGAGTATCTGAATAATATAGAAAAGTATACAACTAAAATACTACCATGCAGAGATAACTTTTAAAATACAGTGGTATAATTGTTTACATTTTTTTCCTTTATTTTAACCAAAACAAGTCAATATGTTTACAGTTTTGTTTAAAACATTTTTAAAAAGAGAATTATAAGAAGTAAAACACAAAATGGCCTCCTTTCCCTCCCCATGAGAGTCTGCCATCCCCACTCCATCTCTTTGGTCATGAATGTTAATCTCTTTATTATTATTATTATTATTATTATTATAATTAATGTTACAGGACATCTTTGTGTATATGTTTGTGTACATATGCAAGTATTTCTTTAGACAAACCTCAGATTTTGAATCCCTTGATATAAAGATAATTGTATTCTAATCAATACTGTGAATGCGTGCTCAGGTATACCCTTGCCCACAAATGATCAACCGTAATTATAATTTGTACTTCCCTAATAACTAGCCAGGTGAAGCGTCTTTTTATTTGTTCATTGGCCATTTGTATTTATTCTTTCACAAATTTCTTGTTCATATCTGTTCATTTGTATTTTTATTGATTTTTAGAAGCTCATACTTTCTGGATATTAATAATCTTTTCCCTCTCTGCCAAGTGTCAGCTTTCTACAGTGACATTTGTCATAGGGACATCTGTTATTTTTTTAATGCAGTCACATCTATAAATCTTTTCCTTTGGGGCTCTGGCTTTCATATCTTGCTTTGGAAGTCTTTCCCACCTTACATATTATTTCTAAAAATATAAATGTTTTCTTCTAATATTTTCAGGGTTCTGCTCTTGAGGCTTAGCTCTTTATTTCTGTTTCTGGTATGAAAGGCCCAATTTTATATATTTCCAAAGAGCTTAGAGACCCAATATATTTTACCAAATTTTCAGAATTTGTGTTTTGAATCTTACAACATATTTTGTTTGTTTGTTTATTTTATTCATTTTAGAGAGGAGACACACACTCAGAGAGAGAGAGAGAGAGAGAGAGAGAGAGGAGGGAGGAGCTGGAAGCATCAACTCACATGTGTGCCTTGACCAGACCAGTACAGGGTTTTGAACTGGCGACCTCAGTGTTCCCAGGTCGACGCTTTACCACTGCGCCACCACAGGTCAGGCCCTTACAGCATATTTTGAATGACTCCAGCTTTATAGTATATTTTGGTGCAGGATAGTGATGGTGGTGGTGGGGTCTGCCCTCAGCCCCTATTGTTCATTCTTTCAGCATTCATGTCTAGCCTATGTTTTCTCTTTCAAAGGCATTTTGAAGCTGTTTTTTCTCATAAATTTCCTTGGTACTTGATTGGGAATATCCTGAATTTATAGATTAATTTGGCAGTTGGTAAAATCCTGATAATATTGAGTCTTCCCATTTAGAGTATGCTATCTTTCTCCAACACATAATTATTGTTTTGTGTTTTTCAATAAAGATGTATGGTTTTTCTCTTGTGTTTATTTTGGGGAGGATTAAGTTAATTGATTGGGCTTACATCATTTCACTATAGTTTATTTTTATTTTAACTTTTCTTAATTTTACTGGGTGGACATTGGTTAATAAAATCATATAAGTTTCAGGTGTACAATTTTATAACACTTCCTATGTTATAATTTTTTCACATAGGCATTAAACATTGGAGGGATTATTTCTAGGTTTTTAATTGGGAATAGATTTGGAATTTGATAATTTTCATTTTCCTAGGAAGTCATTCTTTCAAATACATTAGTTTGAATGTTTTTTCCCTTTACTGTTTTTTCATTTCCCTTTATATTTTTTCATTTCTTGCTCTTCTGCAGGGATATCAATTTCTCATTTCTAATATTATTACTTTTCTGTGATTGAATTTTCTATGAGATTGCCTCTTTCATTTCTATTTTTAAAAAATGGTTTGGTTTTATTGTTTACTATTTCATCAGTTTTACTTATCTGTTTTGTTTACTTCCTTCTTTGGATTTCTCTTTTTCTTTTTTTTTTTTTTTTTTTTTTGTTCTTCACTCTTTCACTTCTTTATTACTTTGTAATATAATGTGTAACAATATACATTTTCCTTCTAGCACTCTTTTGACCACTTCCCACCTGGTGAGTACTTTCGAGATTTCTATGCTGATCACCTCTTCTCTGCATCTCCTTCCCCCACAAGGTATTCCTTCCATTTACCTCCTTTCTTCATCACTGTTACATCTGCCACAGATAGAACTGCACATCAGTTTCTAGGGTTCACAACCTAGAAAACCACTGGTGGACTAAAGACTGATCAGATCAGGTTGCTCTGAGTGCGTAGAGTCACGTTCCTCAGCACATCTTCCCCTTCCCTTTGCTAATTCTCTGTGTTTCCAGAGTGGCCTCCATACTGTTATTGCCCTTTCTGAGTCACTGATACTCTTTCTGCCTCCCTCGTGAGAAAAACCGTATCTTCATATTTTTCTAAATGGATCACCCATAAAAAAGAAACCTTTTCCTACTAATGTCAAGCACCTCTTTTACATATTTCTCTGTTTGATTATATTATGCATATAATGAAACACAACCACGCTTTTTAGGGCAGTCAGAAATGAGATGAATTTCCTAATGTGTTTTTAGGAGAACTTTTCCAAGACCTGGTTGAAATTTTTTCACCACTTAAAAGTATTCACTGACCCCTTCTTCTCAAAACAACATCTACCTTGGGCACACTTACTAACTCAGAGGCTTAACATCTGATGATCCACACTGAGGTCTACATGAGGAGGCCGGCCCCTGGTGTGGGGAAGTAGAAGCTGGTCTTCTACTGCACTCCAGATGCAGTTTCCTAGGTTCCCTTCCTCTGGATCATTGTCTGTTCCCACCTTGATGATGCCTTGGAAATGGAAGCATTCTACCTTTTACCCTAGTTTTTCATTGAGCTAGAAGTCATTGTGATACACATGAATTAATCATTCTTTTAAAAGAGTAAAATCATGTTTGTTATCTAAAATGAACATATGTCAGAGAATGTATTTAACTCATTCATTAATGAGGAAGCCAGTAACACTGGGGAACAAAATTTTTGTTGAATCCACAAAGACACTTGTTTTTACCTAATTCGAGTGTGCTGATCTCAAATCTGACATTAGTATTTCTCTGTGAGCTACAGTTTATTTGCAATTCAAGATTTTAGGTTTTCAGCTTATTGTAAAATTTTCAACGTGTAGTTTAACATAATAAAGTAGAATGTCTTCTTGGGCATCACCTTTGTGAAAATATAATAATTTGTATAATGCAGTAAATACACTAATACACTAAAAGATATGATCGTATCAGAATTTGTCTACAATTTTGAAAGAGAACATATTAAAACACTTATTTTAATCATAAAATTTGCACAAAACTTATTCAAATTCTATTCAGGCAAAAATTTGCATTTGTAGCTCTTGCATTTGTGCACTTGTTGAGGACAATCTCGTTTGATGCTCCAGTAGTAGTCTGCCATCGTATTTCTGTCTCATCATCTCTGATAACACTCTTCCATCATCTTAAGATCTTGATGAAAGCGTTCTCCCTGCTCATCACTAACAGCTCCAAGATTTTCAGGAAACTTATCAAGATGACTGTTCAGGAAGTGAATTTTAACGCTCATATTACATCCAATGTCGCGGAAAGCCAACAGCATCCTTTGAACCAGAAGTTCATAGTTTTCTGCTTTTTTGTTGCCAAGGACATTCTTTGTAACTGCCACAAAAGACTGCCATGCTGCTGTTTCCTCCTTATTCATCTTCCTGGAAAATTCTTCATCACGTATGAAGGTTCAAATTTGAAGTCCATTGAATACACCTGCTTTTATCTTCTCGAAAGACAAGGCAGGAAAAGCAGAAATAATGTGTTGAAAGCATTCACTTTCTCTATTCAAAGCATGAACAAACTGCTTCATTAAGCCAAGTTTGATGTGAAATGGGGGAAAAATGATCCTGTCTCAATTAACTACAGGTTCATTCACAATATTTTGCATCCCTACTTACAGAGCTTCATGTTTCGGCCACTCCTTCTGTGTCCAGTGTTTCTCCCAAGCTCGGCTGTCCCACAAACACAGAAAGCAAGGATGCTTTGTGAAACCTCTCTGTTGTCCTAGCAGGAAATTGACCATTTTAAGATCCATACAAATGATCCAGTTATGCTCCTCATACTTCAGAAAGTCAAGGACAGTTTTTATGTCATTATAATCTTCTTGCAGATGAATTGAATAACCAATTGAAACCACTCCATAAACATTACTGTTGTGTAGGAGAACACATTTCACACTGTTTAGAGCTGTGAAGAAATAGCCGCCATTCTGTTGGACTGTAAGTGGTTGTACCTAGCTGGCTGAGAAGACTACTGATATCATGACAGTAAACAAAGTGTTTGTCTTCAGAAAAAGAGTCCACAAAAATTTGTTCACGCTTCCTGAAACAGAATACTTAGCTGACCAGTGAAGTCCATTCTTTCCTTGAAGACTGGAGGCTAAGAACTCAGCTGCTTTCTTTGATCAGCCCAAATCTCTTACTAAGTCATTCAATTCAGGTTGGCTAAACTGCTGAGGGGTTAATGACTACTTGGCATCAGAAGAAGACCCTTCAGATTCTACAACCATTTCCTCATGCATCTTATCAAAATACACTTGATCCACCATGTTCACTTTTTTCGTCCTTAGGAGAAATAAAACCATTGAAAACTGGAACCGGAGTGTCTCAGAGTGTGGGATAGGTCGAATTGCTTAAGGAATATTAGGATATGTGATTATATGCTGTTTTTTCTTGCCGATGCCCTTTGTATGGATCAGGCAGAAATAACAGTCACTGCTGTGGTACTTAAGTTCGCGCCAAACGATGGGAATACAAAAAAGCATTCCTTTGCGTTTTCCTTTTGTCCAGTCATGAAGCATTTTCTCACAATTATGACACACAATGTGAGGATCCCAATTCTTGTCTTGATCACCAAGGGGAACTTGAAAATAGGCAATATATGCACGTGTCACAAATGATGAAATATTGTGCCTTTGACGTTGAAGTATGTAACAGCCACCTATGTAACAGAAGGTGTCAGGCCTATTCTTACATTTAGGCCTACTCAAAGAAGCCATGATTCTATCTTAACAAAATAAGAGAGTTTTTTTATCAGATAATAATTTTTTACATCTAAAAACAACTACAATTATGTAAAAGTGATGTTTGCAAAACATTAATTGCCTCGTGGTTATTTTCAATCCAAGAGTCATTGTCCTTTAACTCCAATTTAAAAACCAATGCCTGCCATTAACTATAACAAAAACTAGAGCATGCACCAAAAAACAGATTTCAGATTTTGAATCAACGATGCAGAAATATATAGAAACAGTTCTAA
Source organism: Rhynchonycteris naso (assembly GCA_037038555.1). Lineage (NCBI taxonomy): Eukaryota > Metazoa > Chordata > Mammalia > Chiroptera > Emballonuridae > Rhynchonycteris > Rhynchonycteris naso. Next base: position 38,845,569 of record CM072996.1, on the reverse strand, counting down.
AACTCATGCAACAAAACACTAAAAAAAATTGTTCCCTAGTGTATGTTATTACAACCAGTCCAAAGGAGAAATCAAAGAATGAGCACAAACAGAAGTCCTAAAAAGTGCTGAAGTGAGTTTGCTTAATAAATGCAAAACTTGCTTCTTCCACAATGGTAGTAGAGGATCAATTGCCCCTCTACCAGACAAAGTTTATTTTTATGCCTTTGAACAAGAATCATGTTCATTGTATCAGTTATCTACCATTTATAGAATTATAAAATAGCTCAAATACAACGAAACTGGGAAGGTAACTTAGAGAAATATGTGACTCTGTGCTCCAGCCAGATGAGCCCATGCTCAAGCCAGTGACCTTGGTATTTTGAACCTGGGTCCTCAGCATCCTAGGATGACAGTCTATTCACTGAGCCACCACCTGGTCAGCCTTCTTTCCACCCCTTTTTCCTATCCATCTTCTGAAAACTGTGGATCGCAACTCCAGATGGATTCTCCTCATCCTCCAAAGAGGAACTGGAAACACCAGCTCCCACTGCCAGGCTCAACCCCTGGGCCACTGCCACCTTCTACTCTGTGGGCCTTGCAGCCCCAGCTCTGGCCTCCTGCTGCTACTGCCTCTCCACAACGTCCAGGGCATGCTGCAACTCACGAAACTGTGACTCCTTCTCCAGCAGCTGCTCCATTTCCATGTGAATCTCACAAACCAGGTTGGCCTCCTTCAGTGCTTGCTCCAGCTCCAGGGTCAGCATTTCTTTCTCCCACATTTGCTCCAGCTCTTTCCACTGCTTGGTTTGCAGGTCCTGGGCAACCTCTTTCACAGAGCTCTCAGTTTCCTCATGCATAGCTGTAAAAGTCAGCCAGCTTAAAGCCCCCCAAAAAACAGCCATGGGGAACCATAACAGCAGCCAGTCCTCTACTCCACTGCTCCAAGGTGGTGGTGGCTCCATGCTGAACTGATCCAAATCCTGCCAGAGACTACACCAAATGTAAAGCCAGTAGCCATGGCTACCATCAGAGCCGCCTGGCCCATGCAGGTTCTCATTGGTTTCAGACAGACGGTAATGAAACAATGGAGCCAAGAACTGGTGGGTTATTAGCTTTAGTCCTAACTTGCATCCAGTGGGCAAGAAATACACACAGTGGGAAAACACTTCCCTTTCCATTCAGGGCTCCCAAAGCCACTGACTTTTCCGAGTTTCCTGGAATCAAAGGTATCTACCTCACCAGCCTTATTCACCTCTGTTCCCATCTCCTTCTCTCTGCACAAACTCTGCACAAACTGGCTTCTTCTTTAGCACTCTGCCATCTTTGCTGCTTCTCCTCTCCTCCATGTGGCCTTTATCTGCTCTCCTCCTAGAACGTAATCAATCTTCCCCAGAACAATGTGATCTCTCTTCCTTTTAAAACCTTTTGGTGTGAAATCCCTCCCCCAACACACATTAATATAATCACACCCATCCCAAGCAAGAAGGGCAACTAATATTATCACCTGGGTGACAGGCTTCCACATGGGCAGCACCATCTTTAACAAAGTGAGCATATTATATTTTATCTGCCCAACAACCACCATTCCCCGTCCACCAAAAATAATAATTCTCTCAATCAGAATGCACATTCATCTATTCAAGTGCACACACATGCATGCACACTTTCTACAACAGGTGGCTAGACTGTCCACATGGCTCAGGGCCCTTCTGTGTACCTTAGAATTCACAGCCTATAGCACAGAGCTTACCACGAGGTGCTCAATAAATGTGTTGCTGAAAATCTAAATTAATAAAGAACAGATGTTGAACTCAAGGATGCCACTCCAGTGTTCTTTGCGCTATATCGTAACCATTTAGAGACAGAAAAAAATAAAATTAAACAAGCAGAAAAAATAAAGTACATTTCAGAAGCTAGCATTTCAGGAAAGCTGTGTACTCCTAAACCATGGTGGTTAGGAAGCAAATTGCCACACTCGAAGCCAGCGGTGTACTGGAGCTTGTGCTTTACCCAACAGCACCTTTTGGGGGTGCCGTGTGGGCAGCTTGAAATCAGAGTTAGTGGAAGTATAGATACCTTGAAAATTGACAAATAGCGTAAATACAGCTCTGAAGGAGGTGGGTTTTGTGCTTTTCCTCATTTTAAATTGTACAATGCAGTGTTCTTTAGTGTATTCACTATATCATCAATATCAAATATTAGAACATTTTCATCACCCCAAAAAGAAACTCATCCACACAATCACTCCCCTTTCTCCTGCTTCTTTCCCTCCCCCAGGCCCTGGCTATATTTCTAATTTTTTAAGAGATGGTTGTTAAACATTTACAATGCACTACTGCTGGAACCCATCTGTTCTTATAATAACAGTTACTTTTCTCCTCTTCATGTAACGCTTTCATTCTTCAAGTACCTTGAGGCCTTCAAACCCCAAGGTTTCTATCACAAAGATTTATATATCTTTTAAAAGAAGTTATTTTAGCTCTTGTTTAATTCAATTTATCCATCACAGAATGAGATGAAAAATAGTCATGCATAGAAAGAAGATCAGGAACTAATAAATCTTTTAAAAGGCTAGATCACTTTCTGGTGGATTAGTATGTGGGATTTACTTTTGCATGAGACAATGGGCTCTTGTCTATTTTTAGATTAGATAATGCATTTCCTAGGACCCACAGGAGGCCTTGGCTTCTCTTATTACGGAGCACACATGCAGAGACCAGAGATTTTGTGAAAGAGAAAAAGAAAAAAAGAAACAGGGAAAAGGATTGGTGGTTTGTTCTTTTGATCACTAATGCAACTCCATTAGGAAAGATGAAATATATGCCCAAGAATTTCCTCAAGTTCACTACAAATGCACAAAACTACACATTTATCAGATGTGCATGCATGCGCACATTCATGTGAATACACTTGTGCTATGAGATCATTGCTTAATGTCCTATGACCCCCTCGCCCCAGAACAGCGTTCTCATATGTGGGCCCCCAGACACCAGATGCATATTACTCATCTAATTAATGCCTGCTGATTGAACTTATTTCTAAGTCTTTTATATTTGCAAACAGGGAATGCTGGGTTATTCTCTAAAGCCTTGAATTCAAAGTGTGTTCCATGGACCAGCAAAATCAGGATTATCTGGGAGCTTGTTAAAAATGCAGAGCCTGGGCTCTGGCCGGTTGGCTTAGCGGTAGAGCATTGGTCCAGTGTGTGAGAGTGTCAGTTTCAATATCTGGTCAGGACACACAGGAGAAGCAACTATCTGCTTCTCCACCCCTCCTCCTTCTCTCTCTCTCTCTCTCTCTCTCTCTATCTCTATCTCTCTCTCTATCTCTATCTCTATCTTCCCCTCCCACAGCCATGGCTTAATTGGTTCAAGCACATCAGTCCCAGGCACTGAGGATGGCTCCATGGAGCCTCTGCCTCAGGCACTGAATATAGCTCTATTGCTGAGCAATGGAACAGTGGCCCCAGATGGGCAGAGCATCACGCTTTAGGGGGCTTGCTGGGTGGATCCAGGTTGGGGTGCATGCAGTAGTCAGTCTCTGCCTCCCTTCCTCCCGCCTCTTACATAATAAAGAAATGTAGAGCCTCAGGCCCACCCTGACTTAATTCAGTTTGTGTTTTATTGACTTTCTAGTTGATTTATGTGCCCATTAATGTTTGAGAAGGACTGGACTGAAACAATGGAGGGCCCTTTAATTGGCATCTGTTCTCACCTCACTTTTTTGAGTTTGTATGGAGAAAAATTTTGTTGAGACTTACTTAGAATTCTTCCAAATTATCCTTGTCAGATCTTAAATGCCTTGGGAATCCCCATCCCATCTGAGGCTTTAGCTTTGGAGCTAGAACAAGAGACTAATTCTCTACCCAGGTTGGAACCCTACCGGCTCCAGAAGGACCAATACCCCCCACCTTCACAAACCAGGAAATATTTTTAATTAAAATAATGTTTTTCCTGTTATAAAAATAATAATATGCTCATTATATAAAATCTAGAAAACTATGGAAAAGAATATGAAAATCACCTGACTTTCTACAACTGAGTGTTAATCACTTATTATTTTGGCACTTTTTTTCTTTTTTTGTACATGTGGGAGTTACATGCCCTGTTTCCAATGGAAAGCTTTATTTTATGTAATAGGGAAGAAAAAATATATAGAATGTTTATCCTGGGGTTTTTTTTCATGATTATTCTCTCATCCCTAAAAACTCTTTAAGCATATGATCTCAGCCCTGGCCAGCTAGCTCAGTTGCTTAGATTATAATGTCGATAATGTCAAGGTTAAAGGCTCAATCCCTGATCAGGGCACATACAAGAATTGACCAATTAATACATGAGTGGGTGGAACAACAAATTAATGTTTCTCTCTCTAAAAAAAAATGAAGAAAAAAAAAAGAAAATGATCTTAATGATCTCATATTCTTATGTGACTAAACAATGTCTTATTGACAGTCTCATTTTCTTCAATAATTTTAGATTTTGATTAACCCTTATAAGTGACATAGTGAGTAACATCCTGCGTACAACTCTTTTTCTGATTTTCTGAGTATTTTTTCTGTGTAAATTTTCAGAAGTACACACTGACTCAAACAGTGTGAACTTCACAAGTTATTGATACATAGTGGGGAAATTTATGATATATCATAATGTGGAACTCCCCCACCAGAACTCCAGCAATCAGGACAACTCCCCAGTTTCTTGAGTTACAATTACCATTGCATGTTTTAATTTGCATTTCTTTAATAACCAGTGGGGTTTTTTTCTGTGAATCCCTTATACTTATTGGTCTTGATCTGTTTTATCAATGGGGGCTACTTCTATCAGAGATGTTAATATATTCACATCATTAATTCTTTTTTTTTTTTTTTTTTTTTTGTATTTTTCTGAAGTGAAAAGCAGGGAGGTAGAGAGACAGATTCCTGAATGCGCCCCTACCAGGATCTACCTGGCAAGCCCTCTACTGGGCAATGCTCTTCCCATCTTGGGCTGTTGCTCCATTGCTCAACAACTAAGCTATTTTAGCTCCTGAGGCAAGGCCATGGAGCCATCCTCAATGTCCAGGCCAACCTTGCTCCCATGGAGCCTTGGCTGCAGGAGGGGAAGAGAGAGACAGAGAGAAAGGAGAGGGGGAAGGGTGGAAAAGCAGATGGGCACTTCTCTGTGTGTCCTGGCTGGTGATTGAACCCAGGACTTCCACACGCCAGGCCAATGTTCTACCACTGAGCCAACCAGCCAGGGCCCACATCCTTAATTCTTTATCTAATTATTTCTCCATCTTCCCAACTGGCATTTAATTGTTTTTTCAAGTCATGTAAATGTTCTACATTTTAAATTGAACACAGTAAAACTTATGAATCTTTTCTTCGTGATTTCTTCCCTAATGCTTATGCTTAGAAAGATCTTCCCACTAAGGTGCGTATAATTAAATCTATATAGTTTTTCCAGCACAAGGTGAAACAGCAGGACTGATAGCAACTATTGTCACCTTATTCCTGATCAAGAATGATGTTGGCTTTTATCCGGGTCACTTCCTGAATAACTCATTCTCTCACCACTTTTTGTGATGTTTCCTTAATTGTATATTACCTCCTAAAACATACCCGGGAGTCTGTTTGATATCTGACCTATCTCACTGACCTGTTCATTTTTGCTGTGGTATCATATGATTTTAATTATGTTGTAGTCTTAAAACACCTGGCCAACTCAGTGTTTGCAAATAAGGTGTCTCTTTATTATTTTACTTTCTAAATTTGGCCTCTTATAAAATAAATAAAGTTTCCACCCGAAAGCAGATATGTAGGCCCACATTTTCAGCAAAGAGTCGTCTTTTGTTGTTTAAATGTAGAGCACTAGATATGAACAGAGGTGACCTCCTCTAAGTGCCCTGATAGCTTGGCCTTTCTGAAAAAGAAACTGAATGTACATAACTTTTTGGTGTGAAGTCTGACAGTTCATTACATATTGTCATGCAAAATAATGCCCACTCTCCATTTCCTGACATATCTGGCAGTGTGGGAATATTAAAAATTATTTTTAAACAGCTAAGAAAAAGTCTGTTTATCTTTGTGGCTATTTTTATGGTTAAAGTCAAGTGTCCTGTATTTTCTTGAAGAAAGCTTTTTCTTTTCCTTTTGGCTCATCTCACATAAACTCAAAAAGTTTTAAAATTTCTCACAGCAGTTGTTCTTAAGTAAACACTCCAGGTGTGTAGAAAGTGATGAAAAATTTGCCCTCTGGTGTCCATCAGAACTGGTTTGCCTGTACCGCTCCCTAAATCCAATTAGCTTTCACTTCATTAGCTATAAAATTAAGAAAATACTGGCTCCTGTCTCGCTGAGTTGGTAGAACAGTTAAATGAGGTTATTCATGGAAGGAGCTAATGCAATGCCAGGCTCAAATGTAAGCTTAAAATATAGACTCACTCACTCCGGGCCCCTCAGTCTTTGCAGATGATCTTGCTGGGCTGCTACTTTGTTGAGAAGATAAAGTTCTCCGGCGACCCCCTTTGTTAATGCTCATCCTTGAGCTTCACAATCTTATTCCCTCCTTCTTTTGATCTCAAGAAAAGAAGGTACTCTTCCTTTGACCAGCATCTTAGGACAGGTTCCTCAGAGGTAAGCTCAGAAACAAGACTTCATTTCCATGTGATCTATTAAGAAAGTTTCTCCAAAGAACCTGGTTAGAAGGCAGAAGAGGAAGAGGAAAAAGCCAAATGCAGGTCCAATTTCAGGTGAAGTCCCATGGAGCACATAAGTTATGCGTCAGAGTTGTCCTGAACTGAGGCCAGGGAGGTTTTACAATCTACCTGGGAGGGGCCAGGGAGAGACAGGAAATACAAAGAAATTTTAGCTCTTTGAACTTGTAGGAAAGATAACTACAGTAGCCAGAGGTCAGTCCTCTGAGAAAGAGAACCAGATCTGAACCACTGGAGATCTAAGCACACAGATCCTTCCTGGAGAAATGTGCATAGACGTAGAAGGGACGTGGCAGAGAGCAAAAGAACCCAGTAAAATCAGTGATTTAGGATTCAGTTTCAAATATACCTTCCCATGAGAACTGCTCCAACTTGGGTCCACAGCCTTACCAACCAAGCTTCTGTCCTCTGCCAGCCACCATTCAGCCATGCTTCTCACTAATCCCCTGAATCTACGTCAGCCTTCATCCAGCTCTGCAGCCGGCTTACCCCACACCCCAGACCTTCCTTGCCTTCTTTACATCTCTCTGCCTGTACCAGGGATGCTCTCCTTTCACTCCACCTACCACAGCGCTCCTGGAGATGCAGCCCAGACATTACTGCACAGGAAGTCTTCCCGAGTCAGCCCTGGCACCCAAGGAGAGCGCTCCCCAGATCTATGACAAGGCGCTACTCTTTCCTCCTTTAAGTGCCTTATCACATACTGTAGGTCTATATGTTCGTGCCTCATCTTCCCTGATAAGTTGTAGACTCCTGAGGACAAAGACTGATTTCTACAAATGTGTGTTTACTGCGCAGCATCTTATCAAGGTTGTCTACGTCCCTGTGTTTGCTGAAAGAATCCTGCTTCTGAGTTCATGAAACACCCAGGACACTTCAGTTTACTTTTAAAACAGAGCAATTCCTAGAGTATCCTCTCTAGTGTATTACCTTGAATATGCTCCTCTGCTGAAAAGAGAGGAATAACGTAATACACTTTCATGTAATTACTACTGGTGTAAAAAGTCAGGATAGAAAGAAAAGTTTGGCCCTGGGTGGCTGAACAACAAAAGAAGTCTGGAAAATTTCCCTGACCTTTTCAGACCATTCTTAGTCAAGGGAACTTATCCTCAGTTCTACCAAGACAGGGAAAGTTCCTAACTGTTGGGAACCAGGTGACTTTTTGTGCCTTCATTTACTTAAAACCCCTCAGTTCTTAAAATTCAGTCCAGCTTTCATGAGGCTCTGCACTATTGTGCCCTGTCACCTCCCAGCCTCATCTCATGCACTGTCCCTCCTCTCGCTGAGCTCGTCTGTACCACTGTGTCCTTGCTGCTACTGTGCAGCACACTTTTCTTCCCTTCAGAGCTATTGTCCTTGCTACTTCCTCTTCCTCAGTGCCTTTCCCCCTGCAGGTGACACAGCTGGCTAGCTTCTCCTTATCCTCTGTGTCTCAGGTCCCCTAGCATTCTATCTCAAGTGGCCCTTTCACCCCTCACCCCGCGGTGTCAATCACATCACTTTGTTGATGTCTTTCAGTCTTCATGACAGTCTGAAACTATTTGTTCAAATGTTATGATGTCCCTTTTCCAATTAAAATTGAAAATTATCTGAGGAAGATTTCCTTACATATCTGCTCAAAGCGTACAACAGTCTTCAATCAGTGGAGGCATTCCATTAATAATTGTTGAATGAATAAATGGAAGAGCATACTTTGGGGAAGGAAAGTCTTCTAAAGCAAGACAACAAAATTATAAAGCAATAGATCAATCTGACTTCATAAAAATTTTAAAGTTTTTTATGATGAAATATGAGTAAACATAAGTAAAAAGGAAAAAAAATCCTTGGAACACATACATGATAGATTTATTAATGTCCCCTACCAGATTAAGTGACAGAAGATGTTATTGATAAAAGAAAATTTGACTTTAAGTGATGAGCACACAATACAATATACTGGTGATGTACTATATACAATTGTACACTTGAAACCTATATAATTTTATTAACCAATGTCACCCCAATAATTTAATTTAAAATTTTTTAAGTTAAAATGGGTCTAGGATTCTAATAAGAGGAAAATAATTATCATTAATGATGACAGGAAAGTTCATTTGCCCCAGATAAACAAAGACGATTTATGATGTCACCACTAAATCTCCCCTGAATGCTGGCATTATTTCCCTGCTCCCCCTACTCCCTGACCTAATGTGTTCCTGAACTACGTGCGTCCACAGAGAAGTTTACATATTTCCCCAAGAAAGATACCAATCATATAGTCTTCCAAGTAGATATCCAGGCATCTATCTTAGACATCCTCAGGGAACAAATAATGTTCCAGGACCAGTGTGATGTTTGTCACAAAGTAGGTTGTATGGTGAGGAGGAAAGTGTTGAGGTGGAGGAGAAGCAGCAGTAATTGCCAGAATAAAGCCTCTGGAGCAGGTAAGAGAGGGTGAAACTCAAGAACAAAGTGGAGATACTGCCCTCCCTTCATAATAATGAATGGAAAGGATTAAGAGGTACAAGCAGATAAGGGAGTGGGTGCTTATTGAGTATGAGGCAAATGTGGAGGAATATAAAAAAATTTGAGGGGAGTAAGGAAAGGTGTGAAGCAGTCAGATCCAGTAGTAGGAAAAAAAAAATACCAGAGAGGCTTAATAAGGTTACCGAGTGGCACTGAATGTACAATTGAGATCTGTGGTCGTGAAGTGAAGCAAGAACCAGTCCACACAGCATTATTCTCCAGCGATAATAAGCTGCTCAAGTGAAAGTACAGAGGAAGTGGGGAATTGGGTTTGTATCAAGATGTTCATGTTTGCTAGACAAGTAAACAACAGGAGAGATTGCCTACAGAGTTTATGGCTGTGCCTGATTGTGAGAATGTGGCAGGACCAACAGATGAGCATCCTGTTGAGGTTGGAGAATTGTTGGAGTGGAGGTTCTAGAAAAAGGGAGGTAGAGGACAGGAGGTCATGGTCATAGAATGGGATAGGAAGTTGATTTTCAGGAACCATGCACCCAAGTATAATGAAAAGTTCATGTTGTACTATGGTAGTCAATAAGTTGGGAGGGATAAAAGAAAACAATGGATGTGAAGAGGGAGAGAAACTGAAACTCTCAAGCGCAAAACAGATCATCCACGTGGTTGTGAGAATCTCCAAGGAATGGAAAGGTTAGTTTTGAATGGGAAAAAAATTAAATGTCTTTTGGGATATGGACGGCATTTAATCCTCAAATTTTACATGCTATGACATTTTTATCCCCGTGTTACAGAAAAGGATACTTTGAATAATAACCTAGTATTATCACTCATAGAGTAAGTGAAGGAGCTGGAATTTGAAAATAAGTTTTTTGCTCCAAAGTTTATTATATTCTTTCTATGCTTTATTCTTCATCAGTGAGACTGAACAGAGGGAATAAAAACATGACCCATGGCATTCTGAGGTAGTGAATTCTATGCCCAGAAAAGAAAACTTTAAAAAAGGCAGTACTGACAGGACTTGGGGAAGAAAATCAGGCTCTAGAAACTCTTAGTCACATTCATCTTAACAGTATTAATTTCTGGAAAGTACAATCCTAGTTAGAAATGTGATGTGTGTTCAGAGGAATTAGTGAGTTCTGGAAGTAAAGGTACTTATTGAGCCAGAGAATCATAGAACTAGAAGTTCCCTTGAAAAGCATTTTGTCATACTTGTTTTCTGGTTAGAAAACTGACACTCAGAAAAGCTAAGTGCCTTTGCCTAATGTCACAAAGCTAGGCAGTAACATCAAGTCTAATCAGGTCACTGTCAAAGTGACCCCTTACATCAGACAGACTATGGCTTTTTCCTCCTACCCCAGGAATATTGTGAGCCAAATTCTTTGAGACTGTATCTCTTTTCTTAGGTCAAAGTTGCCCACAAGCTAAATCCACTTTGCTTGGGGGTCTTGTCTGCAGTGCATTTGGCATTGACATCCTCACCGGCCTTTTTGGTTTAAATTTGCTGATGCTGGCCTGCTCACGTCCAGGCACAGCCTCCTTCATAAAAGCCATGACTGTGACCTGGCCATGTGTTGAAATCCTGCCAGAGGCAAGAGTCCTCTTTCTCATGAGGCCTTTTGCACGTAGGACTGGTCTATTGAGAAACTGGAAGTTTAAGTATCTGTTGCCAAGAAAGAAGTGCAAATAATGAGACAGTAGAGGACCAACCACTCACCGACTAGAATTTGGAAAGCAGAAAATACACGGTGCTGTCCTGACTTCTTTAGTGAAGTTGGATTCAGCCCCTGGGTGATTTTCTGAACCTTCCAGTTTTCTGAACCTCTTCTGTTGAGAAAAAGGGGTGGGTGATTAGTCTGGGGGAGGAAGAGAGATGAATTAGAAACGACTTTCTTTTCCATGAGCACTTCAGGCACAGTCAATCAAAGCATATCAAACATTAATAAACATTGTGTTAAGCATCCTTTGGCTGGAAGACATCAGCTTTCTAAAATGAGGGCTATTAAGGCAAGTGGCGGTGTAGAACTCATAAATTATGAATTTACTAGTCACGGATGAATACAGATAACCCTGCAATCAGGAGACAGCTGGTAATTAGAAGCAACCCTTCTTTTGATTCAGCGAGCACCTAAAGAAATTGGGCTTTGACTTGGATTTGTGTTTGAATGTTATAGTCTTCTTTAAAACAAAGAAAAAGAATAACTCCAATGCCTAAATTGACAATGGAGGAGTTTTCTCGATGATGATTTATTTAAACATCAGTGCATTAAAAAAAATGTTATCCACCATGTGTTATTGTTGTGAATACCTGCCATTGATCAGGTCAGTTAGGAGAATGGGACAAAATATCTTCCATTTCTGAAATCTGATCATCCGCACAGTTGAAGATAGGCCCCTGCTCCAACCGGTTTGACGAAATGGGGAACCTAAGGTTATGAGGCTGCCCAGTAATTACCTAGCAAGTGAGCTGCAGGCCCAAGGTTTGAAACACTTGAGCTCCTCATTTTCCAATCTATTGCTTGCTGCCTACCGCACATGATCCTCACAGATGAGCTAGGACAAAAAACTTCACGCACATTTTTTATCACATCCTGTGGTCCTCGAGCTTCCTACTCTATGCATATATTAGACAAAAGCAGAATAGTTTTCCTCCATTTTCACTACAACAACTCAGATGCCTCGATAAAAATCTAGAAAATGTGGTCAGCTTACAACTTTCAGATTCATCAATGATATATGAATAGTTCATCCTTTGTTTGCCGAGTAATACTATCTTTGGATCTACCACTATTTGTTTATCCATTCCTTTGTTTATGAGCATGAGTTATTGCCAGCAATATTTCTCTTATATTTTTCTCAATAACTTAGAGTGTACTCTGAGTCACAGGGTGCGTTAATATTTAAGTTTTGAGAAAAAACTAAAAACTTGCGATCTAAACTGATTGTAGCTTTGTGCACTCTGATCAGCAGTGTATGAGGGTTCTACTACCTCCATAGTGCAGCACATTGTTGATTTGTTTTTAATTTTAGCTCTTTTTTAAAATTATTTTTATTATATATTCATTTCGGAGAGGAGAGAGAGAGAGAAGGTGGAGAGGAGCAGGAAGCATCAACTCCCATATGTGCCTTGACCAGGCAAGCCCAGGGTTTCAAACCAGCGACCTCAGAGTTGTAGGTCGAGGCTTTAATCCACTGTGCCACCACAGGTCAGGCTTAATTTTAGCTCTTTTAATAAGTTTGTCATGCTATCACTCTGTTATTTTAGTTGTATTTTCCTAAGGATTTATATTAAGCACTTTAGCAGATGTGTATTCACTACTGATAAGTTTTTCCTAAAATGTGTGCTCATTTATTAAAAAATGTGATCAGCATCTAAAAAAGGTGTTGCCTGGCAACAGTGACCTTTAAAGAAAGGTCAACTAAATTTTTCCTGAAGATTTTTCAGGATATTTGCAGCCAAGTCTTCTGATTTTTGTACCTAAATATAATACTGAAAATTTGCCACCTGCATTATTAGAGACAGCCTTTCAATACCCTGGCTCCACAGATAAATATTAATAATGGGCATCATTTACTGGGCACATTGTTTCACAAAGCATGGTATAGTAGCTGTGCGGATGCCACGTATGCAAAATGATTTTAGGTCCTAGCAGATGTATATTTGTTATTTTAAAAGTTATATATTTGCTTAAGTGAATATTTGAAAACAATCAGGTCACCAATATAATGCTTTAATGACTATGGTTGCTTGGGATGAAACTAAGTTTTAAAATAATTTAAGTAAAGTCAATTAAAATATTTATATAAATAATAGTACAGTCAGCACTTAAATATGGCTGAAGTTTCGCAAATAATAATTTTATGTTTATTATATTTCAGATACCTTGCTACAAGATTGTGGTTTCTCCTTCATCCCTTGTTCCATGTGCAAGTTAACCATATTTCTGAGTTAGTGTTACTGAACCCACTTGGCTTTCGTTTTGTTTTCTGACCACTTTAATCTTTGAACTAAATCCTTTGGAAGTTGAATTTCGCAGAATTATTGGCAGACATCTGGAATTCTCCTGCTTTAATCTGTAGCTTCAGAACTCTTTCAGAATGCAATAGAGAGGCTCATACCAACTCACATCCCTGGATTGGCAGAGGCTATAAATTAGAGTTTGGGTTTGATTTTTGCTGGAGAACTATGCAGAGCGCAGCATGTAATGGGGTTGGGAGTTTCAAATATTTTCTTTTTTTTTTAAGTTGTTGCCTGACCTGTGGTGGTGCAGTGGATAAAGCGTCGACCTGGGAACTCTGAGGTCGCCAGTTCAAAACCCTGCACTGGTCTGGTCAAGGCACATATGGGAGTTGATGCTTCCACCTCCTCCCCCCTTTCTCTCTCTCTCTCTCTCTCACTCTGTCTCCTCTCTAAAATGAATAAATAAAAAAAAAATTAAAGTTGTTTTCCATGAAAATAATAAATTTAAAAACTTTAAAATGACCCTGGTCAGTTGGCACAGTGGCAGAGCTTCGGCCCGGGGTGTGGAAGTCCCAGGTTTGATTCCCGGTCAGGGCACACAGGAGAAGTGCCCATCTGCTTCTGCACCCCTCTCCTCTACCTTCTCTCTATTTCTCTCTTCCCTTTGCACAACCATGGCTCCAGTGGTTCGAGCAGTTTGGCCCCAGGCACTGAGGGAGGGTGGCTCTATAGCCTCACTTCAGGAACTGAAATAGCTCTGTTCAGAGCAACAGAGTAGTGGCCCCAGATGGACAGAGCATCACTTCCTAGTGGACTTGCCAGGTGGATCCCGGTTGGGGCACATGTGGGAGTCTGTCTCTCTGCCTTCCTGCCTCTCTAACTCTCACTTAATAAAAATTTTAAAAAGAAAAAAAACAACTTTCCATAAATCCAAGTTTAATTATACAAAAAAAAAAATAAAACTCTTTTTCCAATCAAAACATCTACTTTTGTTACATGGCCCAAAGTGGGTCTTTAACTTTTTAAAGCACTATGTAGATTGCATATTTTCCAAATGACACGAGTAAATCAGTCAGCTCTCTACCCTTTTTTGCTACACACCATTCCTAAATTATTGTACCTAGATGATATCTAATTCATAACAAATATCAAGTTAATATCAAAAGAAGAAAGAAGTGAATGCCACAAGAAGGCAATAAGCAAGATGGTGTGAAGGGAAAGGGAAATAATGTTGCTAGGCAACTATCCCAGTAGTTAATTAACAGATATATAAGAACCTCAAGTTTTCCTCTGCATCAGTTGGCCCTCCTGTTTCTACCCAATCTCTTATGATGCTACTGTAGCCTGACAGAAAGTGTCTCTGGAAGTCCTCAGAGCTCAGAGTTCAAGACCCCAGTGTCAGCATGATTTGCTATCTCTTGTAAATATTAAAACTTCAAGACATGTGTAAGTTTTCTGCTTTTCAGGTTTATATTTGCTGCCTTTCACTTGATAAATACTACAATCGCGCAAGCATAAAGCTCATTACAGAAAGGTTGGCTAATTCCCAGGGGGGTACTTCATCAATAATTTCAAGCACATACCATTGACTATGGACTACACCTTGATTGTGGGGAGGGTGATCAGATCACATTGATTCCAAGCCACAAAAGTCACAATTCTTACTAGACTTTGCCATTGAGGGAAGTTAGTACTGCAAGACTGTCCATATTGTACTGCAGGGAGTCCACTTTTTGTTGTCACCTATGTGATGATGACTCCTAGAGTTGCACGTTGCAGCCAAATGATCAAACCTCTGACAGATGAGAAAAGCATGGCCCTTAAAAAGTGATGACTTCTCCCAGTTGTTTAGCTACTAACAACAGAACCAGGATTACACCCCAGGTCTCCGGGTCATAAACTGCTTTCCATATATATTAATGATAACAACAGAAAATTATGATGCTATTTTCCTATACTGAACATTTACATTGTGCCAAGCTCTGCATATTTAATAATGAACATAAGTTTTCTTGTTCATAAACATGATGAATGGAATAAGTTATGGGTCCTGAGGGTGTCTGGGTCTATAACATGTTGGATAAGTAATAAGAAAGAATTTGGCAGAGTTTTAGGGAGCCTCACTGAAAAACCAGTAGGACTCAATGCTTATCCTTGCTTCAAAGCACAATACAGGTTTCCCCAAATCTTGGCTATTGTAAATAATATTGCAACAAATATAGGGGTGAATATATTCTTTTGAATTAGTGTTTTGGGTTTCTTTGGATATATTTCGCTCTGCCCCTGAGGACTTAACTGATCACTAATACTGGCCATGTGTACTTCATCCCACTGTTTCCCCTCTGCTTCTCCATCCTTTAACTCTTACCTGGACAAGATTGTCATGTAGACAGAGCCCAGAATGTACAGGAACATAGATGTGCCTGATCTGGGGCTGCTTGCTGCTGAGAGGCCTTGGTACCATTTAATTGTTTGTTGTACTGATCACATAAAAAAATAAGCCCATACCTTATTACCAAGAAATTACGACTAGTGCCCTTTCCTCCATGCCTCGATATCACTATCTTATCTTGTTCCAGGTGCAACAATGAAAGAAAACTGGCTTCACATTTGGGGACAAGGTTCCAGTCCTTCAAGCCCCTCTCCATGTGTCCATCTTCACCAACATACAGACAGAAACCCAGCCATTGTGCTTTAAACAAGTAAGAGATTTATTTTTATCATAAAACAAGTTCAGGGGTGGGAAGTCCAGAGCTGATGTAGTGGATTAGGGAAATCATCAAAGAGCTAGGATTCCCCTAACTTTCCTCTCCTTTCCTTCTTTGCATGAAATATTCATCCTAGTTTCAAAATGGCATCATGATTATGTTCAGGCAAGGAAAGGGGGAACAATCAATAGATAAACAGTTCAGGAGTCTTTCTTTTTATCAGGAAAATAGCTTTCCAATAAGCCATACCAATGGACTTTTAGATTTATGTCACATGGCTACTGCTAAGCAACCTGAGAAATCAAGTGATTCAAGGAAGGAGCCTTCCTTCCCTGGGGCCTTGAGCAACAGTCCAGACCATAACTGAGTCTCTCTTCAGCAGGAGTCTTAGTTATTGAATAACCACTTCTCTGATACTCGCATTTGATTCAGGACTCCTTCAGACAAATAAACCTGCCATGTCTTATCTCCCTATTAATTAGCCTTTGTCCAAACCCTGTTAAGCCTAGAATCTCTCGTATTGCATTGTTCTTCCAATACAAACTATCACTTTTCTTCCTTCACAAACTTAAGCAGTTCCTTATATTCACAAATCTTCACTGATAATTTCCTCCCCCTCCATTCCCTTCCTGGAGCCAGAGGGTCTACTATGGCCTTCTCAAATGGGGGTACTTTATTCTATCCCCAGAGAAGCTGAGGGCACTTCCAGACAAGTTCCTTTCCATCATTCAAATGAGACATAAGGATTCTCACACTTTGGGTTCATTCTAAGGGGGCCATAACTTCTTGTGTAAATCTTCTAATCTTGCTCTGTCTAAACCCTTGATCATATGGCCAGAAACCCCATCCAGAAATTGTAGTATATGCCTATTACTTTAGATAATCTCTACTTCTAAAAAAAGTAAATAAAGAGATAAACTGTTCGAAATCTTACCCACTGGGAAGGTGTTCCTTCCCCAGTACTCTCAGACTAAAATATTTTAATTGCCCACTTCTGGTGAAGTTTGGCAATTCTTGAAGAAATACTTGTAAACAGGATAAAGTTAGGTTTTAAAAAAAAGGTTTAATCATAGAAAGCTTTCTATGCGGTCACCAGTTTGGCCCATGTGACCATGTAACCTATTTGTGTTTTCAGAGCTACCTGGACCTACTCCTATAAGTGTTTCATTACTGACAGCCCAACTTTGTGATGGGGTGAATCTGATAGCATCCAGTTCATGATCATGGATTTAGATCAAGTTTGGTAGCAAGTCATGAGCTGTTTCTCAAAGGACAGTAGGTATTTGCTTGAGGGAGCATGACATTGCTCTATAATCCTTAGAATATTTGTTGTGATTCTTTTGTCAGGACTTGCCACAAACTTCATGTACATTCTGATCTACCACAGATATTCCAGGAACTGTTGACTATTTTGAGTCAAAAGAGAAAAAAAGGAGCAGATCCATTGGAGAGTCTATTTTATTCTGGGCTCCACACAAATCTAACAGCTTTGGGGACCATCTAGTAAACTGGTCCAAAAAGAACATCTGATATCCAAAGAGGTGTATTATGTACAATGTTTGTTTCTAGGTGGGATAAGACATAATACTAAGCAATATGTATTTTCTATTGAAAAAGATAATAACTGGCCTAGCCGGTTAGCTCAGTGGTAGAGTGTCCTACCAGTGTGTGGATGTCCAGGGTTTGATTCCCAGTCAGGACACACAAAAAAAGCACCCATCTGCTTCTCTAGCCCTCCCCTTCTCACTTCTCTCTCTCTCTCTCTCCCCTCCTGCAACCATGGCTCAATTGAAGTGAGTTGGCCCCAGGCACTGAGGATGGCTCCAAGGCCTCTGCCTCAGGTGCTGAGAAGAGCTCAGTTGCTGAGCAACAGAGCAATGCCCCATATGGGCAAAGCATCTCACCCTAGTGGGTTTTCCAGGTGAATCCCAGTTGGGGCACATGTAGGAGTTTGTCTCTGCCTTCACTCTTATCACTGAATAAAAATTTTAAAATAGGATTACAAGATGGCAGTGGAGTAGGCAGACACAGACTGCCAGCTCACGCCTCCAAACTGGATTACAAATTAATTTAGGAACAATCATCGTGAAAAACCAACTTTGGACTAAAAGAACATGTCTCAAAAACCAAGGAGCAAAGAAGAATCCACACTGATTCTGGTAGGAATTGCAGGGGCACACTGGGGTTCCCCTGCTCCCGGAAGCGAGGGGAGGCTGAGAGTCCAGAAGGGCTCTCATTACAAGAAGAGAGACCCTGAGAGACGGAGGCCCTCAGTCTCAAAACTGGAGACCCAGCCTAGTAATCGAGGGACTGGAGGAGACAGATGGAAAGCATTGAATGGGGAGAAGAGCAAAAGTTCTGTATGTGAGAAGTGGCAGGGGTGCTGTTGGGCAGATAAAATATATTATGCTCACTTTGTTAAAGATGGCGCTGCCCACATGGAAGTTCGTTGATATTAATGTGTGTTCTGGAACAGGCTGTGGGCAGGCTGGGTCATTATAACCTAAGGCTTAGTTTTAAGAGTAAGCTCTTCTCCACATCCTTGACTGATTGGATGATGTAGGGTGGTGCACTCTCATGATGAATCCCATTGTGCCTCAGATGGGTGGCTTTGTATCAGAGACTTTCTTGTTTGTATAATTGGATTAAAGGTTTTGAATCTATGCTATAAAGTGGGCAAACCAGTAGCTAGTTCTCGCTTGGTTCCTGAGGTAGAAGAGAAGAGAGCAGATTAAGGCCACATGGAGGCCAGGAGAAGCAGTCAAGATGGCAGAATGCTGAGGGAGAAGCCAGTTTGTTAAGAGTTTGTGCTGGAGGAGATGGGAAACAGAGGTGAATAAGTCTGGTGAGCTAGAAACCTTTGATTCTAGGAAACTCGAATAAGTCAGTAGCTTTGTGAGCACTGAATGTGTGGGTTTTGGAGCCCAGTGTGTGTTTTTGCTTGCCCGCCGGGTGCAAGCTAGAATTAAAGCTGATGGCTCACCAGTTTTTGGCTCCGTTGTTTCATTACCGACTGTTCGAATCAAATGCAAACCTGCACGGGTCAGGCTGCTGCGATGGCGGCTGTAGTGGTAGCCGTGACTATTGGCTTTATAGGTGCCTTAAAGGGACAGAGCAGAAAATATCACTCACAGCCATTTGCCTGGGAGTCCAGGGGTGAGGAAGGCTGAGAGGACTGGCTTGTCTTCCACAAGAAAAGTGGCGAGAGCGAGACAGACAGTGACAGGGAGAGGAATGCCTGGGATGACCTGAGAAGCGGACTCATTCTCCAGTGCAGAGGCGGCCATAGCTGGGGGAGGGGTTGATCCCTCCACACAGCACAAGCCTAAAGAGGTTCTGGGTGTCCCACCTCCAAAAACCTCTCCAGCTCATATCATCATGAAAGACACAGCTGAAAGCAGGAAGTAAGGGGGAGGGGCAGTAACTCAGGTCTCCAGGGAAATCTGAGATACACCTCCACCTACTGATATGGAGAATGCGCCCCACCCCCAGAAAGCAGCTAGCAGAAGATGCCTTCAGATTCTCAGAAGTCACACCCACGCAATTCTGGATACAGTTTCAAATAAGCCCCCTGCTGTGATCAGTTAACAAGCTCCCTGCTGAGTTAAGTAAACTGAAAACAGACAAATCAAGACTTTAAAGTGGCTCTACTAGTTAAGGAGACCACAACTGGAACAAGCCTGCAAGTCACACACAGAAACAATGGGAAGACAGAGGAACTTAAGTCATATTAATCAGCAAGAAAAATCCCCAGAAAAAGATCTGGATGAAATGAAACTAATCAAATTACCAGATGCAGAGTATAAAATAGTGATTGTTAGGATGCTTAATGATCTCAAAGTTACAATGGATGGACTTAATGAACACCTAAATAAAGAAATTATAAGCATCAAAAAGGACACAATATCAGAAATGAAGACTATACTAGAAGGAACTAAAAGCAGGTTGGATGAAGCATAGGATTGAATCAGTGACTTAGAGGACAAGATAAGTGAAAGCACAGAAGCAGAACAGCAAAAAAAGAAAGGATTGCCTGACCAGGCGGTGGCGCAGTGGATAGAGCGTCGGACTGGGATGCGGAAGACCCAGGTTCGAGACCCCGAGCTCGCCAGTTTGAGCACGATATCATCTGGTTTTGGACCCAAGGTCGCTGGCTCCAGCAAGTGGTGGCTCGGTCTGCTGAAGGCCTGCAGTCAAGGCACATGTGAGAAAGCAATCAATGAACTAATGATTGATGCTTCCCACCTCTCTCCGTTCCTGTCTGTCTGTCCCTATCTATCCCTCTCTCTGACTCTCTCTCTGTCCCTGGATAAAAATAAAATAAAACCTTTAAAGAAAAAGAAAGGATCAAAAAGTCTGAGAGGCCTGACCAGGTGGTGGCGCAGTGGCGCAGTGGATAGAGCTTCAGACTGGGATGCGGAGGACCCAGGTTCGAGACCCTGAGCTCGCCAGCTTGAGCATGGGCCCATCTGGCTTGAGCAAAAGCTCGCCAGCTTGGACCCAAGGTCGCTAGCTCCAGCAAGTGGTGGCTCGGTCTGCTGAAGGCCCACAGTCAAGGCACATGTGAGAAAGAAATCAATGAACAACTATGGTGTCGCAATGGCAATGAAAAACTAATGATTGATGCTTCTCATTTCTCTCTGTTCCAGTCTGCCTGTCCCTATCTATCACTCTCTCTGACTCTCTCTTTGTCCCTGTAAAAAATAAATAAATAAATAAAGCATTAAAAAAAAAAAAGTCTGAGGAAACTTTAAGAGAGCTCTTTGACAACATGAAGATAAACAATATCCTCATAATAGGGGTTCCTGAAAGAGAAGAGAAAGAACAAGATATAGAGAATCTGATTGAAGAAATTACAGCTGAAAATTTCCCTAAATTGATGCAGGAAAGAATCATATAGGTTCAAGAAGCAGAGAGAACCCCATTAAAAAAGAACCCAAAGAGACCTATACCAGGACACATCATAATCAAAATACCAAAGCTAAGATATAAAGAAAGAATACTTAAAGCTGCAAGAGAAAAACAATCACCTACAAAGGAACCCCCATAAGGATAACATTCGACTTTTCAATAGAAACACTTGAGGCCAGAAGAGAATGGCAAGAAATATTCAAAGTAATGCAAAATAAGAACCTACATCTAAGACTTCTTTATCCAGCAAGGCTATCATTTAAAATTAAAGGAGAAATAAAAGGTTCCAGGTCAAAATAAAACTCAAGGAATTCATCACAAGCAAACCAATGCTGCAAGAAATGTTAAGGGGCCAGTTGTAGACAGAACAAAGTGGGGGGAATTATGTAGTAATAGAGGAAGGTAGATTTAAAGAATGGAATGGCAATAAACAACTACATATCAATAATAACCTTAAATGTAAATGGACTAAATGCTCCAATCAAAAGACATAGGGTAGCTTAATGGATAAGAAAATAGGACCCGTATATATGTTGTCTACAGGAGACCCACCTCAAAACAAAAGATACACATAGACTGAAAGAAAAAGGATAGAAAAAAATTTCATGCAAATGACAATTAAAAAAAAAAAGCCGAAGTAGCAATACTTATATCTGACAAAATAGACTTTAAAACAAAGACTATAGTAAGGGATAAAGAAAGTCACTACATAATGATAAAGGGAGCAATCCAACAGGAAGAGATAACCATTATAAATATCTATGCACCTAATATAGGAGCACCTAAATATATAAAACAGACTTTGATGGACATAAAGGGCATGATAAACAGCAATACTATAATAGTAGGGGATTTAAATACCCCACTAACATCACTGGATAGATCCTCAAGAAAGAAAATTAACAAAGAAACAGCAGAATTAAGGGACACACTAGAAAACTAGATTTAATAGATATCTTCAGAATCTTTCAGCCTAAAGAAGCGGAATATACATTATTTTCAAGTACTCATGTTACATTCTCTAGGATACACCACATATTAAGGCATAAAATGAGTCTCAACAAATTTAAGAAGATTCGCCTGACCTGTGGTGGTGCAGTGGATAAAGCATCGACCTGGGAACACTGAGGTCGCCAGTTCAAAACCCTGCACTGGTCTGGTCAAGGCACATATGGGAGTTGATGCTTCCAGCTCCTCTCCCCTTTCTCTCTCTCTCTCTCTCTCTCTCTCTCTCTCACTCTGTGTCTCCTCTCTAAAATGAATAAATAAATAAATAAATAAATAACAAAACAAATTTAAGAAGATTCAAATCATATCATGCATCTTCTCTGATCACAATGGCATGAAACTAAAAATTAACTACAATAGAAAAACTAAAAAACACTCAAACACTTGGAAACTAAACAGCATGTTATTAAATAGCAAATGGGTCAATAATGAGATCAAGGAAGAAATAAAAAATTTCCTTGAAAAAAAAGAAAATAAGCATACAACTCAAAATCTATGGGACACAGCAAAAGCAGTCCTGAGAGGGAAGTTGATAGCATTACAGGCATACCTTAAGAAGCCAGAAAAAGCTCAAACAAACAACTTAACCCTGCAACTAAAATAACTAGAAAAAAAACAGCAAGTAAAGCCCAGAGGAAGTAGAAGAAAGAAAATAGTAAAGATCAGAGTGGAAATAAATGACATAAGACTAAAAAAACAATACAGAGGATCAATGAAACCAAGAGCTGGTTCTTTGAAAAGGTAAACAAGATCGATGAACCCTTAGCCAGACTCACCAAGAAATAAAGAGAGAGGACACAAATAAATAAAATTAGAATTGAGAGGGGAGAAGTAACAACCGACACAGCAGAAATACAAAGGATTGTAAGAAATACTATGAAGAACTGTATGCAAAAAAATTAGACAATTTAGGTGAAATGGACAAATTCCTTGAAAAATATAATCTTTCAAAAATCAATCTGGAAGAATCAGAAAACCTAAATAGACTGATTACAACAGATGAGATCGAAACAGTTATCAAAAAACACCAAATAAACAAAAGCCCTGGGCCAGATGGCTTCACAGGTGACTTCTAGCAAACATTCAAAGAAGAACTAAGTCCTATCCTTCTCAAGCCATTCCAGAAATTCAAGAGGAGGGGAAACTTCCAACTTCCTTTTATGAGGTGAGCATAATCCTTATTCCAAAACCAGGCAAAGACAACACAAAGAAAGAAAACAATAGGCCAATATCCCTGATGAATTTAGATGCTAAAATTCTCAACAAAATATTAGCAAATCAGATCTAGCAATACATGAAAAAAATCATACACCATGATCAATTGGGATTTATTCTGGAGAGGCAAGGCTGGTTCAATATTCGCAAATCAACCAATGTGATTCATCATATAAACAAAAGGAAGGAAAAAACCACATAATACCAATAGATGCAGAAAAAGCATTTGATAAAATCCAGCTCCCATTTATGATCAAAACTCTCAGCAAAGCGGGGATACAGGTAACATACATCAACATAATAAAGGTCATCCATGACAAACCCACAGCCAACATCATACTCAATGGGCCAAAGTTAAAAGCAATCCCCTTAAGATCAGGAACAAGACAGTGGTGCCCCCTTTCACCACTCTTATTCAACATAGTTCTGAGAGTCCTAGCCATAGCAATCAGACAAGAAGAAGAAATAAAGGCATCCAAATTGGAAAAGAAGAAGTAAAACTGTCACTATTTGCAGATGATATGATATTGTATATAGAAAACCCTAAAGTCACAGTCAAAACACTACTGGACCTGATAAATGAATTCAGCAAGGTGGCAGGATATAAAATTAGTACTCTGAAATCAGAGGCATTTTTATACAGCAACAATGATCTGTCTGAAAGAGAAATTTTAAAAATAATCCCCTTCACTACTGCAAAAAAATAATAAAGTACCTAGGTGTAAATTTAACCAAGGAGGTTAAAGACTTGTTCTTGGAAAATTATAAAACATTGATAAAAGAAATCAAGGAAGATACAAACAAGTGGAAGCATATACCGTGTTCATGGTTAGGAAAAATCAACATTATTAAAATGTCCATATTACTGAAAGCAATTTATAAATTTGTTTTTGTTTTGTTTGCATTTGCCAAGCTGGGAAACATATTAGAATGCAATAGAGAGGCATTACATATTCACATTCAAATTTTTAATTGTAAATTAATCTTAAATTCCCCAGAAAAAGAATTTTGCTTTCCATTTACTATTCAGTGGATTTGGTCAATTATTCTAATTAGCAAACTATAATGACATTCTATATCAACAAGAATTCATTTCTCAATACATAATATTTTCCCTAATAAAATAGCCACAGTTCTTGAGGGGATACCAGAAGGAACTTAGTAGACATATGTAGTAATAAAGCACAGCCACCATTCATCACAGATAATCAGTTTCACCTTCATTTAAAAGGCTCTAGATATTTTAACTGACTTATATTGTGGAAATGAGTAATAAGTCTTATTTTCTAATGGTATAACTTGAGCTAAATTTCTCTATCCTTCCATCCACAGGCTGCCTGTTGGTTTCATTCCCAAGGACCTCATAATTTAAAAATCACAGTCAGAATGTATGCATATTTGATAACCTCTCAAATCATTCACACTGTACTTGCCCTGCTGCGTAATGAAATGACCACAGCTACTTGGCTTCTCCTGTCATTTGGACTCGGGCACTCTGGGCTCCTTTCAGCCACACTAAGATCACAGAGACCATTTCATCTGCAACATTTTTCATCAGCATTTTTGATCTCTCAAGAACAGATTGCAAGTTCTTTTAAAATATTGTTATACTTCTCTCATTAACATAGCATTCACTGAGAGTCTTCTTGGTTCTCTCTGGAGATGTAATAAGGGGCAGGCAGGGCAAGCATGATAGTTCCAGTTCAGCATCTGTTACACAAATTCTTAAAATTACTACTCCTGCATTATGATAAGATCTTTGTCAGTCTTTTTGTGCAGTTTACTATGAGTCAGCTTTATTTAAAATTATATAACCCAGAAAACCACTAGAACCACAGCTTGTTAGTTAACCCTAGCTTACTTTATGCTGAACCTCTAGTAAGTACACACATATAAATACTTTGAGCCTTAGCCCTGTTGAAACAGCCTCAAAATCCACCTCAAAAAATATGTCTTGTCTTTTCATGATATAAAATTACTAATCTTTTCAGGTTCTCCTGGACATGACATCATTGGCACTTCATCCTCCTAATTATATTGAGCTTAAATTTTGCTTATCTTTAGAGCAGGGGTCCCCAAACTTTTTATACAGGGGGCCAGTTCAGTGTCCCTCAGACCGTTGGAGTGCCGGACTATAAAAAAAGCTAGGAACAAATCCCTATGCACACTGCACATATGTTATTTTAAAGTAAAAAAAACAAAATGGGAACAAATACAATATTTAAAATAAAGAACAAGTAAATTTAAATCAACAAACTGACCAGTATTTCAATGGGAACTATGGGTGCAGATGCATCCTGTGCTCCTCTCACTGACCACCAATGAAAGAGGTGCCCCTTCCGGAAGTGCGGTGGGGCTGGATAAATGGCCTCAGGGGGCCACATGCGGCCCACGGGCCGGGCAGTAGTTTGGGGACCCCTGCTTTAGAGCATCAGTAAGAGATGGGGCAGGTGGGAAACTATTCTCTTTCTTCTACAGAGGAGATGTAGCTTTCTCAATCAAAGAAAATGCATCTGAAAAAGCCCTTCAAATTTTGCCATATATCTTATTCCAATTAATGGGATCCCTGGTCAAAGTCCTAATTTTTAGCAAAAGGCTTAGTCAGATTGTGAATTAAACAGGTACACAAATTAGCAACCTGCTGAGTCAATATATAAATTTTGTTTTTAACTATTTTAGTTATTCCCACATCTACAAGCCAAAAGCAAGCTATAAGTATTCAGTGTTTTTTAAGCATTTTTGGCCATAACCTACATTATAAAATAAGTTTTATATCTTAAGTAAAGTTCACATACACATACAATTGAATCATAAATTACATGAAACATTTCTTATCCCTATTATATATAATGTGCTTTGATATTTTCTCCTCTATTCTATATTATTTTTAAGTTCTTGGTCATGACTAATAATAATAGGTTTCAAACACAATGTCATAAAGATTCTGAGTTGTGTTTCATGTCTTGAGGTAAAAATTTCAAAGTTTTGACACAGGTATTTAAATATCCAATGATTTTAGGGGGAAAATCTACTCTTATACTCTCAGCATTTCTCTTTTTTAAATTTATTTTTTTAATCTATTGATTTTTTAGAAAGTGAGTAAAGAGACAAGAACATCCTGACCAGGAATCAAACCATCAATCTCAGCACTTCGGAACAAAGCTCTAACCAACTGAACTATCTGGCCAGGGCTCAGCATTTCTCATTCTCTTTGAATTGATTTATAGCCACAGCTACCTAATTCTCAAGAGCTTCCCCCTCAGTGGTACCTTGTGTCCTGCCTAACCACAAGTGATAATTAGGTTTGTGGTTTTGCCAGGCCATAACCTGCCTCTACATATCTTGGCACATAAATGGTAATTTTATCATATTTTCCCCATTTAGGTTCAATAACTAATTCTAATAAACCTCATTTCTTTGAGGATCTAGAGCCTACAACCCATTCACTCTCATCAATTTTTTTATGATTTAGAGTTCTTTAAATGTAAATAACAAAAACCAATTCTGACTAACGCAAGAAAAAAGAGTTATTGGAAGTACCTTTATAACACAAAATGAAAAGAACTTCCTAACAACAAAACTTTGAAAAAAGTAGAAACATATTAGACTCAGGAACCTCAGCTCCAGAAATGTGTAGAAGGCTCTCTAACCACACTTGTTAACAATTCAAATCTGTGGGAAAGAGAGTCTGATTGACCCAGCCTGATGGGATGTGTTGAGCTTGTGGTGGGCATGGTAACAGGGTCTTCTGATGAGCAGCCCATGCAGAACCACGTGGATTAGGAAGAGAAATATGTCCCAAAGGAAGAGATGTTCCCAGACACACACACAATGTGCAATGAAGTTCTGTAAATCATAAAATCAGGACATCCATCCAGTTTACCACGCCCATATAGGGTTCAAGAAAAAGTTTAGTTTAGCACAATGAAAAATCCTTCTCCAGTGACTCAACCATTGCCCCCATTCTCAGAGCAGGGAATTTTCCATGGCAGTGCTCTGATTCAGGCATTGATGGAAAATTTCAGATATCCCAGCAGACGCTAGTTCCCTGGTTGGGCTAATTAATGGGAGCTGGGATGGGTGGCATTTTCAAAGCTAAGTCTTCCTTGGTTATTTTTGAGATGAAATTGAAGCATTTAAAAAAATTCCTATGTTAATCAAGAATATCCATAAAACAATACCTCTCAGCACTATATGCCCAACAGTAAGAACTAGCGTGCTTTTTCTAAATGCACATGGTCATAGTTCAACCTCAGAGAGTGTGACGGAGCCCAAAAGCATGTATTTTGGAAAGAGAGGTATTTTGATTCTCAAGTACAGCCAGGGTTAAAACTGACTAGAAATCCGAGCAGCCAAAGCCTGGAGGTAAGAAGGCATTGTTTGACCAGCTCTGCAAATCATGGGAAGTGAGAAGGGAGCAAGCAAGTCCTGAGACTTGGGGACATGGTGACATCAGTGTGGTTTTCTATGTGTAAAGTATATTTGCCTGATAATTTCTCTTTTTCTTCCCCCTTCTCTTCAGATCGCCACAATGACCTGAAATTCTGCCATTAACAGTTGTCCCTGAAGTATGCCTTTCAGATTAAGCTCTCCTAGTCACATAGATTTGTTAAGAAAAAAAATAATCTACATAAAAACTGGAGATCAGAGACAGGTCAGGAAACTTTTGATACAAAGAGAGGGATGAACAAAAGACTATAACGGGGTGGGGATGGTGCATGGCCAGGACCACTAGTTGCCTGTGCAATATCCATTTTCCCTTCTTTCTCACTTAATAGAACTCTGTTAAAGCCTACTTAAAAGACTACATTTCCCAGACTTCGTTGTTACAATGAGATGTAAACAGAGGTTATTGCTGCTCTCATGCTCCCTCATAAAGAAAGCTGTCTCAGCTGAGATGTGTAGCCCTCCATCCTTCCCCCGTCCTCCTCAATTTCACACTGAAACTCACATTCAGCAGCTGAAGACCCCCCCAATGCCACCTTGAACTATGAGGCCATCTGAGCATGGAGAAGTGTTTGCTGAAACGGTGGGCAGAGGAAGGATGCATGCTCCCTGAGGACATAAACTTCAGCTGCCCAACCTCAGCCTTATCTGCCTTCCTCCAGAACCTTCTTACATAAGGGAGAAACAAACCTCTAGTTTGTTATGTTGCGTACTGGGGTGTTCAGTTATATGCAGCCCAATTTAATTATGGAGAAAAATCATAGGACAGCCCAATGCCCAAAGAAGTCATTTTCAGGACAGGTCCACTCTCCCAGAGTGCCGGAGATGGAAACAGACACTGAAATGTCTATAAAAATGTTTTTAACTTGCCCATGGCCTCTCTTTTGTGCCACATCAAACCCACAACATCGGACAGGCCCCCAAAGTTAGGTCTGTTCACAGTCACTCCTGAAAGGGTCACCTCAGCAGGCTTCTGTCCCTCCTCAGTGCTTCTCTCCCATCTCACTAGTCGTTCCCTCTCCTCCCTGCCCTGCCCCTCAGCCCTGGAGCTCTTGATGGTCTTCCAGGCTGTTCTTCTCCACCCCAGCCCCACTGCCAATGCTGCTTCCTGCGAATGCCTCACCGAGAGAGGTGCTCCCCACCTGCGTATTGCACCAAACTGCGACAGTACCGGCAAGAAGTCAGCGCAGTAATGGACAGAGAGCCACAGATCAGACCTGACTTGTTCTCTTAAAACGTTTAGAGTTGGAATTAATTAAATTCTATAAATGAGGATCTTGAAGTAAAATCTTAGTATCTCAGAGATTGTGTTTAGTTGTTTTACGTGTGTTTAGGTATTCTTCCTAAAGTCACATCCTATAAGAAGCAGTTGGAAAAAATGTCTGAGATCATTGGAGCTTGGGTACTATATAGCTACATTATTGATGACTGAAAATTTGAGTTGCTAATAACTGTCCTAGTCTCCTCGCAACTATTTGTAGCAAGCACCCAGCCACCAGCAGGCTGTCCTGATGTTCTCCTCCCCTAGTAACCAGAGGGTCCAGAGGTAGTCTTTTCTCAGCTATGCCAAGAACAGATGCAACTATAAATGGGCTGGGTAGCAATTGGTGACAGTCATGGCCATGTGTTCTCTTGGATAGTTGGGGTTCTGTACTCTCCATCCTCCTTCTGTTTCCATCTCCGGCACTCTGGGAGAACCTCTTTCTCTTTCTGGTGTGCTTGACAATCTTCTTAGTGTGGCTGGGCCCTATTTACACTCTTCGTGTCCCTACGATGTATTCATGCAGGGCTGTCTGCATACCTATAGTGTTCCTTGGTCTTCCCTCTATGTCTCAGCAGCCACAGTCCCTAATTGGCTTTCCAAAAAACCTCACTCCTACCACCAAACACAAATGAACACCTGTCTGCTCTGGTGTACTCAAAGCCTATCTGAATCTAGCCTTATTTTTCTGCACCCCTGTCTCATATCTCTCTGCCTCTGCTTATACATACACCCATCTGACACATTTTGATCACATTGATCAGTATTGACTTTGGCATTGTCAAACTGGGGAACCTTGAATAAAATGCTTATTCTCTCCCATCTCAGTTTCTTCATCAGAGAATGATGGAGTTGAATAGTGAATTTAAAGATCTCTTCTAATTCTGGAAGGCTGCTATATTTGTTCATAGTTTCTCTCCCATTCATGCCCATATCTTTCCTGATTAGTAATATAAATAATAATAATGATAGGCAAGCACCTATTCAGCTATCTTACAGAGTACCTACTATGTGCCAGGCATTGTGGTAGTGGTTTGACCTACATTATATCATTTGGCCTCTTCGAACTAATCTGTAGAAAGGTAAACACAATTACTCTCCTTCCATTGCATCGGAAAAAAAAGCAGAGTGTTAGAATAATATCACCAAAGAAATAAAGACATTGAGACTGACCCCAGAGCTGAGATGATGATACTCATGATCACTGCACTATTCTAAGGTAGTACAATGAGCCTGATGGTGGCGTGTCAGTGCCAGAGCCCTAAGTTTGAGTTCTGACACCACTTCCAAGTAAAGTTTTGAAAGCAATATCAGCATTGAGTAAATGACCAATTTTTTTCAAGATTTTTATTTATTCATTTTATATAGAGAAAAAAGTAGGGGAGAAGAACAGGAAGTATCAACTTGTAGTTGCTCCCCATCTGTTCCTTTACCAGGAAAGCCTGAGGTTTTGAACCAGCAACATTAGCATTCCAGGTCAATGCTTTATCCACTGCACTACCACAGGTCAGGTGGTAAATGGCCAGTTTTTATCAACTCTTATTCTCCTTGCTCTCAAAGTTCTTCCATTACTGTTTCCACTTAAGAGCAACAAATCGCTTTGGCTGCAATATACAGAGATTACTTCTTGAAAATAAACAAATTAATGACACCATGGAAGAAGGAACCAAGAGAAAAGTGAATTAAGTCCTTGGGAGAAGAATTTATTTTTCAAACCTTGACATAATTCAAACTCCACAAAGTATGGTTGCTTCAGAGGAACTTTTTCTCTTTTTGACCATATATGGAATTCAAAGATCTGATTTAACAAGAATTCGAGTTCCACTTACAAACTCTCCTGGTATTAGCATGTTCTGCAGATATACTATTGGGTAAAGAGGCACCACTGTTCCTAGGCAACAGACCAGAGCAACAAAGGCAAACGAAGCAAACAACTCAGCATCAAGGGCTGTGAATTCCACCTCCTACTTTGCTTCTATGACCTTGAGCCAGTCACCTACTCCATGCACCTTTTGTGCCTTGGTCTGTTAAATGGGGATAACAAATTCAGTGTTGTGTTAATAAAGCAATTTCTAAAAGCAATCTGCCCATAAAATGCATAATTAAAATGTGTAATAGAATGTTATTTAGCCATTAACATAATTGTCCATCCATTAATATACATGTGTGGTCTTGTCTTTCACACATTAATTATTAACAATTTTTAAATCAGAGTCTTTCTGAATATAAATGAGGGCCAAATTTGTGTTCTATATTAAGATTGAAAAATATGTGAATCTCAAGGGAGCCCAGGTCTTAGAGCTATAATTTATACAAGGACGCAAATACCTTCGATGTAATTGTTCCGCTGCCCGTAGTTATTTCTGGCTAAATTAGCTTTAATTTAGAGTGATCCTGAGAGCTATTTAGCAGATTAGTAGGGAGGATAACCCCAGATGCCTTAAGTTTTGTATATTGCTCCTATATAACTAATTATTATCATCATCTTCATTATCAACCACAAAAGAATGAAGACCTAACTAATTACTTAATAGAGTAGTTGAGCATCAGTAAACTTGGGAAGCCCTTCCATTTTTCTTGAGTTTTTATTTAATTCAGCAGTGAACATGAAGTTCGACCTCACAGTACAACTGCTTTCATTTTGATGGAGATGAAAGAAAAAGAATTCAGCCAAAATTAGAGAAAAGACCTACAGATTTCTCACCATTTTCTTCTGAGGGATAGCTGATTGTAAAGCATACAGAGAGGCTGATCTAATTATTTCTACATTTGAGAAATTGGAGAAAAGAGAGACACCAAAAATGACCAAAAATATTCTGATTACTAAAGATTAATGACCAGCTTATCTATTTCCCTTAGTCATGGTAGTAACTCCAAATTTCCCTCAGATGTTTATATTTTCTTTCATTCTTCCTTTTCAAAGACAACTGTAATATTTATGAGCAACTTTGTAAAGACTCTCAGAATGTTCACCTCAAAGCACAAGACCATGTGAGACCGCGTCCCAGTGATTGAGAACAGCCTGCCAGGACTTTCTCATTTCTTGCACTGTTTTTATTTGTCTTACTTTTAAAAAAATTTTCTTTATTAACTTATTTAAGCAAGAGAGGGAGGGAGAAAGAGAGAGACAGACAGAAACATCGATCTGTTCCTGTATGTGTTCTGGCGAGGGGTCAAACTGGCAACATCTGAACTTCCAGATCATGCTCTAACCAATTGAGTTATCCGGCCAAGGCACATTTTTTCTTTTTTTAAACTTTGTGTGTGTGTGAGAGAGAAAGAGAGAGGCAGACAGACAAGAAGGGAGAGAGATGAGAAGAATCAACTCCTAGTTGTGGCACCTTAATTGTTCATTGATTGCTTCTCATACACGCCTTGATGGGAGCGGGGTGGGGGGCGGGGCTGAAGCTGAGCCAGTGACCCCTTGCTCAAGCCAGTGAGCTCAGGGTTTCAAACCTGAACCTTAGCATCCCAGGTTGATGTTTTTTCCACTGTGCCAGATAACCAAACAGGTTTTAATAAAATGAAACCATGCTGATTTAGGAAGCATCCAATAAACAGCATTTCATTTGGAGATTTCCCTTTGCTCATTTTAAAGACATCTCTGGTGAGTAGAACCCTGCTTAAATCAACAAAGCAATGAGGAAATTGTTAACTATTATTAACAGAGCTCTCCCAAAAGTAATTCGTAATAGCCACTCGAAGCTGATGTTCTCCTACTAAGAAGTTAGTAATATATATGCTGGAGGTGACAAGTTAAACAGCAAAGTCAATATTTGTCTCAGTTTACATATCAAACTGGAAAATCAAACAAACAACTCATTATAATAGATGAATTGGTCATGGTGATTTTGTTTTGTTATTTCAATAACAAGGTCGGCAGGGCCTCAGAAACTATTTACAAAGAAAGGCATACACAGTGAGAGGTAACACTTTCATTAGACCACAAGACTTATGAATATGT
The DNA here is from genome assembly GCA_037038555.1 of Rhynchonycteris naso. Taxonomy (NCBI): domain Eukaryota; kingdom Metazoa; phylum Chordata; class Mammalia; order Chiroptera; family Emballonuridae; genus Rhynchonycteris; species Rhynchonycteris naso. The sequence goes on along the minus strand of CM072996.1, from coordinate 38,812,960 downwards.
GATACATACTTCTCTGCAATCCAAACATCCCATTCTTTAGGTGTTGACAGAAAAAGGTAACCACGAAGTATCTAAGGACTGAGGTCACTGCCTCTGTTTACCTTTTTACCTGCACACAGGTGGAAACAGGTGTTTCTTGGTGGCGACATCTGTCTGCGAGAGGGAGAGCTGAGTTACCTCCCGAGAAACCTCCACCTTGCTTTCACCCTCCCAGGTACAGACAGACCCGCCTTGCAATGTTACCAACTGTTCCTTAACATCTTTTCATAGTAAAGACTCTTGAAAAGGTTTACTTTAGAAACAACCAACTCTTTCTTTTCTGACATAACGTATTTACCCCTAAATTTGCTAAGCAACAATTAGATTACTCAACACTACGGTTCAAGTGAAGCCATACTAGTGAGTTAACCTCGAGACTCACATGTAGGGTGATTGAGGATCGTCTTTCACATTTGGGGAACCCTGAATATTTTGCTTTCCTAAGATATGTCTAGCTGGAAGGATGAAGCAACATCTCCTCCCACTCTTCCACCTCTAGTCCCGGCATTCCACCCCAATGCTTTCATTTAGTCTCCAATTTGCCCCCCAAAAATGTTTTTCTGAGCTATAACATTATTTTCCTGTGCAGTTTTAGTGCAAGATAATCATGGGCCCCCAAAAGGTTGAAAAGCTGGGGGTGGGGGGGGAGATGAGGCAGGAAGAAGTGTGTGTTCCAAAGAAAACTTCCTGGCACTTTTCTTCCATCACCACCGTCTTCTTCCTTGGGGACCATAAACTGCACCCTGTCCAAACTGTATTTCTTAGCCTTCAAATTATTCTTTAGAATGTATATGAAAGTATCATTGCTCAATTGATATGCTCTTTTATCTGTGTACATTGTTTAAGCATGTTGTTGCTGGTCTGGAACACATTCTGATGATTCCTGTTAAAACCAGTGGAAATTTTTGTTCACTCACTGGCTTTTCACTTAACAGCATTTGCAGGAGTGATTGATACTTGCTAAGGGAAAAATATGTGTAATCTGTTTTCGAATCTGATCTACGCAAATGCATTCTTGCACCTCTTCGGTGGAATCTGTCTTTTCTAATCTCTAATTTGGTACTTTTGCTGGGTCTTAAAAGTGGCCGTTTTCCTTGCCTCTTTCTTTTTGGCAGGTTACTCCTGTTTCCTGGAATTCTCTCTCCACACAAATCACCCGATCCAAATCATGCACATGCTTTAATATTCTACTTAAGTGCCTCCGATGTCCACTGTTTTCTCTGGCATCTTGATTGTCTTATTGGCTGCACAATTCATTTTTCCATGTAAGCACATCTTGCTTAAACATTATCATAAAACCGGTGTACAAGCCCAAGTCCTTTCCCCAGTTAGACTGCAAATTCTATTGTTTCCTCTCCCCACCACCAGCCCATCCTCAAAGCACCTAGTAGGGACCTGGACAAGGTATACATACTCAATAAATGTTTATTGAATTGTAATTAAACAGAATTATTGTTTTCTAGTCCAGCATACAATACATACCAAATCTATGCACACCCCAATTTTAAAGACATGCTCTATTGTGTTTATTCTATCCCTTGCATTACCTGAAACAGGCAAAGACATTTTTGCCCTATAGACACAAGACTAGCACCCCAGGCTCCTAACATTAGTACAGTTTTCTTCTCATTACATCAACAAGGGACAAGTAAAGTTAATTGAGAAATACTGGAGCAGATAAATTTTGAGCCAAACAAAAGAAAGCGGCATTTATAATTTTGGTTCTTGCAAATGCAAAATTTGTAGAATATTACGTCAATGGGTCTAATGATTTGAAAATGTAATTAAAATGTCTTTTGAGCAAATAAAATGCATTTTGTAGAAAAATGACATCACTGACAGAAATAAGAAGTCTTTATGGGATTAAAAATGAGGTGGGAAAAAGCCATCACTGGTCACAGGGAATTATTATGGAAATGAGTGATGATAGGACAATAAGGCAGCTTGAGTGGTTTTTAGACAATTGGCTGCTTACATTCCCAGTTTGTCTGTTGACCTCAGAAACTGTTCCCCTGAAGAAGCAAATTCACTTCAAAACTAGATTATGTTTTTCCCTCAAACATAAACTTAATGTGTACATATGGTATCTTTTTCCTTTAGAATCTAAAGCTGGCCTCTACAAAGCCTCCAGTATTGAATTTTGACATTTTATTCAACATTGGTTTGGTTTCTAAAGAAAAATTGAATAACTTAATATCTACTATAGGAGACACTAAAAAAATAAAGGAGTTATTGCCCTATCTTATCATGTTGTAGTTCTAGATGTTTTATTTGATATTTTCACCAGAAAGACTGTAATTTTTATCATTTTTAAGTTCTTTTGTGAAAATAAAGTTTAGATATTTTAAGTTAGTAATTCCCTTTCTAAGAAGCAACTCTGAGGAAATAATCCTAAAATTAGATTAACATATAGTTATGCTCATCAATTAATCTTCTATCATTATAAAAAATAAACATGTCTAAAAGTCAAACAATTCTTGAAACCTATATAATCATATTAAACAATGCCACTTCAGTAAATGTAATTTTTAAAAAAGGAAAAAGTCAAACAATATTCAGATAATTACATTATTATATACACTGGAATCTTAGGTACTATTGAATTCACATTTCAAAGAACATTTAAGAACATGGGACAATATCTCCCATGAATATAAGCTCCATGAGACTAGAGGCCAGATCTCAGTTTGCTCTACACTGTTTTCTCAATTTCTAGCACATTGCTCAATGAATATTTACTGAATGAATGAATAGATGGATAAAAATACTAAGTTAAAAAAAAGAAAGAAGATATCAAAGCTATTGACTATATTATAAATTATGCTTTTTCTTCTCAAGTACAAGACTCCAAAGAGATACTGCCAATATTATTGCAAACAAAAGCAATATCACCAAAATCATTTCTTTCCCATGGCCTTATATCATGTAAACATAATTAAAATGTGATTGCTTTTGAAAGCAGAAATATGTTTCTTGGATGTTCATGTAGAGTTTTGGTGCATATAATAAGCAAGTTGAGAGTAAAACAAAAGATTAACTGTTTTTATTCTAATAATTTTTTTCTCCCCTAATTCTATTATATTGACTATATTTTTTGAAATTTATTTTTTGTTGCCATAGTGATCAGCTCCCAATGTGAAATTATATCATGCTGGCTTTCTTTCAAATTTCAATAACGTGCTGTCACCACCTACTTCTCTTTCAAAATGTTCAAATCCTCTAATCACTCAGCACCTTAATAGCCTCACTTTTAGGTAGCTGAAATAAGAGGTGGGAGTTAGGAAAGGGTTATATTCAGAAAGTCGGAGTGAAATAAAAAGAAAAAAAAGAGTAAAATTTTGAAAATAAATTCATTTATTATATAGAATAAGGTTTCACCTTCACATAGCAATCTACTCTTCCCAACATAAATGATATGTGATGTGTGAATTGAGCCTTCACTGAAAATAAGAGTAATTTGAGAACAAAGTTGTATGGTCTGTGCTAGAAATTACAGATTATTCTTAGAAACAAAGAGTCTTTATAAATCAATAAGGACATTTTTTTCCCAATAGAACAATTGGAGGAGTTATAGACAAACATTTTACAGAAGAAAATAATAATATGGTCAATAAACATATAACAAATGTTCAACCTTGCTAGCTGTCAAAGAAATAATAATAAAACAATATACCACTTTTTGTCTGGTAAGTGGTAAAAATTTAAAAAGATGATAACGCTAATATAACTAGAGTTTACACAGATGAATCTTCTTATACATGGTGGTAAAAATGTAAATTGGTAGAGCATTTTTGAATACTTGAATTGTTTTTTAATTCAAATTTCAACTTCAAGGAATTTATTCAAAGAGGAAAATATAGAGAAATGGGGATACCTAGGCAAAAGGGTGGATATACATGGGTATTCATCTTAGCTTTGATTTCATATAATAAATGGAATCAGATTTATGATAGTAATGGCAGCATAAGAGATACTCCTGATCTCTCCCCTTGAACTTTTAACAAATTGAACAAGTATAATGCAGCAAAGGAATCCCAGCTGGAGAGAAGATAAAGATCTGTAGTGGCAAAGAAAAATGGAGTGCAAAAGCACTCATAAGACAAAAGACTCTTGTATATATGAACATTTTTCTCATAATAACCTAATGATAACCACCCATGAAAAAGCCACTATTGAAACACACAGCTTAAAAAAAGAAGGAACAGGGGAAAGAAGTATGGAATACCACCAAACAAAAACAACTGACAGAAATAAAAAAGACAAGAACCAAACAAGACACAGAGTGTCAATAATTACCCTAAGTGTAAATGGACTGAACTCACCAATAAAGAGGCACATAGTAGCATATTGGATCAAAAAGCAAAATCTAACAATATGCTGCCTTGAAGAGACACATCTAAGCTGCAAGGATAAAATGGGTTCAAAGTGAAAGGTTCGAAAAAGATTCTCCAAGCATATAATCTCTAAAGAAAAGCAGGTATAGCCATACTTATATCTAACAATGCTGACTTTAAAACAACAAAAGTAACCAAAGACAAAGATGGACATTTCATAATGATAAAAGGGATGTTGTATCAGGAAAACATAACACTTCTTAATATATATGCACCAAACCAGGGAGTACCAAAGTATATAAAACATCTAATAACTGATCTAAAAATAGAAGAACACAAAAACACAATCATACTTGGAGATTTCAACATACCATTGATGGCCTTAGATAGATTATCCAAGAGAAAATCAATGAAGAAATATCAACCTTAAATCACACACTGACCTGACCAGGCGGTGGCACAGTGGATAGAGCGTTGGACTGGAATGCGGAAGACCCAGGTTCGAGACCCCGAGCTTGCCAGCTTGAGCACAGGCCCATCTGGCTTAAGCAAAAAGCTCGCCAGCTTGCACCCAAGGTCGCTGGCTCCAGCAAGGGGTTGCTCGGTCTGCTGAAGGCCCGCGGTCAAGGCACATGTGAGAAAGCAATCAATGAACAACTAAGGTGTCACAATGCCAACAAAAAATTAATGATTGATGCTTCTCTCCTCTCTCCATTCCTGTCTGTCTGTCCCTATCTATCCCTCTCTCTGACTCTATCTCTGTCTCTGAAATAAAATAAAATTTAAATTTAAAAAAAAACTGCAAAAAAAGATATATATATATAAATGACACACTGGACCAAATGAACATAATATACATTTACAGGACATTTCACCCCATAATATCAGTTTATACATTCTTCTCTAGTGTACATAGAACATTCTCAAAGATGGACCATATGTTGGACCACTAAACTAGCATCAACAAATTTAGGAAGATTGAAATAATACCAAATATATTTTCTGACCATAAGGCTTTGAAATTAGAATTCAATTGTAAAAAGGATGTAAAGAAACCCACAAAAATGTGGAAATTAAAAACAACACACTTCTAAAGAATGACTGGGTCAAAGAAGAAATAAAAGCAGAGATAAAAAGATGTATACAGACAAAAATTACAACACTACATATCAAAATTTCTGGAATATAGTAAAAGCAGTAATAAGAGGGAAGTTTATATCATTACAGGCTTATACCAAGAAACAAAAGAGATCCCAAGTAAACAACCTAACATCACACCTAAGAAACTAGAAAAAGAAGAACAAAGGCAACTCAAAGTCAACAGAAGAAAGAAAATAGTAAAACTTAGAACAGAACCAAATGAAATAAAGAAAAAAAGACTATAAAAAATTAATGCAACAAAGAGTTGGTTCTTAGAAAATATCAATATAATCGACAAACCACTGGCTAGATTCACTAAGGAAAAAGAGCAAATACTCATATAAAGAAAATCCAAAATGAAAAGAGGAGAGATAACCACGGATATCATAGATATACAAAGGATCATAGTAGAATATTATGAAAGATTATATGCCACCGAATTCAACAACACAGAGGAAATGGATAAATATCTAGAACTATACAGTTTTCTTAGAGTGAATCACGAAGAAGTAGAAAACCTAAATAGTGCTATAAGCAGGAAGGAAATAGAAACAACTAGGTTGGGATAAACCTGAAGGGAAGGGGGAAGGGCACTGTAGGGAGGGGAGCAAGGGAGATATGAAGGGAAATATGGGGGCAGGGGGATGCAGTTGGGGTTACCCTAGAATCTATTAATTAAATAAATAAATTTAATTAAATAAATAAATAAAATTAATTAAATAAATTTTAAAAAAACTCCCCCCAAAAACAACAGTCCAGAACCAGATGGCTGCACTAGTGAATTCTACCAAACATTCAAAGAAGATTTGGTACCTATCCTTCTTAAAATCTTCCAAAAATAGAAGAAGAAGCAATACTCCCCAACACATTTTATGAGGCCAACATAACCCTTATACCAAAACCTGGCAAGGAATACAACAACACATTAAAAAAATAATACATCTCAATCAAGTGGGGTTCATTTCAGGAGCACAAGGATGGTTCAACATATGGAAATCAATCAACATAATATACCTCATCAACAAAACAAAGAATTAAAACCATATGATCCTATCAATAGATGCAAAAAAGACATTCAATAAGATAAAACATCCCTTTATGTTTAAAACACTCAATAAAATCAGAATAGAAGGAAAGTACCTCAACATAATAAAGGCCATATTCAACAAACCATCAGCTAATATCATACTAAATGGTGAAAAAATGAAGGTGTTTTCTCTACAATTAGGAACAACACAAAGCTGCCACTCTTTTCAACATAGTTCTGGAAGTTTTAGCCAAAGAGATCAGGCAAAAGAAAAAAATAAAAGGCATCCATATTGGGAAAGAAGTAAAGGTACCATTTTTGCAGATGACATGATTCTGTATATAGAAAACCCCAAAGACTCCACTGAAAAACTATTAGAAACAATAAACCAAAACAGTAAAGTCAAAGGATACAAAATCAATATGCAAAAGTTTATTGTTTTTCTATGTGCCAGCAATGAAACTTCAGAAAATGAACTCAAAAAAATAATTTTGTTTACAATTGCAACAACAACAAAATACCTAGGAATAAACATAATAAAGGATGTGAAGGAGCTATATACTGAAACTACAAAACATTATTGAAAAAAGTTGAAAAAGACACAATGAAATGGAAAGATATTCCATTTTCATGGATTGGAAGAATCAACATAGTTAAAATGGCCATATTTTACAAATACAATCCCCATCAAAATCCCAATGTCATTTTTTTAAAGAAATAGAACAAAAAATTACCGGGTTTGTATGAAGACATAAGGAACCCAAAATAGCCAAAGCAATCCGGAGGAGAATGAATGAAGCAAGAGGTATCACACTACCTGACTTCAAATTGTACTATAGAGCCATGATAATCAGAACTGCATGATATTGGCAGCAAAACAGACATACAGACCAATGGAACAGAATCAAGAACCCAGAAATAAAACCATATATATGTGTATATACACATACACATGCACACACATACATACATACAAATCATCTTTGACAAAGAGCCAAAAACACACAATGCAGAAAAGAAGGCCCCTTCAATAAATGGTGCTGGAAAAATTGGAAAGCCACATGCAAAAGAATAAAACTTTACTACAGTTTGTTCCACTGCACAAAAATTAATTTAAAATGGATCAAAAACCTAAATATAAGATCTGAAACAATAAATTACACAGAAGAAAACAAAGGTACTAAGCTCATGGACCTTGACGTAGATAACAATTTATGAATTTGACCCCAAAGGCAAGGGAAGTAAAGGCAAAAATAAATGAATGGAATTATATCAAACTAAAAAACTTCTTCTGCACAGCATAAAAACAACACTAATAAACAAAAACTGACAACAAAACAAATAGGCAACCAACTAAATGGGAGATAATATTTGCAAACAACAGCTCCAATAAAGGGTTAATATCTAAAATATATAAAGAACTCATAAAGTTCAGCAACAAACAAGCAAAAAAACAATTAAAATATGGGGAGAGGACCTGAACAGACACTTCTCCCAAGAAGACATACAAATGGTCAACAGATATATGAAAAGTTGCTCATCTTTACTAGCGATTCAAGAAATGCAAATCAAAACTACAATGAGATACCACCTAACATCTGTTAGATTGGCTATTATCAACAAGACAGGTTGATAATAGCTGTGGAGGAAAAGGAACCCTCATTCACTGCTGGTGGGAATGCAAATTAGTACAACCATTATGGAAGAAAGTATGGCGGTTCCTCAAAAAACCCAGAATAGAATTACCATGTGACCCAGCAATACGTCTACTAGATATCTTCCCCCCAAACTCAAAAACATTGACACATAAAGACACATGCACTCAATGTTCACCACAGCATTATTCACAGTAGCCAAGACATGGAAACATTCAAAGTGACCCTTGGCCTGACCTGTGGTGGAGCGATGGATAAAGTGCCGATCTGGAATGCTGAGGTTGCCAGTTCAAAACCCTGCACTTGTCTAGTCAAGGCACATATGGGAGTTGATGCTTCCTGCTCCTCCCCCCCCTTCTCTCTCTTTCTCTTTCTCTCTCTCTCTCTCTCTCCTCTCTAAAATGGCTAAATAAAAAGAAAAAGTGATCCTTGATAGAGAATTGGATAAAGAAGATGTGGCACATATATATAATGGAATACTACTCAGCCATAAGAAATGATGACATAGTGACATTTATGACAACATGGGTTGTCATAAATTTTACAAATATTACATTATACTGAGTAAAATAAGTAAGTCAGAAAAAGTTAAGAACTGTATGATTTCACACATAGGTGGGATATAAATCTGAGACTCATGGACATGGATAAAAGTGAAGTGGTTACCAGGAGGAAAGGACCACGGGGAAGGGGAATAGGGGAGAGAGTGGGATGAGTATAAAGAGGGACCAATAAAAGGGGATGAAAAATTATTTGACTTTGGGTGATGGGTATACAACATAATCAGCAGTTCAAATGCTATAGAAATATTTACTGAAACCTATGTACTCTTATTTATTAATGTCACCCTGTTAAAGTTAATTTTCTAAATGTTTTTTTAATAAATAAAAATAAATGGAGCCTGATCAAGCGGTGGCACAGTGGATAGAGCATCGGACTGGGATGCGGAAGACCCAGATTCGAGACCCCAAGCTCGCCAGCTTGAGTGCACCTCTCTCCATTCCTGTCTGTCTGTCTGTCCCTATCTATCCCTCTCTCTGACTCTCTCTCTGTTCCTGTATAAATAAATAAATAAATAAATAAATAAATAAATAAATAAATAAATAAATGGAATCAAGCTCAGTGTTTGTCAATAGGAAATAGTTATATAAAGTATGAGCTAATCATGTAATGGAGTGTTCTGAAGCTATTGAAAATGATGATGTAGATCTGTATTTCTTGATGTGAAGAGTTCTCATGTTAATATGGAGAGATATCCATGTAACATGTGGTAAAAACAAAACATACATAGGGACTTGGAAGTCTTCTAAAAATACCCTAGGAAAAATCAATGTGGCCCTGGCCAATTGGCTCAGTGGTAAAGTATTGGTCTGGTGCGGATGTCCCAGGTTTGATTCCCAGGCAGGGCACACAGGAGAAGCGGCCAACTTCTTCTCCACCCCTCCCACTCCTCTCTTCTCTTTCTCTCTCTCTCTCTCTCTCTCTTCCCCTCCCTCAGCCATGGCTCAGTTGGTTCCAGTGCATTAGCCTTGGCCCCAGGCACTGAGGGTGGCTCTGTGGAACCTCCACCTCAGGCAGTAAAAATAGCTCAGTTGCAAACATGGTCCCAGATGGGCAGAGTATCAGCCCCAGATGGAGGTAGTCAGGTGTATCCTGGTCGGGGGACATGCAGGAGTCTATCTCCCCTCTTGTCACTTGGAAATAAAAGAAGAATCAGTATGTGTGAGTCTCCACAGAAACAGGTCTAGATCCTGCCACACCAAAGTATGGACTGTACTTATTGCTGAGAGATGTGCTTTCAAGCACATCTTTTTAGTTTATAAATAACTGTGTTATCTGAATATTTATAACCAGCAAGTTGAAATAAGGAAAAACAATAGAGATGTTTACATTTTGTTACACACTAAGTAAGTTCCTTACAGAACTGGAAATATAACTTCCCAGACACAGAGCTATTATGACTATAGTCTACCTCGGAAGTCAGAGAGCTCTAAAAGGAAGTGGTGACGCCTGGCAGTATCTGTCATTCAACAAGCAGCTACTAAATGAGAGCCTGGCTTTAGCCCACTCAGTTTACAGGACAGGAAGTCCAGGCTCAGAAGGGTGAAGGTACTTGTTCAAGGTCACACATCAATGAGAGAGGAACTGACATTTTCTGACTCAAAACACAGCATTGCCATTGTGCAAACTGTTGCCTCCAGCACTTTCAGGAGACTGACAGCCTATTTTGTAAAGCCAAAGGTGTTTTGGTTGTTGATTTTAATGGATGACAAATCTGGAGCAAAGAAAGAAACAAAGCAAGGCTCAGTGAGCTGAGTTTACGGAGAAATTATAGGCTGTGCTGCTGTTTAGAGTTTGAAGCTAATTGCACGGTATTCCCCACACAACACCTCTTTGGGCGTCACATGGGTTTCTGAAGATTTCCTGTAGGTGACTGCTGGCCAAGGGCATTTCCTCCTTGAAAATCCAAACATTGCTTGTTTATTCTTCTGTTCCAGTGTAAAATTTCTAGAAATCTTTCTAGGAACCAAAGACTTTCCTGAATTTGTTTTCTCTCCCTGCTGACCTGCGCGTAGGTAACCTGTCCTGCTAAGACAACATTTCTGTTGCTGATGTAAATTATCATTCCCAAACAAAGTGATTCCAACCTTGCTAGTCAAAGGTTTGCTTGCCTATAACTCAGGAGGGGAGGATGAATGGAGTCATGGTCCTGAGAAAGGCATACAGTTCTCTGAGGTTTGACCTGACCTGTTCCAGAGCACTGAGCAGTGTTACAGGTGATATCTGGGTGTCCCTGGCTAATGTCTCATCTGAGCTCCCAAACCAGATCCTCAGCTACATCCCTCAGGGAAGGATGGGTGGGCACTCTCACTTTCTTTCTCTGCCTGACCCTTTTGATGCTCTCTGCTCTCAGAGACCCTCCCCTGCCGCCAGCATCCTCCAGAGGAAGATCAAGGTCCCTACTCTGGTTTTCTCCAGATGCACTCAGGTGTACCAAGCCTTGATGACAGCTCAATGACTTCTCAGAAGATTGGGGAGAAAGCATCACTGACTCTGAGCTACACCTTGTCAGCAGGTGCTGAAGGTGGCTGAGTCTCTCACCAATGACTCCACCAGGGCCAGAAAGGTGCAGGCTGAGCAGGTACCAGGAGACCGTCCTCACATCCCTGTCTTCCCCGCAGGAATCCTCCTCGCCTCTCCTGTGACAACAACCCCACCACCATCAACAACAAACGGGCTAGATGCAGTTCAGCTCACAAAAATCACCTCTTAACAACCCACCCACAGTTCTTTATCCAGGTCTAAATCTTGAAACAGACTCAAGTAAGGATCTTGGCTACACCCATTTCCCTTGTCATTTTATATTTCAAAGCAAAAAGCCCGTCTGAAAGAATAAAACAAGTTTGCGTGATGCTAAAAAAAAATTCAGTGTCTGACTTTTTAAATAAATGGTCTACTGATGAAGGATAAATTCACTGAGAAGAAAATGCAAACAAAATACCTAAGTGTGGATGTAAAAATCAAAAAAGACACAAGAACCAGACAATGAAAATGTTGCCCTTTCTTTTTAGTTTAAATTTGTCATTTCTGTCAGATCACATAAAATCACTATTTAGATAGCTTTTCAAAAGCTAGTAAGTTTACCCTGACTAGATAGCTCTTTTTGTTAGAGCACTGTCGCTATGTGTAGAAGTTGCTCGTTCAATCCCTGGTCAGGGTACATACATGTTTCTCCCTCTCCCTCTTCCCTTTCTCTCTCTCTAAGATCAATAAGTAATTTTTTTAAAAGTTAGTAATAGCTCAAGCTTAATTATATTTCAATTTTCAAAATGAACTTCTGTGACTTCCATAAATAGACTGAAACACTGAACACATGCAACGGCTGAAAGAGATCAGACTCCATTTGGGTAGGACATGGCTGGGTTTGCGGGGACATGCTCAGATCAGTCTCCAACATCAGGGATTACCTGTACAAACAGAAAATTTAGCACTGATGAATCTGACCACTCAGACATAAATGCAACTGTTCTCAGCAAAGATCAATGTTTATAGCCTTAAATTCATTCAATATTTAATTTAAATGCAAGCTGGTTTATGCCTGAAGCCAAGACCTGACATTTTAGAATTTATTTTTTCATTAACAGCCCAACCCAGCAAAAAGCATCATAAAAATTATCAGGTGCCAAGGAGGTTTCAGGGCTGCAATGACAAAGACTACCCAGCCAGGAGTCCAGGAATATGGTAGGAAGGTGGGCTCACATACCTGGCCTCATCCTGAGAAGCCTGCCTGCTGACAACACTCCCCCCTCCCCTGAATGTTTCTCTGCCCCCCCTTAATCCTCTCTAGCAGTCTCTATGGGGCCTCCAGGTCATCCTTCCAGGGGCAAAGATGGGAAACAGCCTACTCACCCAATCCCAATCAAGGTCGAAGTACACTTAGGAAGACATTGCCAAAGAGCAGAGCAGACATAATGGGTTGAAAATTAGAAGCAGAACCCAAACAAAAAATTCTAATAACTCTAGCTCGAACTCTTACATTGTTTCTTTAATTAGGTTTTGTTTTATTATCCTGTATTCCAAATGCCATGCACACTCAGCAGAGAAAATGGAAGCAAGCAAAAAGAACATCTTTATATTTAGACTTGCATCTCTTGGAATGGCATATTTGTACCTGTTCTTCAAGGCTCTTCTCCTGGTGAGCACGCATATGTGTGGATAATATTTTTACAAAACTGGAAAGCTGAAGTATGTGATGTTTTGTTACCCATTGTAGCTTAGGTCAGTGGTTCTCAAACTTGGATGCGTATTATAATCACCTGGGGAGATTTTTAGTACCTTTGTAGACAGGCTTCATTTCTTATGACTAAATTAGAATTTCTGGAATGAGAACCAGACATCAGTATTTTTTTAAAACTCTCTCATGTATCCAAGGTACAAACAAGTTTGAGGACAACAGTCTCATGAAAGGTAGCAGACTATGCCACTCCAAAGTATACACACGCATCTTTGACATACGGATTGTTTTGAGAAACTGTAGACACAGTAGAAGGTCTGAGAACAGAGTAGAAGTTACCCTTAAACCAGTGGTTCTTAACCTGGGTTCTATCGAACCCTAGGGGTTCGATGAGTCGGTCTCAGGGGTTCGGAGAAGCCTCTGCCACGGAGGTCAGAATAAAGTAATACCGTAATTTGTTGTGAGTTCATGCACTTTGTTGGTTTTGTTCTTTGAGCAAGGTGATGTTTATGCACGGCTCATTTTGTGCACCAGTCAAAAAACATATACCTATGTCTTGAATTTGGAAAAAATATCATATTTTATTTATCACTAAAGAAGGGTTAGGTGAATGCGCATATGAAACTGGTGGGTTTGGTACCTCAAAAGAGGTTAAGAACCACTGCCTTAAACTAAGGAACATTTGCATTTATAAGGGAAATCTCCCTTTATAGGAGATTTGGGACTGCTAACAATAAAAAAAAAAATCTCTCTCCATACCAGAAAGAGTAGGAAGACTCTTAATCTCCATAAACTTATCAATAGAGAAATTACCACTTAAATCTGCATCACCTTTATCCTTGTTTGCAGTGCTTTGCTTGGGAACCTCCTATAACTGGCCTCCCCACCCCAACATTTATCTTTTTATCTTTGGCTGAAGACAGTATTTGAGGCGATGGCTTGGGCCATTTCCAGAGAGTTACTCAGTTTCCCTGGGTATTGCCCATGATCCAAGAGGTACACATTACTAAACTTCTGCTTGTTTTTCTCTTGTCAAAATTTTTTTATTACAGGGGGACTCAGCCAAGAACCTAGAAAGATGGAGGAAAGATTATTTTTCTCCGCTATACTTCCATAAAGAACTGGGAGTGCAGTTAGACTTAGGACGAGAGAGGGCAGTGGTTGTCAGACTTTGCTGGGTATCAGGATCACCTGGGGAACTTGGTAAAGATGCATAGTCCCAGGTTCTCCTACTTCCATGAGTCTTGGATTCTCTGTCCTTTATTAGTTCTCTAAGTAATTCTCATAGACACGAAGCTGGAGAACCACCAGTGCAGGTGACCAATCCCCTACTGTGCTCATAGGTGACCTGATCCTTTCTCATGCCCACTAGACTAAGCTTCAGAAGCTGGGCTATTCTTTAGCCACATGGGGCTGTGAGTACTTGAACTGTGGCTAGTTCAAATTGAGAGGTGCTGCACGTGTAAAATGAACACTGGATTTCCCAAAGACTTAGTGCACATTGAAACTATAGTATTTTGGCTGTATAGGGTTCCTTTCTTTTCTTTTCTTTTTCAATGTGGCTACCAGGAAATTTAAATTACACATGTGGCTCATTATGTACTTCCTTTTTTTATTGTTTAGAAAATTAAATTTAATGGGGTGACTTTGATCTATAAGAATACATAGGTTTTAGGTAAACATCTCTATAACATTTGAACTGTTGATTATGTTGTGTACCCATTACCCAAAATCAAGTTACTCTCTGTCACTGCATACTTGTCCTTCTTTACTCCCCTCCTCCAACCCCCAACACCATATACTTCTATGGGACAGACTGTATATTCTAGGTAACAGGATTTATGTCTGTTCACATTGCCTTTCCAGCACCTAGCTCAGCAATTAGCATCAAATAGGCACTCCATTATGTTTTTTTTTTAAATGATTCAATAAATTAATGATGAACACGGATATGGCATCCTAGGCATTCACCATATTATTTCACAGGCTTAAGAGAAACTTTTGGAAAACAGATGCTTTTTTTGGTTTGAATTCCCCTGAAGAAGTCCCTGAGACAAGGGTTCATGTGGAGGCAGTCTATTATGTAGGTGATCCCCTAAAACACCAGTCAGAGAGTGAAGAAGTACAGCTGGGAAGGGAAGGAGGCCATAAAGGGTGTTTTCTCGAGCCAGCTACCACTGTGGGCAACTGGAACTTTGCAGGGGAACTTTAAGGAACAGAATTATCTTCTACCACCAGGGTGAGGGAGCCAGGTATTTAAACACCATTTCCCATGAAGGCTTCTGGGAGGGCTGTATGTGTTAATACGAGGCTTTTCTGCACTGCTATGTAGAGCGCACAGAGAAAGCGTGAAGGCAGAGATGTCAGTGCTTAAAGATAGCATGTGTTCAAATGGTATGGCTGAGGGGCAAGGGTATAGCCAGGGACAACTAGTTATAGTTTCCTTCTAAACAAGTCTATTAATTCCATCATCTGATACTTAAAATTGGTACCACCCTCACCCAGCTCTACATCTACCGAGATGGTCAGTCAGCAAAGTCGCTTTGTGGTCTTTTGCCAGCTCCTTCCTTGTTGACCCCACTTCTTCCTCTCCCATTCTATCCTAGAGACAGACGCCAAACACATATGGGGGAGGGTTCTCAGTAATCAGCCCATTGTGGCTTGATTAAGAGTTGGCCTAGTTGAGGGGTTTAATGAGTTCTGGTAAGACCTAGGCCTCTTCCCAGGCCAGTGCTCATTAGGGTGAAGGCCCTATCTAGTTCGAGTGCCAAGATTGTGAAGCCCAATGGTGAGATACTGGACAAGTTCAAGACTGACATCTCTCGGGCTCTGCCAGCGCTAGAGATGAACTCAGATTTCAAGGCCAAGCTATGGAAGCTGAACATCACAGCAGCAAAGAATCTGAAGGTGGTGGTGGTAGGAAAGCTACTGTAGTCTTTGTTCCTATTCCTCAGCTGAAGTCTATTCAGAAAATCCAAGTCCAGCTTATACACGAGTTGGACAAAAGGTCAGTGGGAAACATGTTGTCTTTATTGCTCAGAGGAGAATGCTGCCTAAGTCAACTAGAGAAAGTCATACAAAAAATAAGCAAAAGTGTCCCAGGAGCCGCAATCTGACAGCCATACCTGACATTGTCCTGGAGGGCTTGGTTTTCCAAGTGAGATTGTGGGAAAGGGAGTCCATGTGAAACTGGACAGCTGCTGGCTCATAAAGGTTCATTTGGATACAGTCCAGCAGAATATTGTGCAGTACAAGACTGAAATCTTTTCTTGTGTCTAGAAGAGGCTCACGGGCAAGGCTGTCAATTTTGAATTCCCAGAGTTGCAGTTGTAAATATCATTCTTAGAAAAATAAATACATAAAAGAGTCGCCCGAGCAGATTAACGATAGTCCCAACTCTTCCACCATTGAATCCATAGCTCTGTCCTCCATTTCTCATTAGTTCACCCCCTATAAATGTTGCTAGGCAGTGTTCCTTCTTCTGGTATTATCAGGATGCAAGCTCACTCTTGTCTTTGAATTGCCCACAATAAATGCACAAGGGCTTGAAATGGTAGCAGTCAAGTGTTTTAACAAAGAGTTTCAAATTCCTAGTTTCAGAAAATATAACTTCACTCGATATTAAATCATTTCAAAGTAACTAGACTATGTGATTCTGTTTGGAGAGGTTAATTCAGTCTAGTTCTAATTTGCAATGAACCAAGAGAAGCTTCAGAATAATTTTCTTAAGCACAGTGGAGCAAGGCAAAGAAGACAAAAGTTGAACATGAGAAATGGCTGCTCTAAAGGGAATTGAACTCAAAATACTCCCAATTTTTTTCAGTAACTTAAAATCTATTTGATATCATAAGAATGAACAGTTCATTTCAGTCGTGGTCTTGGTCTCATTCAGAAGACTTGGGCCAAACCACTGTCACAACCTGTCATTGCTGGAAGTTTACATTCAAGGCACTGTCCCCAATCTTACATTCTAATATTTATTTTCCCCCTCTAGTATTCAGATAGTATAAAAATTTAGGTTATTTAATTAAAATTTTATTATCAATATGATAATTAAATTATTTAATTTAAATAGATGATGGGTAAGCAAATAATAATCTTATAAATCTTGAATATAGTTGAGCCACCACAACTTTAAAAATAAAACTGGATAATTCAATAAAGATAATACAAATTTAAAGGTGCCCCTAATTCATTCTTCCTTCTTTACTTAACAAATACCTATGAAACACCAAGGACTGGCAAACACAGATGTCTATAGTCAGGTGTGTTGGATAACAGCCCTGTCTGGGCAAACAGCCCCATGAAGCTCTACTCAATTGTTGTCATAAAAGAATATGAGCTTTGTGTTTTCAAAACTACTGATTTTACAAGAGAAGCCAAATCCTCAGATTTTTATGAGAAATATTTTCCTTTTTGTTTTAACATTGGAAACTAATTTTAATTTTTTAAAAAATACTCTACAGCCCCAAATGAAAAGGGGCGAGCAGGAGGCAGGCAAGGTGGTGACTTGAGTCATGGGGCAGGTGCAGCCCTGCCCTCCAGCAGTCTCCTGTCCAGGAGTTCAGATGATGCATGCAATTAAAATTTTTATATAAAGAAAAAAAAAGGTGGGCACGGGGTGGGATGTATTAATCAAGGTTCTCAGAGAAACAGAACCTTCCTTATTGGTTCTGTATATATATGAGAGACAGATTTATGGTTTATTTTAAAGAAATGTCACAGGGATGGGCAAATCTGTAAATACAGCTGGCTGGCAGGTTTGAAGTTCAGGCAGGAGTTGAGGCTGTAGTCTTGAGGCCAAATTTCTTCTTTTCTAAGAAACCTGTTTTTCTCACAGGCCTTCAACTGGCTGGATGAGGGCTACCCACATTCTCCAGGGAACTGCCCTTTACCTAAAGTCAGCTGATCACAGCTGTTAGCCATATTGAGAAATACCTTCATACCACATGTAGACTTTTTAACACACACACACACACACACACACACACACACACACACACACACACACACACACTTTTGTGTTTTTTGCGACCGAGAAAGAGAGAGTCTGATAGGGATAGACAGGAAGGGAGAGAGATGAGAAGCATCAAATCCTTGTTGCGGCACCCCAGGTGTTCATTGATTGCTTTCTCATATGTGCCCTGACGGGGGGTGGGATGCGGGGTGGGGGGGCACATATGAGAAAGCAGCCTTACTCAAGCCAGATGGGCCCGCGCTCAAGCTGGCAACCTCAGGATCTCAAACCCGGGTCTTCCGCATCCCAGTTCTATGCTCTATCCACTGCGCAACCGCCAGGTCAGGCCCACATGTAGATTTGTGTTTGACTGATTAACTAGGACTATAATCCAGCCAAGTTGACACATAAAACTATTCCATGAGGTAAGTGATGGAGGACAGGTAAGAAAACTGCAGCAGCTGAGAAGAGTGAAAAATTAAGGAGCATCAAAGGGTTAAAAAATAATCCTCATGACAAATGACTGAAGAAATACAGACTTCGCAATAAAAAAGACCAAAAAGACATACTGCTAATCAAGAGTATCCAAGCACATGTTAGTTATTATGTAATATTTATTTCATTTAATCATCTCAATTCACCCTAATGGGTATCAACTATAGTTATCTTTATTAAATATATATATACAAATACATATATATGAATGTGTAAATATATGTTTATGTATATATATAATCATTTCATGGGAATATGTATTTAGACTGAATTTTGGTTATTGATTGGCAAGACTAAAATCACAGCACTTGCCGCCCACACGGAAAACAACAGCAAAGTTGGCTTCTCTTCCATGAAAATATTTCCTTGGCTTTCTCTTACTACATTCTATTTTCTTTTTAGCAAAAATTAAACATACAGTGCAAACCATGCCTTTGTTTCTTGGGTAGGGAATAGACTCATTTCAATTGAACTTCAAAGGAGCATCCGGGACACTTTCTTTCCTAGCCCACTTTGAAACACGCCTACACTATTTTATCCTTTTTCCTCTCGAAGTTATTTTTTCCCTCTTCAGAACGTAGAGTATGTGAGAAATCTGTACTATGCTATTTTTGCTGAGGACTGAATTTTGAACTCATAAGTTGTTCTCTATCCAAGTGTTATCCTTTCTCTAGACCTTTATGTTAGAGTCAATACGAGGTCTGTCTTCCTCCTATGATCATAATACTAACATGAGATACAGTATAATAACTTAGCTATTGTCTAAGACTAAATGATGCCCTTTAATTTTAAGTATTATTTTCACTCCAATTATATCTCTGTAATAGTAATCATCCAGCCTCTCATAATTTACATGATGGTTATGATATCACAGATCAAATAATAAAAATAAAATCTATATCCATTGAGTCCTACTACGTGCCAGGCACTGAGCTATCCACACAATTAAAACGTGTATCAGCCTTATGAGGTAGATACTAATTGTTGTACTCATTTTTCACTTTTTTAATATTTAAAAATTATTTTATTTTTACATTACAGTTGACGTTAAATGCATGTCCTTGCTTTTCTAAAGAGAAAACTGAGGCATAGCGGACATTAGTAGCTGGTTGTGTTTATTTAGGGATGGAGCTGACATTTTAAACAAGGCATCTAACCAGGAACCATCTGTGGTTGTAACAACGTGAACAACTCCCACTAAAAAATAGTGAGGTTTTATTTTCTTATTTTACTCTTCCTTGTTGGGAGTTCAAAACAACATTCTATGACAGAACAAATAAACGCACACACTCCAAGGGGAAACACTGTGAATAAGTAGGAGCCTCAGCCATCATTCAGGAGAGATGCAAGCAAGGAGGCGAGCCATGAATCTCCTCCTGAAAAGGAGCTGTCACATGGAAGATGAACACTTGGGAGCTCCTTCACCCAAACCACCAGACTTTAAAGACCCTACTAGGATTTCTCTGATGTAGCAACTTTATGAGAAATGAGAGACACAGGGTCTGACACCTGTCTCAGTCTGTTTAGGCTGCTATAACAAAATACTATAGCTTCTTATGTTGCTCATATTCTTTTATGACAACAAAAGAAATTTATTGTTTACAGTTTGGGGGGCTGGAAGCCCAAGATCAAGATGCCAGTGTGGTGGGGTTCTGGTGAAAGCTGTCTTCCAGGTTGCAGGATGACAGCTCTTTACTGTGACCTCACCTGGTAGAAGAAGAGGAAGCTTTCCCAGACCTCTTTCACCAGGACACTAATCTTGTTCATGAGGGTTCCACCCTCATGACTTTATTCACCTCCCAAAGGCCCCACTTCCTAATGCCATTGCATTGGGCACTAAGATTCAGCATATAAATTGGGGGCAAGGGGTACAAATATGCAGTCCATAGCAACACTCAACCCAATTCCCTGTTTTTACCAAAGTGACAACAGAGGTCTAAAGTGGGCAAATGGCATACTCAGATCCACAAATTTTGGGTAAAACTAGAACTTTTTATCCAGGTAACCAATTTCTCTGCACTTCGCGTCCCGTTAAACACAGAGACAAGAATATCAATGCAGCAGACATTCACTTTCTACGTGGCATTCTAACAGGTTTTAGCGATACCTTAGCACCCCCAAATCTGTTAACTGGAACTTCTATAAAAGATGTTCATAATTCTTCGATCTCATGGCCCCTTCCGGATCATTTCAGAAAAGACAAAACTGTGGTCAGTGCAGTTTTGTTGTTATGCAATCTACTTTATTCCGTCTCTCCATATGGTACTTTTTTTTCCATGTGGTATTTTATCTCACATCTCCTAACTTAAGAATGCATATTAACCGGAGCAGGCAGGCTGAGCAGAAGTGGTTCAAAGTCAACGGAGGTGGATCATTGTGTCCCTCCAGAGAAGTCAGTGGGTTCTAAGTATAACTGGAAGGAAACTAGGGCAAAATTACAACAGAAAGAAGAGCTGTGTTCCAGCATCCAGATCTCTCGGGCATAGACATACCGTTTCTGCTTTCACGCAGGGGAAGCTTCCTTAACCCTATATATGAAACCTAATAAATGCACCTTCTTCCACATATTTAAAACTGCAGAACTCAGTCTCATTTCGAGAAATACTTGAGAGAGGGTGGCAGAGCCCCACGAGAGATTCCAGATGGCTTTGAACATGTGAAGTTAGATAAGCAGAGGTGGTCATTTCTGATGACAGAAAGCCCAGGTTTAGGGGTGTGGGGCTGGCTGGATTCCCCGGGACTCTGAGCTGGGGAGATAGGCAGAGGTGGGATTCAAAAAATTTAACAACCAGTTCTCTGCCCTAATGACCATTTTAAGTATATAAAAAAATGATATACCAAAAGATAGTTTATTATTTCATGCATTAAATACTTAAATAAGAACAATAAAAGAGGACACAAAACTAGATTATGTCAAAAGAGTTTTAAAATATTAATGAAAAAATATTAAATAATACCTGACAGAAAACAATAAAACAGTTATTTAATATATTTCCCTATTTCTTCTTGATTGGCACCCTCACTTGCAATTTTTTTCACCTATGTAAGGAATGTAAATTTGTGATTTTCATATTGGGCGGCTGCCAGGCATCCACCTTAGAGAGAACCCTGATTACAAGTGCCATTTTAACAACCGATTTGACAAACTCAAAACATTAGGTATCGGTTCTGCCAAACCAGTGTGAACCGGCTGAATCCCACCACTGGAGATAGGCCTGCAGAGAGGGTCAGCTGGTTTTGAGATCAACAACCAAAGAAAGGGCAGGAGATAAAACTGGGCCAAGGGTGAAGCTGAGTACCCAAAGGCCATAGAATATTCCACCAGATGGTATGAGGCTGGGATAACCATTCAGGGTTGTCCCAAGTTTCTTTACTGTGACCTCACCTGGTAGAAGAAGAGGAAGCTTTCCCAGACCTCTTTCACCAGGACACTAATCTTGTTCATGAGGGTTCCACCCTCATGACTTTATTCACCTCCCAAAGGCCCCACTTCCTAATGCCATTGCATTGGGCACTAAGATTCAGCATATAAATTGGGGGCAAGGGGTACAAATATGCAGTCCATAGCAACACTCAACCCAATTCCCTGTTTTTACCAAAGTGACAACAGAGGTCTAAAGTGGGCAAATGGCATACTCAGATCCACAAATTTTGGGTAAAACTAGAACTTTTTATCCAGGTAACCAATTTCTCTGCACTTCGCAAAGGATGAATAGATCTTTGTACCACCCCACCTCCAGCAGTCACTGCGTGCTATTCACCCCAACTAGGGCTAGGAGTTCCCCAGGGGCTGATAGCTGAGAGTTTTCTGCCAGGAGCACTCCCAACAGCTGAAATTGTCAGCCTTTCATTCCTGAAGGGAGCCTCGAAACACATGACAGCACCATCCGGTGTCTATGGACCCGCTCCTCTCCTAGGAGTGGGGCCTTGCAAGACTAGGAGAGGGTGTCAGGTCTGCCATCCCAAGATAGGGGTCAGGGCAGGACTCCCATCTGGAAAGTAAAGATAGGGGTTGGGAGTTGAGGGCCTGGAAGATGAATCACAACAGAGCACCAACTAGACTCAAGGCCGGGTCTTTGACAGCACCAACTCAGACAGCAGGGGTGCCAACCTGGGGGCTCTGTAAGGACCAGAGGTATGACATGAGGCCCGTGCCCTGCTGCCCTCTCTCCTAGGCCAGCTTGCTGATCAGGAATCACACAGAAGCCCCTAGAAGACCAGTGGACTGTCTGGGCCACAGACACAGTTTAGGGAGTGTGGCTTGATGGAGAGTTTCTGGGGAGACGGGCAGTGGTGGGACAGGCAGATTATTGATACTGGGTGAGGAAGGGGCAGGGCTGGCGGGGCGGGGCTGTGAGTGGGATGGTGATGAGAGTATCTCCGTCTCACCAGCTTTAAGGGGATCAGGAAGGTAGAAGAAATACAGTGGGGGTGGTAAAACAAGTAATTAATAATGTTTTACATAATGCAAGATACTTTACATTTTATAAAACTGTGTGTGAGAGAGATCCCATTTTGCCTGTTCTTCCCGTAGAATGTTTATATTAAAAAAATGTTATCGATGAATAAATGTGATAAATTCTTGTAACACAGCTGATCAAAATCAGTCTCTCTCTCTCTCTCTTTCTCTATCTGTCCCCCATTCTCCCTCTCAAGCCTCTTGAGTTGTGAACAACACTTTGCACTGAGTATCTGGAGTATGTGATTTTCAAGGTGGCCAAGCCACTGTATCTTTCCTTGGCCAAGTGACCACTGTCTTCCAGAAAGCTGCCTCTGCAGCCCCTTCACTGCTTTACCCTTTACTTTCCTCATTCACAACTTTCAATGACATCACTACTTTTTTTGGAGACTCACCCAAACTATGAAGATGGCAAGATCTCATCACCACTTTGACAATGCGTTGCTTTAATGTTTAACCAAAACAGCCACAGCACGGTCAGCAGCATCCTCATCTTTGACGACGTCAGCCCTCCTGTCTGGTCTGCAGGACTGAAATATGCATTTTGTGCCAGAAAATATAAAATAGTAGAAGATAAGATCTCAGCAGTCATAAGTGTCCATCAAACATGACTCTGAAAGAGGTGACATTAGGAAAGAAACTGGATGTCTGTCCCGCTAACCACGTCCTCTCATTGTGGGACCAAAGCATAAATTAAAGTAAAAGGTAATTAATAGGATTGCCAATCAAAATTAAGGGTTGATCACATCCCCATCGCTGCAGACTGGATTGAGTGCCTCACAGAGAAGGCGGGACAATGGAAAATCAAATACACACTGCCTGAGAGGCTGATTGAAACTTCCATTGCCAGCCCTGGCCAGGTAGCTGGGTTGATTAGAATGTCATCTTCATATGCCAAAATTGAGTGTTCGATCTCCATCAGCACATATAAGAATCAACCACTGAATGCATAAATAAATGGAACAACAAATTGATGTGTTTTCTTAAGAGGAAAAAAAAAACAAACTTCCATTGCCAGCTGCTTACAAGTGGCTCTTTGAGGTCACATCCTTATTATCTTACTAGGTGAAACATACCCTTCTATGCCAATTAATAAGTGCTTTATTCAGGTATTTGCATGCTTATAATTATTGAGGGATATCCTTATAAAGGGCAGGCTCTTACTGTCTATCTTCAGTTACAGTATCTCATTAATGGCCTTGGTCTAGTTTAAACATATTGTGTTTTCAATAAAATAGTGAAAAGCTTTTTGGGGAAAAAAATGTATCTTGCACATTATTATACTTAAAATTGTCATGCAACACAAAACGGTGAACAATTATTTTAAACAAAACTATGGTAGTAACAACTGAAGAGGGTGTTGGTTCTGTAGTTTCTCTGACAACTAATTCACCTGACTTCAGAGATTTTTTAAAAGTTGCTTACCCTATAAATTAAATGTAATACATGGTATGCTTGAACACATCAGAGCAGTACTCACCTTCAAAAATTTCAAAAGTACTCTCTATTTCACTCTGGATAAAATTCTGCAGTTCTTTTTTCTTAACAGCTTTTGTGAAATTCACTTGTTTTAAATGTCCAGTCCAATCATGTGAATCACTTCCAATTCAGGTATTTTGATTACTCCTGTATCCCAATTACTCAGCTGTGCAGAACTTTCAGCTCTTGTTAACTGGAAGATCCGGAAGCCCTGGGTTTCCCTCATGACAGATTTTAACAAATATTTGATTGCCTCCGCACTGTAATCAAAATACTGAGAAATCTGCCCCGCTAATCCTATTTAACACCACAAAACCCTCCAAGGGCAGTCCTTGATATGTTAAATATTTGCAATGCTGCTTATAAGTCTGCCACAATTATATTTTAAAATGGTTTATTCCATTGTCAAAACATAATGCATTTAGTCATCATTAAATACATTTTGCTCTGCTTTTTTGGCAGATGTACAACCTATGGGTCTTTGGAAAGACCGCCACAAAGCGTAATTTAAAGGTGCTGTAAAGTTGGCACTTGTGAACACCTGTGCATTAGCATGCTTAAACAGCTCACACTGCATAAGAAACTGACGGTTGACGTTATTTAACACTACTATGATCCACTTAGAAGACAGAACTGTTATGCTTTCAATTAACATACATTTAATCAAAAGGCAAAAAGGAAAAGTGGGAGGGAGGGAGAAAGGGAAGGAAAGAAGGGAGGGAGAGAGGGAGAGAGAAGGGAGGGAGGGAGGGAGGGAGGGAGAGAGAGAAGCCTAGAAAAGAAACAATTATTTGACAGTTTTAATTAAAAGCCATGTGTAGGACACATTCTTGAAGAAACAAACTTTGTATTGAGAGGTGAGCTAGTGGAACATGGAATAATGAAGGCTACCCAAGGGAACTCATCTGTGGGAGTAAATTATATAGAAAGAGCTAAAGGGTCAAAGCAGGTTAGAGAAGAGAGTTCAATAAACACCATAAACATTAGAGAAATTTTCATGGAAGAAACAGAGCATCAGCTGGACCTAAGGAATGGTTAATATTTTTGACAAAAAGTTTCCAAATTTGAGAATACTCTGGTACATACAGGCATAATTTTGAGAGAGTGGCATAACCTAAATTTATATCCACCTAAATTCACTTAGAAATAGCACTTAAATGGAAATGTATCCATATGGCTATATGCAGAACAATGGAACTGAAAGATATATAAAGTAGTTTGCCAAACTTTTCTCATGTTTCTGGACAAAATGGAGGTTCAATAACCTGACTCATCAAATTCTTGATTTGGAGCACCACCTTGCACATTAGCATAGAAAAGGTCTGAGAAGCAGGGCTGAAGAGAAATTGTTTAGCTCTGCTTACTTTAGAATTCTCTAAGGCCATTTGACTATAGAACAGCCTTTCCCACAGAATACACCTGTTACACAAAATACACATGTCAAGGAACTGAATTCCATGAAGCACAGACAAGGGAATAGTAATCCACTACAATAAAAACAAGCAATCAGAGTTTTAAAGAAGGAGGATGGACCTCAACAGATACCTAGCCAAAGAAAATATACAGATGACAAATAATCATAAGAAAAGATGTGTACATCATTTGTCATCAGAGAAATGTAAGTTAAAACACCAGTGAGATACTACTCCACACCTATTTGAATGACCAAAACAATGACAACACCGAATGCTGACAAGGATGTGGAGCACGGAAACTCTCATTCATTGCTGCCACAAATGAAAAATGGTATTTTCATTTTGGAATACAATTTGGTAGCTTCTTATAAAACAAAACAGAATTCAGCAACCATGCTACTTGGCATTTAGGCAAAGGAGGTAAAAGTTTGTGTGCATACAACCACCTGCATTTGGATATTTACAGCAGCTTTATTCATAATTGCAAAATTTTGGAAGCAACCAAGATGACCCTCAGTAGATGAATAGATAAACTGTGGTACCTCCAGAAAATGAAATATTATTCAGTGTTAAATAGATATAAGTTATCAAGCCATGAAGGGACATGGAGGAAAGTCAAAAGCATATTGCTGAGTGAAAGAAGCCAATCTGAAAAGGCTACTTACTATACAATTCCAATCACCTGACATTCTGGAAAAAGCAAAATGATGAGACAGTAAAAAGATCAGTGGTTGCCAGGGGTTGGTGGGGAGGGAAGGTTGACTAGGTGGAACACAGAGGATTTCTCAGGCGGTGAAAATATTCTGTAAGAGACTGTAATAGTAGATACATGTCAGTACAAATTTGTCCAAACCCATAGAATGTACAACACCAAGAGCCTAATGTAAACTGTGGACTTTGGGTGATAATGATGTGTCAGTGTAGGTTTATTATTTTTAACAGATGTTACACTCTGATTCAGGATATTGTTGACGTTGATAATAGAAGAGGTTGTCCATGTGTGGGGGCAGGACACTATGGGAAGTCTCTGTACTGTCCTTCCATTTTGCTGTGAACCTTAAACGGGTCTAAGAATTAAAGTCTGTTAAAAATAAAAAACTAATCCAGTCAGGTGGACATTACGCACCAGTGGAATCTGATCTACACACACATTTTATTTACTACCTTACCTACGGTACTTACATTACCTGTCTGGTACAAAGCTTCATTTAAAAAAAAAAGAAATTAGTAGAGAGCACTGTAGTAGCTTTATGATATAGCATAGTGAGTGGTGGAACCCAGGTTTTCTCAACTCCAGTCTTGTGTTTGTTCCACAGAGTTCCTCAGTACAAATCTTCCTTATCTACACTCTAAAACCTCAGAGACAGTTGAACAGATTGGAGCAAGAAATTTCTGGTCTACTCTTTTTTTTCTCCCATTTTTTTTCCTGAAAGATAAGAAAGGAGAGATAAAGAGAAGGAGGAAGGGAGAGGGAGTACAGAGAAAGAGAGAGAAGCATCAACTGATTGTTTTACTTAGTTGTGCTCCCACTGATTGCCTGTCATATGTGTACCCACTGGGGCTCAGACTGGTGACCTCAGGGTACAGCCAGCAACTCCGGGATCCAGCCTATGACCCAGGATTGAACCTGCAACCTTGGCACTCTGGAAGGACACTCTATCCACTGCTCCTCTGGCCAGGGTACTAGTCTACTTTTTAACCATACAAATATGTTCTTTCTGTTTAAGGATTGAAACACTTATACCCCATTATTAACCTAAAATACAGACATTAAAAAGAATCCTGACTGCCTGACCGGGTGGTGGCGAAGTGGATGGAGCGTCGGACTGGGATGCAGAGGATCCAGGTTCGAGACTCCAAGGTTGCCAGCTTAAGCATGGGCTCATCTTAAGCAAAAAGCTCACCAGCTTGGACCCAAGGTCACTGGCTCGAGCAAGAGGTTACTCTGTCCGCTGAAGGCCTGCAGTCAAGGCACATATGAGAAAGCAATCAATGAACAACTAAGGTATCACAATGAAAAACTGATGATTGATGCTTCTCATCTCTCTCTGTTCCTGTCTGTCTGTTCCTATCTATTCCTTTCTCTGATTCTCTCTCTGTCCCTATAAAAAACAAACAAAAAACAATCCTGACTAAATCCAGTGTGTGGAGAAAAATCCAGCTGAGTTACATATATATAAGACACATAGCTCCCAATTTTCATCTCTTTTGACTGAAGTTCTTGAATTCCACACTGCCTGACAGTCACCCAACAACACTTTTCAATTTGTGCCCTTTTATTGTTTTTAACTCTCATTCCATCTTTGATGTCTTTAGTTATTTTAAACATTCTTGTTTTATAGTCTTAATCCAGCTGTGCCATTATCTGAAGTTCTTGGGAGGGAAGCTCTCCCTGTTGCTTGTTAAATCTGATGATTCCTAATTATGCTGGATTGCTGCCTTGTGGGTTTTGAAGTTTTTGATTGTGAGTTCATTGTCAGGTGTTGGAGACCTCCCTGGTGTGGGAAGAGGACACGTTATCCCTGAGTTTACCAGTACAGAACCACTTTCTTGGCATAGGTGATTCTGGACCAACATGAAATAGAAATTTTAGATTTAGTCTAACCAGATGGTGATGCAGTGGATAGAGCATCAACCTGAGATGCTGGTGATCCGGGTTGGAAATCCTGAGGTTGCTGACTTGAGCACAGGCTCACCAGCTTGAGCACAGGGTCATTGGCTTGAGCGTGGGATCATCCATCCCATGGTCCCTGGCTTGAGGAAAGGGTCACTGGCTCTGCTGAACTCTCCCAATCACCACTATCCATCAAGGCACACATGAGAAGCAATTAATGAACTAAAGTGCCACAACTATAAGATGATGCTTCTCATCTCTGTCCTTTCCTGCCTGCTTGTCTCTCTCACTAAAAAAAAAAAACAAAAAGAAATCGATTCAATTTCTCGTGAGGAGGAAGGTTGAGGTTATAAATTCTCACACAATTTATGGCAGATTAGCTTTTTGTAACTGACCTGTGTAAGTGAGTGAGTTTTTGTCTAGTCTACCTCTTACAAAAATCTACACTATCCAACCCCTTATATTCCCCAGTCTGACACCCTCCCCTACTGTTGTCAGAATCCACTTATATCTTCATTTTTGGGGGGGTGTAAGAAAATACCAAACAAGTTTTTATTTTATTTTTCAATTACAGTTTACATTCAATATTATTTTGCATTAGTATCAACTGTACAGCACAATAGCTAGACAAACATATACTTTACAAAGTGTTCCCTCAATATTTCCAGCACCCACCTGGCACCGTACATAGTTGTTACTACATTATTGATTATATTCCCTATGCCGAACTTTACATTCCTGTGACTATTTTGTAACTAGCAATTTGTACTTCTTAATCAATAGTTTCCATTTAATTTTATTTTGTATTAGTTTCAGGTAAACAGCAGAGTGGTTAGACCCGTGATGGCGAACCTATTACACGTGTGTCAGCACTGACACGCGTAGCCATTTTCAATGACATGTGGCCACATACCAGAGAAGTATGGGGCCGCATGCTGAGAAGGAGATTTCATCCTCGGTTCCTGCACGGCCAGGTGCAGTAGCCAAGGATAAAACATTTGCTGTAGTGTAGACACTTTGTGCCAGAGGTCTGTAGGCTAAAACAAACAGAACTCCGGCACAGAGCGTCTAGTTTTGGGACTTCTGGTTAGGCTGTTTTTCTTGAAGTGGCACATCACCTGAGTTATGCTCATTCTTTTGGCAAATTTTGACACATCAAGCTCAAAAGATTGTCCATCACTAGGTTAGACAATTATATACTTTACAACCCAATACAGTGTTCTTGAGAAATTGTCATCAACTCAAAATTTCTTAAAAATTAAAAGAGCCTGACCTGTGGTGGCGCAGTGGATAAAGCGTCGACCTGGGAACACTGAGGTCGCCAGTTCAAAACCCTGCACTGGTCAGGTCAAGGCACATATGGGAGTTGATGCTTCCAGCTCCTCCCCTCTTTCTCTCTCTCTCTCTCTCTCTCTCTCTCTCAGTCTCCTCTCTAAAATGAATAAAATAAAAAGAAATAAAAAAAAAAGTTTAAACTTCCATATTAAAAAAAAAAATTAAAAGAAAAATCCAGATTTTTTAGCAAGAGAAAGAGAAAGAGAGAGAGAGGGACAGACAGACAGGAAGGGAGGGATGAGAAGCATCAACTTGTAGTTGTGGCACCTAATTATTCATTGACTGTTTTCTCATATGTGCCTTGACCAGGGTGGAGGAGGGCTCCAGCTGAGCCAGTGACCCCTTGCTTAAGCCAGTTACTTAGGGCTCAAGCCAGCAACCTTGGGCTTCAAACCAGTGACCTTTGGGCTTAAGCCAGCAACTGCAGGGTTTTGAACCTGGGTCCTCAGCATCCCAGG
Organism: Rhynchonycteris naso; assembly: GCA_037038555.1. NCBI lineage: Eukaryota > Metazoa > Chordata > Mammalia > Chiroptera > Emballonuridae > Rhynchonycteris > Rhynchonycteris naso. The sequence continues at coordinate 38,782,818 of CM072996.1, read as the reverse complement.
CCGACACTCCCTCCATCCACTGCACCACCGCCTTGTCAGGCACTCATATAATATTTAAAATATATATATATTTGAAGCCCTGACCAGTTGGCTCAGCGGTAGATTGTTGGCTCAGCGCGTGGAAGTCCTGAGTTTGATTCCCGGTCAGGGCACACAGGAGAAGCACCCATCTGCTTCTCCACCCTTCCCCCTCTCCTTCCTCTTTGTCTCTCTCTTCCCCTCTTGCAGCCAAGGCTCCATTGCAGCAAAGTTGGCCCGGGCACTGAGGATGGCTCCATGACCTCCGCCTCAGGAGCTAGAATGGCTCTGGCAACAATGGAGTAATGCCCCAGATGGGCAGAGCATTACCCTTTGGTGAGCATGCCAGGTGGATCCTGGTTGGGCCCATGTGGAAGTCTGTCTGACTGCCTCCCCACTTCTAACTTCAGAAAAATACAAAACAAAAAAGTGTATTTTGACTTAAGTTTAGATAAACAGAAAATACCAACTTTATAGGTGTGTAAATTTATGAGAATGCAGCATGGAAAGGATCAAAGATTACTGCACTATTTGCAAACCTTCAAGCTGACAACAGCTTCTGGAAGGATTTATGACAAGTTTGTCTTTTTTAAAAAGCAATGTTTTATAAATACTACCAAACTGCTATGAATAAGACTGTACATCACTTCACTGACTTGAGTAATGGGACTTATATTTCATGAACCCATGCCAAGAAACTTAGAGGCGCCTGACCAGGTGGTGGCACAGTGGATAAAGCGTCGGACTGGGATGCAGAAGACCCAGGTTCGAGACCCCGAGGTCCCCAGCTTGAGCGCGGCTCATCTGGCTTGAGCAAAAGCTCGCCAGCTTGGCGAGAGGTGGCTTGGTGTGCTGAAGGCCTGCGGTCAAGGCACGTGTGAGAAAGCAATCAATGAACAACTATGGTGTCGCAATGGCAACGAAAAACTAATAATTGATGCTTCATGCTTCTCACCTCTCTCCGTTCCTGTCTGTAGCTATCTATCCCTCTCTCTGTCTCTGTAAAAAAAAAAAAAAAAGAAAGAAAGAAACCTAGAGGCTTTCACTGATATTGAGTCTTCTGTAAAATATAATACTTATCTGCCCCCTAAAAGATAAATTTTGATATCAACTGAAAATATTTTCACCATGATTTTTGATGAAAGGAAAACAAATAGAAATCAATGCTATTAAGTCTGATGGTTCTAAAGAGGTTCATTAGTTACCAGCACAGAAAATAGAAGTTAGAAGCCACAGAAAATAAATACAACTTCATTCATTCAATCAATGTGGCTGACAGTTCAGATTTGATCTGTAATTATGATTTGTGCACCTAGTTCTGATGGATGAATAATGGGGAGTGCTTTTTTCTGGAAGTCCTTTTTTTTTTCAGTCTTGTTTTAAGTATGTTTGACAAAACAGAAACTCCTTTGAATGTTTTAGTCTTCTCCTTCCCAATCCTATCTGTACATTCTTATAGGGAAACAAAGAATCTGGTAGCTAACTGCATTCAACATCCAATAGCGAAGAAGCCCTGTGGAGAGAGAAGGGTACATGTTACATGAGAGCTGTATTGGCACATACTAGCAAGATGAGTGACACTGCTTAGAGGCAGCTGTGTGTACCTTTCGTCAGGAACCTGGCTGACGTCTGGGCCGTGAGCTCTATAAGTGCTGTTCAGTGTTACCAACCTTTCGCTTCAGGACCAGGCAATAAAAGAAATCAAGCAAAGGGAAAAAGTAAATCTGTAATTCCCCAGATGTTTAAAATCTCCCTTGGCCTTTCAAAGACTGGTCAGTGATGTGTATGTCTTTATTTACACTCTGTTTTTACAAAGGATTTAATAAAGATTACAGATGTTTTTCAATACCATGAGGCACAATGAAAATAAAACTGTAAAGAAAATGAGTCAGAGGGAAAGTGGGGGTAGAGAAGTAGGCAAACTCCATGCTATTGGGTCTTAAATCTGGATTTATAAGCTCCTAGTTCAGACGGCCAAATAGATAAATGTGAAGCCTTAGTCTTTATACCCTTGAGCTACCAAAAGGCTGTGTTTTGGGGCAATGGTGGTAAAAGAGGTCAGAGAGGTTTTTTTTTTTAAATAACTCACAGCGTAGAAGAAGGTATTTAATGTGCATTAGCTGTTTTGTTTATGAATATTAAGTCCTGCTATGGAAAACAAGAAAATAAATGGGATGGATGAAACTCACAAGATGTGTTAAGCATAGATAAGGAAGTTAATAACCTATTAGGACAAGAAGACAGCAAATATTCATGATGTACTATATCCACAAGAATCATATGAAGCACTCAGTATTCATGAGGTTTTAAATCACTACCCATTAGTGATGTCCATTCTGGCCCCAAGAAATACAATTAAAACCATAGCTACTCACGATACTAATTGGCAATCTATAATTCCTGGCCAGGCATGCTTTCCCCTCTGTATTTGCTTGTGTTAACATTCTTCTGTTCCCAAGAGTTCTGCCTCTAGTGCTCTTCTTTTAGTCCTGCATCCTGTTGCTAGGTGACCTCATCTACCTTCATGCTCAAGGGTACCCTGCTGTACACCAGAACCATCCCTGTCTATCCCGTAGTAACCATCTCCCCTTGGAAATCATCTAAATGCCCCACAGACACCTCAAACTTCCTATCTCTAAAACATCTCTTTCCACAAAGAGCTTGTTCAGCTGTATTTTGGCCTACATGGCAGTAATATCTACCTAATCACTCAACCAACATTTTGGATATCACCCTGCTTCTGTTCTTTTTTGTAAGTACCGGGTCTTACAATTTCTACTTCTTTAAAGAATCTTATTGTTTTTCTCTACCCACCATCTCCAAGGATGTGCCAAATTTGTTCTAGTCAGAGAGTCTTCAGAGTGAAGTCTTAAGTGTTGAGTATAATGGACAAGGCTGTCAAGATCGATCTTTGATTACCTCCTCATCTTACCCAGGTCCTGAGCAAGGTGGATAAGACCCATTGCCCCTCTATTCTTACTTCTTGCCATTTCCCTGTGGGAGCTCTTACTACTTACAGACAAGTGAATGAGCCATTACCTTTCTCACATCTGTGATTTTAACCTCACTGTTTTTTTTCTGTCTAGATGCCCTCTTCTCCAACTTAGCATCCCATCACCCATAATTTTTTTTTCTGTTAACTCTTACACTTCTTTCATATGTTTTACCAGGATGTCCACTCATCTAGGAAACTTTCCTGAAACCCAGGCTCACCCTATCATCACCCTTCCCCTCTATCCTTTACCTGAACTAAGTAAGCATCTCCCATGGTGTTTCCACAGCAGTCTGAGAATCCTGTCTCATGACATCATCAATTAGGGGCCTGGAGGAAAGAGATGGCACATTCAAATACTGAAATCAAATGAAATGATTCAAGGTGTTGTAGGAGAACTGTAAGAGATGGAGCAGGAACCCCAAGTTAGTAACAGTGGAGATGGCACCAACTCTAGGTCTGAAGAGACAAGGACAGAGAGTGGTTACCAAAGCCTGGACAGAGGAAATCACATCGAAGAGGTTACCCAGTGAGGAGCAGTGACCTTTGCATGAGTAATTGAGACAACCTTACAGAGAGGAAAGCAGGAGAATAATTATCCTGGCCTCATTCTGCTCTTATCTACCTGACCTCATGCCAGCATTCCCCACTGGCCAAAATGACCAGGAACCAGAGGACAAGGAAATGAGTTAAAATAATCTTACAGCTCAACCTACTGACTTGTTAGGGTGAAGACAGGTAGAGAATCTAGAGAAGCAAATGAATTATACTGGGCACAATCACACTTTAATGGAATTATTTCTTTGTTCATTGGTCTTTCTCATTAGACTGAATTACTTGAGGACAGAGAATGTTTCTTTTATCTTTGCATCCTTAGCGTCTAATATATACTAGATAATAAATGCTTATTGATTGATGCAGAGGACATAAGTGAATTAAACACTACTTGAAGGACTGTACATTCTGAATTTGTCACGTGCTTTCTAGAACCCAGGGGAAAATGGAAAGCAGAGTGAACTTTATAATTTTTATTGCCTGACAAAAAAGAAACATCATGGGTTCAGGAGGGGCAAGTTCTCTTAGCACTCAGTGTTGGGAGGAACCCAAATCAGTCATGGCACTGCCTATACAAAAGGCACTCAATTGCACAATGGCCAATATCTTCAACAAGAAAACCATGGGTGTAAAAACTTTCTCATAGGGCCATTCAAAAATATTAACCCTTAATAAAAACCAATGGCATGTTATTTAAAAGTAACCCAAAATTGAAATGAGCTAATGTGGTTCACTTTGCTTGAAATTAGAACACCTTACCCCCCAAATGATTAAGCCTTAGACTTCTAAACTGATCTCTGTAAAATTTGGATTCTTTCTTCTCTCATAAGACAATAGATGAAAAAGACCAATTCAGAAACTCAGATGCACTAAGCCATGGATCCATTGAGGGCAAAACCTGAGTCCTCAAATACTATGTAGAGTGGAGCCTTCTCTACACCCCTGCAAACATCTATGCTGAGAGTAAGGAATACACCTTTAATGTGCCAAACCTCTGTTATTTGTTGGGTTTTGCAACAGTAAATATAACTTGACTATTAAAAGATAAAAAATGATGTTCTAAATTCTATATTTGAGTCAGCTTTAAATGCTATCATCATGATTATCATAATCTATCATCCTTTCCAACTTGAATCTCTATAATTTCAGGGCTATTGTACTGTTAAATTTTGTATGCGAGATGTCCCTTAGGTTCTTTCTCGTTTGGAACACGATGGAAAATATAATACCAATATTTTGTATATTTTATAAATGTATAGAGTCTTGTTTCATGCATTATCTCTTTAGAGTCTTCCAACAACTCTGAGAAATATGTGAGGATCTATCATTGTCCCCATTCTGCAGGTGATGAAATTGAGACTAAGAAGGTCAAGTATAAAATGGAAAACAATTAATTAATGGAGTGATTTTAGGATTAAATGACAGAATAATTTAGTCATCCTGGAGCTTGGTACATGTTACAAGTTTCCATATTTTCTTTGTTATTTTCTTATGCTATCTACTGGTGTGTAACAAACAAACCACCACAAAATAATGGCTTAAAACAGTAACAATCATTTATTCTGCTTACAGAACTTGAGCTGTAAAGACACAAATAGCTGGGGTTGGGGGTAGGGCTGGAACAGCTGGCTTCCTCTCATTCTGTGATCTCTCCACATGGCAGCCCTTGGGTAACCATGGCAGCTGAAGACTTTCAGAATGAGTGGAGAGACCGAGGAAGTGTATGTTCAAGAAAGAAAGAAACAGACAGACAGATAGGCAGATAGGCAGATGCTCTAACTCTTTGTGACTTAACCCTAGAAGAACATTACACTATGTTACTTCCACCACATATTCTTAAAAGCGAGCCATTAGGGCCAACTCATGTTCACAGAAAGGGGAACTAGAATCTAGTTCATGACTGATTTTTTAGGTATGTTTTTCAACTACCACATTTTCCTTCTCTAAAAGGCTTGCCTAAGTTAGCATGGACATGAAACTAAGTAAATGAAGTGACACAGCCAAGGTTATTTGGCTGTTAAATGGTTTCACCAATATTAGATCCAATGTTGTGATTTCCAAGTCCATGCTCTTTCTTGCTACCCCAGAGAATCTCCTGAGGTCAGCCTGTTGAATAGGGTAGGGAAGACATATCAGTGTCCAAACAAAGCCAATACTTTTCATTGCCTTGAAAAACACACATTTATTTTGCAGGAGAAATATTATCCATAAGCGGTCATCCATAAGCACTTTCCAAGTTTCTCCCACACATCTATGTCTTAATTCCACCTCCCAACAGAGGTATTCGTTTATATTTCCCCCAAATGAATTACTTTTATTTTTGTTGTTGTTGTTATTTTTTAACTATTTCCTACCTCCCTAGATCCTTTTGTATTGATTTTCAAACCTACCTACCTCCCAATTTAGAACTTTCCTTTGATTCTATCTTATGAACATGTGTCTTTCTTGTGAGTCATCAAATGAAATGCTCTCAGGGGCATTTTTTCCCCCAAGAGATCAAAATCTCTAGGGTTGAAAGTTTCTGTTGAACCAAAGAGAGTTTAAATAATTTCATTTTAGAAAATATGAGAATTGGAACAATACGATGGATTCAAAATCTCAGCAGACTCATACAAGCCTTTGACACTTATTCTTTACTCTAGAGAATAAGGTAGGGTTGACTGTAGGAGCTTTTCTCTGGGGATCCCTGGCAGTTGGTATGGGGGAACCATCCTTTCTGTTTCCCATACCCAGAGGCTTGGTGGAAACATGGGGTAAGAATTACAGAGAATTGATAAGAGGTCTCCACTGGATGTGGGTTCTGTGTGCAGGCTAGCTCAGCCCGCAAAAATATAACACAAGCCACACTGGTTCTTTTATATTTTCTAATAGCCACATTAAAAAAAATAAAAGCTGAAATAAATTTTAATTATATGGTTTATTTAACCCAATATATCCAAAATACTATTATTTGAATATGTAGTTAATATAAAAGTACTTATGTTACGAAGTATTCTTTATTCCTATTTCGATACTACCATGGAATGTGTAATTCACATTTATTGCTCACCATTTGGCAAAACTACATTTCAACTCATCAATAGCCAATATTGTACTGGGCAGCACCGCCCCCCCCCTTGGGTTCTGTTGCTTCGTTGGACCTCTGAGACCTCAATCTATTTTTCTCTGGTCGCATTCCTACTTATAGTTGTTATCAGCTCAAAACACCTATCCTGGAGATGAACTTTATCTAATGCGGCCCAATTCCTCCCCCGTCACTCTCTATCCTAGTATGCTATTTTATTATCTCAATAGCACTGATCGCTTCAAAACAATCTTGTTTATTTGCTTACATTTTCTCCACCAGAATGTAAGTTTCACACGGGCAGGAATTATTATTTTTTATTAATCTATTTTAGTCTCGATGATTTTTCCGTAGCGAACACCATTCCTGGCACACAGCTTGCGATCAAACACTTTTGCGGGACGCAGGAATCACATTTCTCTAAAACCCAACCGAAGGGTGGCAGCATAGCGGCGTGTCACAGATGGGGCAACCACCTTGCGAGCTGCTGCGCTCGGTCCTCTCGCGGCGTGGGTGTGGGGTGAGTCGGTGTGTGCGGGGGTGCGCGGTAGAGCGCGCCAGCGAGCGAGTCCGGAGCGCTGAGCATAGAGTAGCACCAAGCGCCGCGGGGCCAGGCTGCTTGGAGGTGGGTGGGCCGTGCAACTAGCCCGCCCGCGGGGTCCCCATTGGTCGCTTGCCGGCCGCCCTCCGCCCGGAAGCCGGTGAGGAGCCGAGGGGCTGCTCCCGAGCCGGAGCGGGAGAGCCCCGCTGAGCAGACGCCGGGGCGGACACGCAGGGTCCGCGCCCCGGACTCGCTCCCTCCCTGCGCCTCCTTCGCCGCACCACTGGCGCCTGCGATCGGCCTTCGACAGCACTCCAGAGGGATCCGGACAGCTCCCGGGCACCCGGGTGAGTGGCCGCGCGCGGCTCCCCTGCTCCTCTTGGGGGCCCCGCCGCCTGCTTTTGCTCTCTCGGCCGCAGCGCGGCGGGGTTTTGTCGGGCAGCGCCCCGGGGCACCGGGAAGGCCAAGGCGGGGAAACTTGGCTGCGGGGAGAAGTGTGATCATAGCCAGGAGGCGCCCCCACCCCCGCCGGTAGGGTGGGAACAGGTGGCGCGGGCCTGGCCGAGCGCTTTGTGTCAAGGCGCGGAGACCAGCAGCGGGCGGCCGCGCCTCCCTCGGCCGCTCCCTTCCCTCCCCTGCTCCCCCGGGCGGCCGCACGCTGGGTCGACCGGGTAACAGAGCGGGAATCGCCAGGAATGTGCCTCTAAGGACTGCCTGGCTCGAGGGAGGAGAGAGGGTGGTTGCGGAGGTGCGGGAACCGAGTGTTGGCGCGGGGGCTTCACCGCCGCTGCATGTGAAGAGTGATGCTTCCATCCAGACGCGTTCCGCCTAGGCAAGCGCTTCATTCTTCCGCGGTGCCCCTGGAGGTGGAGAGCTGGGTGGGCGTGTGTGCAGAGAAAGGGGAGGCGGGGAGGCCAGTCACTTCCGGAGCTGGTTCTTATCAGCGCATAGCGCCCTGTTTTCGGGGCGCGGACCCTGGTGTGTGGTTGTGCCCGACCCCAAGCGCGCAGGCTATGCTGGGCTGGGGGCTTCCTCGCCGGGTTTTAACAAAGAGTGCTCTCCTCCACCTGGTGTGAAGGGCAGCTCAGGATATGTGGTCTTCAGCGAGCGGGTTTTAGCCCTGGGGATGTCTACTTCCTTTTGGGGTTGTTATTTTATTAGTATTATTGCCATTTTTTTTTAAAGGACTGCAGACTGATGCATGAGGGGGCCCATGGAGGCGCAGGAGCGGTGGTGATGGTTTGGGAAGCGGAGCTGAAGTGCGCTGGGCTTTGGTGAGACTTGACAGTTGATCATGACCGTGTTCAGGCAGGAAAACGTGGATGATTACTATGACACCGGCGAGGAACTTGGCAGGTACTGTGGGTGCCAGAGACGCATGCTACCGGGTTGTGGAAATGCATGATGTGGGGCAGTGGGCGGTTAACAAGTGCAGTTTGAACCAGGCATCTCCCTTATCTTTCCAGGAGATGCGCAAATTATAGAAAAAAGAGTTATCCAGTGAGGGCTAGGGACCAGAAATAAACCACATACTCCAAGGTACTGGAGGTGGAAAGGCAGTTTCGGTGTTAGATTACAATGCGAAGTGTATTGATAAAGACTCATGGACAAGAGCAGATTTGAATAGTGTGCAGTAACTTTTGTCACCTTTTGCCTTTAGAAGGCAAGGAGGCAAACACTCAGCTATAATTGCAAATGGAGTTAGCTCTTATGTGTGATTTAAACAGAAAATACAAAGTAATTAATAGGCTTTTAAAATCTTCATTCTATCCTTCCTTCTACCTACGTATATGGAGACTTGCCAGATGTTGATGTCCAGCTTGGATTTTGAAACTGACTCAAACCAGGAACTTAATTACCCAGTTGATGTAGTGGTGGCTTTGGTTTCATTCCTAATGTTAAATTTTTAACAAATCAATGAGTGAGAAACTAATGTTCAGAGTCTGTTCCATTGCTGTGGGAGCTGTGATTCTGAGTGTAAAGTCTTTCCGTTTCTAGGACAAAGAACGATTTCTTTGGGGGCATCTAAGGGCTATATTGGCTCCCCTTGACTGGGTATTTGATAGGGTGTGTTGAGCGCCCTCCTGTCTAACTTGAGCAGAAAACCCAGTTTGACACCGAAATTTTAAATTCAGCCTATGGAATTTAACTGCAGTGTATTTGTATTGTGAGTAAAGTAGGCAGAAAGATCATTAAACAAACAAAAAATATGTGTATTGACTTACACTTAAATACGTATTTTTCCATATACACCTGATGTCCTGATACAAAGCTTCCTTTCAGTGAAAAGGAAATTTACGAACACCCATACCCTACATTACCTAATGAGAATTATGAAAGTTAAAGCTTCACAAATTTTTTTCAAGTTCAAGTAATGGTGCAGAATGCAAGCAATTTTTAAAAAGTTACTCTAGCAACATATTTCTGTATATGTTTGGTTTTGACTGAGACCATAATTGGCTTTGGAGTTTCTTGTTATATATTGAAGATTTACTGAGTGCAGAAATCATAAGGAAAGCTCTCAAAAAACATGTTCATGGATATGTTTAGGATTAAGAGTTAAAGTATGTGGTTGAAATACTTGGTTTAACTAGAATTAAATTATTTTAGCCGTGTGGTTTTCAGCAAGATGAGTGGCACGTGGTGTTTTCCTTTGGAAGTTGTGGGTGAAAGGTGGAAAACCATCTTTTGATTGTGTTTGTGTATTGTGGCCTGATTATATAAATTTTCTTATAAAGAGATGATTAAAATTAAGTGACATGATTACTTTATAGATTAAGCATATCGACCTTATTTTTCTTAAGATCTGTTCGTAGAGTTAGTTATGTGTTATGAGAAAGAAAAAGACATGAGATCTCCCCTGTAGCGGGCGTGGAGTCTGCCATCTTTATTTTGTGTGTGTGATGACAAACCCTCTGCTTCTGTGCTGGAGGGGGGTTTGCAGATTTGTACTAGATTTGTCACTAGATATTGACAGTGTCTACATTTTTTAGTATAACTTTCTCCTCACTTTGTAAGAATAGTTGACAAATGTTTCTTGAATAATTTAATTTTTGTGACCTATGACTTTTAAAAAAGTGCTCTGAAAAACTGTGAATTGGGAATTTTTAAAAAGAAAGCATACCAGCTAGTTGCTACAATATCTTTTGGTTTCATCTAAAAATGAATTAAATGGTTTATTTTCTTTAAAGTATTTTTTGAAGTCCTGTGATTTTTATGGCTGCATTGGAAATAGTTACTTCCAGAGAACCAGTCCTGTTGTCAGATGGACGCATAAGAAAGGCTGCTTCATGAGTTGGAGGCAGGAGTTTCATGGCAGAAATGGAAATGGGCAGATATTTAACACAAAAGCAAGTTACACTCAGACCGACATCTAGGATTTAAGACTTTACCTATGGACTATAACCGTTTAGTCAATTAAATAATACATATTCACTTACCTTATAAATGCACTGAGACAAGGTTCATGGCTACAGGAGAGAAGAAGGGTTTTTAAATAAGTAGAATATTATTATTGTTTTATTTTACTTTTAGGAAAACAGTATGTATGTGGGAGGGTGAGTATGTGTGTGTGTCTGTCAGTCTATCTTTCTATAGTTTGTGTCTGTACTGCCCCAGACTGTTGTAAAAGCTTGCTTTGAACTATAAGGAACTTTATAAAGTAAGACCATTGCAGTAGTGATACAGCAGACAGACCACTGAACAGATATTCTGGTTCAAAATCAGCTCTGCAACTTGCTAGCTTTATAACCTCGAACAGGTCATTTACTTCTCTGACCCTCAGAATCTTTGTCTAAAAAATGAGAAGCCTAGTGATTATTTCATGGCTATTGAGAAAATCAAGTCATCTAACACATGTAAAAGTATATTATCAACAGTAAAGAGTTAAACAAATATATATATCATCTGCAGGACTAGCCAAGACATGTGGGCGATCCAGGCAAGCTAATAACTTGGCCTGCAACTCAATATTTTAAGTACTTGCTTACCAATTTGGGGGAGGAAGGCCCTGTGGGGAAAGGGTCATGGGAGACCCACTGCTGCCAGCACTCAGTTTCTCCACTCTGGTTCTAAATAATGTACCTTTCTCTGGCCTCGAACATGCACACCTTCCCAGTGGAAACAAGTCCCTGCAGTGAAAGAGCATCATCTGTAGAAGGCTGTTTGTTGACCTTCTATATTGACTCCAGGAGGTCCTTTGGGGTCTCACCCTCTGTCCCATCGCAGGAAGTAGAAAAAAGAACTTGCATCACATATAGTGGTTTATGGGAGGAGTTCTTATAAATGCAGATTTTTCCATCTGCTGTTATACTTTGTTTTAATGCCCCAGGCGTCTCTTATCAGTTGGCACTTGGGGCAGCTGCAAGCTGGCTTGTCCCACCATTGGGCTCTGGTTACACCCTTGGCTGTGGTTCCGCCTAACCTGTGAGCTCTCTGGGCAACTGTCTGAACACTGCTATCCTGAGGGCCTGGCCTTCTTCCCTGTTCTGCTGTTTGACCTTACATGACATTAAAACCTGTGTCTCACCTCCTGAGTGAATGCCTCCACCATGCTTTCTCCCTTTTACGAGCCCGGTGGCTTGCTGTCTGAAATAGTCCACTGGTCCATGACCACAGACTGCCCTGTGCCGAGCCCCGTCCTTGCTTTGTGTTATCATCATCCTTGTAGCCAGCTTGAAAGTTCTTTCAGGTGGTCTTTTCCCCCCTGGGTGTTCAGTGTGCTGTTTGATCGATGCCTGAATGAGTTAAGCAGGTTGACAGGTGCAATGTTGAGACCAGAATGGAGATTTAAGATGCAAACGGCAATGCAGGTACTTACGCTGCTAGAGAGGCAGCATGCGGTGTAGTTTAGCCACAGCACACTCATTTGGAAAATGGGGAGACTCCTACCTTTGCAGGATGTTGTGAGAATCAGACACAGTGGTTACAAACACCTGACACATAGTCACTGCCTATGATATTATTTTTAACAACCTGTTTTTCCTATCTCAGTATTTACCACGTTGCATAGTCACTATTTATTTGATCATATGCTTTCCCCAGAGGTTGTCACAGAGTTTGTGACCTTTGACTTGCACATCATTTTTATCTCTAATGCCTAATTAGATATGTGACACTAGGTGCTCAATAAATGCTTGCTGATTAAATGAATGGATTAATAGAGAGTACACACATGCACATGCACACAGATGTATGTATGCATATGTGTGTATTTATATATGTATATATACACATATGTATGTGGTCCTCAATGAGTGATGACTGGTGGAGATGAACTTAGGACGTGAAAGGCTGCAGCTCATGAAAATAAAAGCTTCCTTTGCTTTTGCATTCCCTGTGCTGGAACACTAACATGCACAGCAGCCAAAACTTCCAGGCACAAGATCAGTGTAAACAAAACAAGGCGGAGCATTAAATATTTTACATTACTTTGGAGGGTTGCTGGACGCTAATAATTCAAATGTAAAATGTTCTCATTTTGGCATGAAATCCATAGGCACTGTAATTGCAGCAAGGAATGGTAAGAACCCCTGATAGTCCAAGTACAGCTTTGAGTTGGTTTGCTGCGGACTGCAAGAGTGAGTCCTAAGTATTCTGGCATCCCTGTTCAGATGTAAGGAGAGACTTGCCCAGGAGGGGAATGCAGGCCCAGGAGGCCGACCAGTGACAGCACCCTAGAGGACTGTGCTGAATGCCTTTTTCCTCTTTGCCTTTTATCTCCTGCAGGCCCTCAGATAAGTTTGAATATATGTATTAGAGGTAATAGTCAGTGACTATTAAATTCTGTGCATTTTAAGAAGGTCGAATGATGGTCTTCTAGGATGTGAAAGGGAGGGCATTCTGATGGTAGTGAGTGACAGTTTGGCTGAATGCTTGCTTGCTAGCACTGGGAATATGTCTCTGGACCACTCGCAGGCGTAATTTAGGTTGCATGGGGCCAGGAACCTAGGGGATCAAAGTTCTTACTGATGGAGAAAGCATGGAGCACTGAGGCTGACTTCTTGGTCCCTCTGTGTCCTTGTGTCCTAAGTTGATGTCTTACCCAGTCATTTAGGAACCTAAAGGTCCCATAACATTGCCACATCCCTGCAAAGCTGTGAAATACACACAGTAACCTTATGGAGATGGGTGCTCAGATGAATTTCAGTAATTTGATACAGGGGTAATACCTGAAGAGGTGACATTGTCAGACATGTCCTCTTGTCTCCAGCAAAGTTTTAAGTCCTTGAAGGCAGAGACCATTTCCTCCCAGATGGGGTGAAGCACAGACACATGCTGCTGGACTCCTTTGGAGATGGTGTGGCCTAAGCCACTTGAGTGACAAGATTAATATTAACTTGTCTTCCCTGGTTTTCTGCAGGAAACGTGTTAGGAATGTTCACCCATAATTCTAGGCACCTGCTGTTGGTCCCTAACCTCGCCAGGCATGTTGATATCACTAGTCAACCTTGTGGGCCTGCAGCCCCCATTTTCAAAGCGAAAACATGCCAGAAAGTCTCTCCTTCTTAGTAGAAACTTATTTCTGATCCTGAGACAAAAAATGCCTCCTATGGATGGGAGGGGAGGGGCTTCTGTTGGTGAGGGCCCTCTAGCGACCCTTAGGCATCTAGACCTAGAAGAAGCCAGAGTGGTCAGCGTCCTGCCTTCTCGTTTCATCCAGTCGGTGCTTAGACAGGTCCAGTGTCTTTCTCAAGGCAGCTAGTTAGTAGGTAGCAAGAGGTGGACCCAGAAGCCCAGGCAGACTGCTTCATTTTGTTCTCTACACTACTTATGATTTGACAGATTTTTGTGTGGAAGGCAAATAAAGATGCTCTTTAAGAGAAGTGATCTGGGCAGCCATCTGATGGCAATCCATTTTAACATTTTCTTTATAGAGGATGGTACCGTTTGACTGCAGGCTTTCTTTTTCACCCTGGCCAGAGGCTGGCCCTTTGACCTCAGCACTCGCATGGGCACTTTACTCCACACGGCACTGACCTTCTTTCTCTTTCCAAATGGCTTGTTCCCCAGTTATGAATGGTATTAGTGTGTGGCATAGTTTTACACAAGTCCCAAAGTTAATAGTTCAGCTCTTGAGAAAGTTCACAGAATATTTTTATTATTATTTAATCTTTAAGTAATATAATGTGTAAGAATTTAGGCTCTGCCTGATAGGCTGTCCCCTAAATGACATTTTCTCATTTCATCAAGTGGCACTAGTCTGTCTGGCTTAAGGCGGGTGTGTGATTGTTTGAGACTATGTAAAAGGTAATACTTAATTGTTTTGCTTTGGTTTGTTATAGTAAATTATCAAAACAGAATATATCGTCTCTTGGCCTTGACAGAGAGTACATGGAAGTTCTGTTATTTATAATAAATCCAATTTATTCCTTTGTCACATTCTAAATGAATTTCTTTAAATGTGCAGTTAGAAGAGATAGGAGAAAGATTGACATTTGGTTTTTCTACATCATTTAACTAAAATAGGTTTAAAATAGCTTTATTTAACTAGTTAATTTTTTTAGGTATAACAAAAAGTGTGGTTGTACCCCAATTCTAAGTTTAATGTGTTAGAAGTGTTTTTACAATGAAAAAGTCTAAAACCTAAAATAGTTTATGTCTTATTTCAATCCCAGTCCAAAAGAAAACAAAACAAAACTGTCATGTGCTCGTAACTAATCTCTGGTGATAGCTGACAAGTGTGATCCTTAGTGACTCTTGTTTATCACTTTTGTCTTTTTTAGGTGACATTGAAAGCCAGTGTGGCTTACAGATCACACTGTGGTCATTTAAGTATTATGTTGCTTACCTCTGAGAAATGACTGTGGGCTTTTCCCCTTATATTCTTGTTGACATTTCTATTGTGAGCTTGATAAATTTTATTCTATAACATAATATACAATATATTCAGAGACATCAGGAGGGGAAGTGGAGAGGGAGAATGTTGTTGATTTTTCTTCCCCTTTATAAACACATTCAACTTTGAATAAAAAACAATGTTTGAACAAATGAATGCTGTAAACTGCTAATCACTGGGTTTTTTTAAAAGTTTATATTGATGGTGCTTATAGTCATATCCTGATGGTTTTGGCAGGGAGATTTGGCTCTGAGTGCGGACTCTTTTGGGACATTTTTGTATGTGTGCTGTCCAAACTGCCTGGTTATTCTTATTTAGATATAATGTGAGTGTTAAATAGGGCTAGTTTTTAAAAATCACAATTCCAGGCCTGACCTGTGGTGGCGCAGTGGATAAAGCATCAACCTGGAACACTGAGGTCGCCAGTTCAAAACCCTGGGCTTGCCCAGTTAAGGCACATATGGGAGTTGATGCTTCCTGCTCCTCCCCACTTCTCTCTCTCTCTCTCCTCTCTAAAACTCGAATAAAGTCTTTTAAAAAAAATCACAATTACAATTGATGTTGTTGTACATCTATCCTCCCCACTTCTCTCTCTCTCTCTCCTCTCTAAAACTCGAATAAAGTCTTTAAAAAAAAAATCACAATTACAATTGATGTTGTTGTACATCTTTACCTTTAAGGAATGAGCTAATTTTCATTTCCCCCCCATTATTGAATAGTTCTTTCTATATAGCTCGTTGTTAGAAAACGGTAGCTTTGAAACTATGCAAACTTTTTCTTTTTAATTTAAAAAAGATTGTAAGGATTTTTAGCCCTTTACTTTAATCCTCCATGCTCTTGTTCCAGGATCACCAGTACAGAATTTTCTAGTTGAAAAAGCAATGTAGGGAAATACGTAATTAGTGCCCTCTGCCCTTGGAGTCCCACCATGAAAAGGATTAGATTTTCCTGTGAGCTTCCTGTCTGTGTCTGTGCAGGAGGGTAGCGATGACTTAGGTGCTGCGGGGACACTGACGGGGCACACTGGGACAAAGAGGGCAGGGCTTGGGGGAGAAGAAGTCAGTAGATAGTGCTGATACAGTTCTACAGTTTCCATTCCCCTCTGAGAAGCTCTTCTAAGTCTCTGTAGAACTCAGATAGATATATTTTTTCTTTTGCCATCTGTGGTTTATGGGTAAGCAGCTGAAATGTGTATATCTGGGAAAGGGATGAGAGGCTGCAACCTTTTGAGTGTAATATTTAATAGGCTGTGAGCTACAAGCTGCTCCACTTTACAAAAACAGAGCTTTGGCACTGAAGGTATATGGATACTGTAGAGATTAGACTTTTAACAGCTAACTGCTCAAGTTTGAGATGCTGACTTGCACACGATACACAGGGGAGCTGTCCTTAGAAATTCGGTAAGCCAAAAGGCTCCAAGAGGTCATTTGCCATCTTACAAATATTGTTTTATTGGTATATAAATCAGTACAAATGAGAGCAGAGCCTGCCAGAAATTTCCACTGCACACCTGGCGTGTGTATATAGAAAGTTGTCTTTCGAAATGCTGTCTTTGCCACTGGGGTACCCAGGATCAGCATGTGAACTGCAGGCAGTGAAGCCAGGACTTCCACCAAGTTTGTCCTCAGCAGCCCCTCCGGCTTCAGATAACCACCGATTTGTTTCCTTCCCCACCACAGCATAGAGTAGCCCCTTTCCTGGCAGGTTACTCTACTGTACGGACCAGTAGTGCATTGGCACCACTGTGCTCGGGACCAGGCCTGGCTGACTTAACACATTGCTGCTCTTTTTTCTCCCTGATGTCACTTTTTCCACATTGTACAATTGGAATGAAGTGGAATCCTCACCTGTCATCCCATTTGGTGCAGAACCTGTAAGATGGCTGCTTGGGGCTCTGTTCTTGGTGTTTTTCTGCACTGTAGTTCAAACAAGCTTTGGGATTTACAGACTTTCCATTTAGAATTGATTAGGATTTGCTCCAAGTATCATCATATATCTCCTCCCCCCCGCCCCCGCCCCATGTAGAGTTTAAGCAGCTGACTCAATTGTTTGGAAGAGGAAGTGAATTCGTACAAGTGGAATCTTTTCCAGGACAAAGTGTATCAGTCTGTGTTTTCCTCCCCACCCTTGTCTGGCACAGCGAGGTAGGAATGCTGGCCAGCGGAGCCACGGACAGGCAGGGTAAGCCTCACGACAGTGTGCAGGTCCCTCGGTTTGGGTAATATGATTCAGGCACTGAATGAATATATTCTGTTTTATGGATATTACCAAATTTTGTAAGCCTATCTTCAGAAGCAACATTTTCTTTAATGCAGGCAATTTTTTAAAATTATCTATGCTAGAAGTTACAACCTGGAGAAATAAGCAAACGGGAAAGGACCACAGCCTTGCCCAGCACTTGCACTTTCTTAGCGCCTATGTCCCTTAACGACTGGCGTTAAATAACTGGCCACTTTGTATTCTTACACAGTTGGTTGATGCACATGGTCTGGTGAGCAGTTGCAAGTTTTGAGCAAGTAGGAAATATGACTTTTTGTGTCTCTTGTGGTGGGAGGGAGTCATTGAAGCGGACTGTAGGCTTTGTTTGTTTCTTTATGAAGGTACATATTCAGAAATAAGAAGAAATAAGAATATGGTTCAGAGCTTTGAACCCAAAGTCCTGATCCTACAATGTGCTTACTGTTACTTTCGCAAAGTCACTTGACTTCTGTGAGACTCACTTTTCTCATCTGTAAAATAGGGATAATGGTTACACTTACCTCAAGGTTGTTTTTTGTAAGGGTGAGTGTCATGTGTGTGAAGTGCTTGGTCCGATACCAGGCACAGAGTAAGTGCTCAAAGGGGTAGTGGCTGTTTAACAGGACAGAGAGCGAATGAGAGCAGGATGGGAGAGACTGTATAACATACCTCTGAATCTGTGTCCTGCTTCTTCTCTGTTTATTTCTCATTTCTCTGCCCAGGTGGCCTGACGCCAAGGGGTGGGGGTGTGGTGAGATTGGCGGTGAGGGCTCACTTCTCCTCAGTTCTATCCTTTCTCTTTCTCTTTTCTTTTCTCTCCTCTCTCTCTGCCGGTCTTGGGCTCAGCCTGCAGGTTGGGTACATTCTGCCAAGTTTGACCTTGCTTATCCTGTTTTCCCTTTGAGGAGTCCCTGACCCATTCAGGCATAAATCCAGGACCCTGTTTATGTGCTGGGCTTCCTCCATCAGCCCCCGATAGCCTGGTAGGTGATTCTTAGATTTCCTGAGGAATAGATTAGCTAGGAATTTAACTGTGCATTCAAAAGCTGCTGGAGACAGGGCTTAAGGAGATGCCATTTTCAAAACCTACCTGGCTTTCTTGGGAAGAGGGCAGGAGAAGCTAATGTTAAAGAGTTTCTATTAAGATGGAAAGAGATGCATTCTGGGAAGCTGGAGCAAGTAAAAGCTGCCTGACTTTGCAGCGAGAAGTGAGCTGCTCAGTGAGAGAGCTGCTCCTAAATACTCAGAGGGATGGTCTTCCCAGCGCTGTTAGGAACTAGAGATATGTCAACATGCAGATTCATGTTTTAATATGGTGTACTTTAAGTGCCTGAAATGTCGATTTTATTTTGCTAGCTGCTTTTTAAGTTAAAAATCATCTTAAGCAGCCAAATAAGACCCGAGGAATTTGATTGGAGAAACCAATTGCTGATTTTTGTAACAGATCTCTATGGAGGAAGCAGCTGAAATGAGTGTGTGGGCCCCTGCGCCCCTGACCATGATGAGCTTACTACAGAATGCAAGGCATACGGTGGATCTGAGCCTCCATTCATTTCTGACACATGCTGATTTAAGATGTGAAAATGAGTGCTTGGCCAAGCCAAAACTGCCTGTGCCAAGAAAAGCCTATTAGGTTGGTGGCTGAAAGGCTGAATTGTTAGAATTTACTTAACGGCGAGGCTCTGCCAGCTGCTGGGACTAAGTGCCCACTTACATGTTTGAGTGCCCGTCCTTGTTTCCCTGGACTGGGGTCTCATTTGTTCAAAGAACATGGCCACATGTGAGGCCACTTTAAAAGGATGCTTCCTTATTTTTTGGGCCCATTAAGTGGATATCTTTAGTTTTTACTGGTAACACAAAGCGCTCACAAATTTGAAAAGGAAAATGCCGGGAAATTGGGTCTATAAGGTGCATTCAGCCTTGACCAGGCGGTGGCGTAGTGGATAGAGCATAGGACTGGGACACAGAGGACCCAGGTTCGAAACCCGGAGCTCGCTAGCTTGAGCAAGGGGTCACTTAGTCTGCTGTAGCCTCCCGGTCAAGGCACATATGAACAACTAAGATGCTGCAGTGAAGAATTGATGCTTCTCATCTCTTTCCCTCCCTGTCTGTCTGTTCCTATCTGCCCCTCTCTCTGTCTCTGTCACACACACACACACAAAAATGCATTCAGGTGAAATATCAAGCAATGATGATGTTAAACTATAGTCAACATATGTAGACTATTCAACAAAACTGTCATGGAAATCATACTATTTGTCTGACATTTATTCATTCATTCAGGGTTGGTTGGACATCTGAATGTTATGGCGCTTACTACTGGGGTGTTGGGCAGGACCCCACATCTCAATAAATTCTAATCCAGTAAGATAGACAGATTTTACACAGCCAATGAAAATGGAAAACCAAAGTAAGAAGCGAAAGGAATCAAGTCTTAAAAACTTGTTTTGGAATTTAGGCAAAGAAAGAGCATTCATTCATTTAGATGCTTATGGAAACATAAAGATATGAGCTTATGGAAACATAAAAACATGAGCAGGATGCTGGTGGGTTAGCTCAGCGGTAGAGCATTGGCCTGGCAGGTAGAAATCTCAGGTTTGAGACTTGGTCAGGGCACACAGGAGAAGCAACCATCTACTTCTCCACCCCTTCCCTTTCTCTTTCTTTTTCTCTCTTTCCCCCTCCTGCAGCCATGGCTCAAATGGTTTGAGCAAGTTGGCCCTGAGAACTGAGGATGGCTCCATGGCCTTGCCTCAGGGACTAAAATAACCCAGTTGCTGAGCAACGGGGCAGTGGGCCCTTTGCTCTAGCGGGCAGAACATTGCCTGGTGGAGGGCTTGTCAGGTGATCCCAGTTGGAGCACATGCAGGAGTCTGTCCTTCTGCCTCCCCACCTCACAAAATAAATAATAATAATAATAATAAGATGTGAACAGGTGGGTGTAGGAACAGATATGTGTGTGTCTCTGCCCATGTATTCCCTGGAAGAAACTGGAAACCAAGCATGAAGAAGGAGACAAGGAGACTAATATTTACTGGGAACCCATTCTAGACCAGGAGCTGGAGGTAGGTATCGTAATCGACCCTTTACAGACAAGGAAACTGAGGTTCAGAAAGACATTAGACTTAGAGAATATGTTTAGAATGGAGGAGAAAACAACTATCAGACACCCCAAAATGCTAAGCAGAGTCTGGAAATCGGGTGATAGGTGGTGCAGTTCACTTTGCGTCCTATTCCTCTGTCACTTTAAAAGATTTTAAAAGTTACTACAGTGCCAGGCTCATCGATATATTCAAGACCTGTTTCCTTCTTTCCTGGACTAGGAGTTCTCAACCTCAGCACTAGTGACAGTTTGGTCAGGTGGCATGCTGTGCATTGTAGGATGTTTAGAGGGTTCCCTTGCCTCTCCCTTTGAATGCCAGTAACATCCTGTTCCAGTTGGGACAATGAAAATATTTCCAGACATTGCTAAAAGTCCCTTGAAGGATACCACTGACCCATTGAGAACCACTGGGTTACAGACCCAAGACAGAAAGTGGTGACTAATGGACCTAGGGTTTGGAGCTGGTAGTACGCAAGGAGGATCCTGCACCCAGTGAGGAAGAAAATGCCCTTGCAAGAAGGAATTGACCTTGGTGTCCAGAGCTGGGGAAAGAAGAGAGGTCTGGGGCAGTGGCTGCTTTAGTCTGGCTTTTATGTGCTGTCCTAGGAAAGAACAGGAGTGCTGTGTCCCAGAGGCTTAGGGTGGGACTGACAATGAGTAAGAGCTAGAGAGGCTGCTGGTCAGACTTCCTGATGCCGCCTGGGTGTGAGAGCCACCCCTGGGTAACTTCGCTGCTTCCCCTGCACCCTGCCCAGCTGAGCAGACTGCTGTGAGTCATCCTGCAGAGCCACCACTGTCTGACCTCGCCCTACCTCGCTCTCTCCCAAAGCTGGTGCTCTGCTGCCATCTTGATAGCTCTGTTTTTAACTTGCTTTAATAGCTGTGCTTTTTGTCATGCTGATTCCTAGTTTTTAGTCAAGCCTAGATAACTTCTTGTTTTTATTTTTTTAGGCCCTCAGTTTCCATCTTCTCAGCAGGCTGAGTAGTATAGCATGCTCTGTGACTGGGGAGCCCACACAGCTTAGATATTGCTTCAAATATCCGCTCTTTAGAACAGGGCTTTTAAAGGTAAAAAGATCACGTCTGGGGACCCCTGGCAAGTGGTGTAAGAATGATTTCTGCTTTGCCTTCAGCTCCCTGGGGAGGGGCACGTGTGTGGAAGCCAAATGGGGAAGCTGGTCAGGGTGGGAAGTCATAAAGGGCCAGGGGCTGATTTGGAAGACACATGGAAAGGGACATGTGTGTCAGGGTGCTGGCTGGAAAGAGTCCACTCCTGATGGTGTAGGTGAAGGTTATAAGATGGCCAAGGGTGCAGTGTGGGGATTCCATACCAGACTGTTGGGCAGATAAAATATATTATGCTCACTTTGTTAAAGATGGCGCTGCCCACATGGAAGCCCATCACCCAGGTGATATTAGTTGCCCTTATGCTTGGGATCGGCGTGATTATATTATTGGGTGTGGGGGACAGGCTATAAGCAGGCAGAGTCCTTATAACCCAAGATTTAGTTTTAAAAGTAAGCTTTTCCCCACACCCTTGACTGATTGGATGATGTAGGGTGGTGCACTCTCCTGAGGAATCCCATTATGCCTCAGATGGGTGACTTTGTATCAGAGACTTTCTTGTTTGTAGATTGGATTAAAGGTTTGGATTTCTACACTATAAAGTGGGGCAGACCAGGAGCTTGCTCTCTCTTGGTTCCTGAGGTTAGTATTAGAGAGGAGAGCAGATTAAGGCCACGTGGAGTAGAGGAGAAGCAGCTAAGATGGCAGGGTGCTGAGGAAGAAGCCAGTTTGAGCAGAGTTTGTGCTGGAGAAGGAGATGGGAAACAGAGGTGAATAAGTCTGGTGAGCTAGAAACCTTTGATTCTAGGAAACTCGGATAAGTCAGTAGCTTTGTGAGCACTGAATGAGTGGGTTTTGGAGCCCAGTGTGTGTTTTTGCTTGCCTGCCGGGTGCAAGCTAGAATTAAAACTGATGGCTCACCAGTTCTTGGCTCTGTTGTTTCATTACCAACAGTCCGAATCTAATGCGAACCTGCACTGGCCAGGCGGCTGTGATGGTGGCCTTGGCCACTGGCCATACACAGACCTAAGACTGAGAGTTGGAGCCACCAAAGAGGGCCACCTGTACTTGCCATGTCGGGGAAGAAGCACCAACCTCTTTCCCCCTGCCCGCCAACCTCCCGCCAATGCCTCCCATTAGCCACCTGCAGGGAGCCAGGGTGGTGCACTATTCAAAGGCAGCCTCCTGGCTGGGCAGAGGGAGTGAAGAACAGGTTGATTGGGAGAGGGTGGCTGTGGACAGAAGGCAGAGATGGAGAGTAACCAGGAAAGGGATGTCCAGTAGTGGCAATAGTGAAATGATACAGGTTTGCTATGTGACTGCTCCCCTCTTGGTGCACACAGTCCAAATCTATGCTGTCAATATGATGGACACTCCTTTCTGCTATAAATACTGGGTTTAGAGTCCATTCTCCCCAAGAAGACATTCCTGACCATCCCCTTTAAAGCGATGCCCTCCTCCTGCAGATTCCTGGAGTATTTTCTCTGACACAGTCATCCACATTTAGACTCCTCTCATTGCATTGCTAGCTCTGTGCGTGCACATGTGTATATGTGTGTCTTCCCTCGATTGCCACTTAAGGTGTCCTAATTCTTTTGTTCCCAGCCTCTTGTGAAGAGTAGATATTCCAGAAATATCTATTGTTCAATGATCAATTACCTTAAATAGTAAGAATCACAAAATTCTGAAATGAAAGGGGGGTAGTCATCATTCCTATGAGTCTTAAAAGTGGACAAGTAATCACTACAAAGTCCCTTAAGATGCATAGTATGTTTTCATCATCACAACAGCCCCGAGAGGTGACAGCCCTGTCACGGTACAAAGTGGGTCTGGTATCCTCTGCTAGCTGGAGAGAAGGATAATGACAAAATGGTGATACCCTTTCCACTGGGGCACACTGGTGGCTTCCCCAAAACCTGTTGGTACTTTTTACCATGTTTTCTATTTTCAGTTTCATATATAGTTTTAAAATTTTAAGTATGAAGGGGGAGGTGAGTATATTGGCAGGAAAATATGGTTCATCCCATTGCTATTACCTGAGGGGAAACAGGCACCAGGAGCCACAGGCACCGGGCACTGATGGGCCCTACATTATAGCCAGACTGGTTCTTGGAGAAAGCAGGCATCCATCTGTGCCTAGGCTGTGAACACAGCCATGCTTGCCCTGGAATATTTGCAACTTAAAAAGGAAAACCTAAGAGATTTTATGTTAAACCCTTTGGGAACTGGCAATCTCCCTGCTAACAGTCAGTCCTCCCAAATTTGCTCTTCTTTTTTATGATGCTTGAAAATTGGAGCTTCAGAAAGGAGAGAGTTTTAAGATAGAATTGACTTCTTCCCCAGTAAATTATTTTAATTGATTCTAGGACACGTAGAAAGGTGTATCGTATGTTCTGAAAGGATAGGATTTAATTAGGGTTTAAAATTAGTTCTGTAGGAAGTGCTTGTGGTTGTACCCAGGGAGGAACAGAGGGTTCCAGTGGAATTGTGTAGATGGGTTGGTGAGGAAAGGCTTCTGCTGCAGAGGGTTCGGGAGCATTGCCAGCCTTCCGACCAGGTGTCAGCCTCCTGCACTCAGGCCAGTGGAGGTGCTGCCCAGTGTGAGGGTGTGAGAGGGCCCAGAGAGCTTACCCCTGAGCAGACAGGGACAGCTGGACCCAGAGCAGTTTTCAACGTGGTATCGCTCTTGTTCCTTGAGTTACACTTCTTCCTATGATAAGAAAGAGGTTCAAATTAAGAAGACAGTGGCCTAAGAGCTGAATGACACTGGGAAAGGTGTTTGGAGCAGGCATTTCAAAATCAGCCACTGTGCGGCGGGAGGAATGAGGATACTGGTGGACAACTAGAGTCAACTTGAGAGCTTATAGTTTCCCACTGACCCCAGTATGTCGGCAGGAAGTGGGCTTTTATGCTTCTCCTATTGATTAGGAAGCTAGAACTTAGAGAATTTAGGCTTGAGGTCGCAGGGTTTAATTCAGTGTGAATTGAAAAGTATGTATTTGTGTTTGTATGGAAAATAACACATTAATAAATAATAACACAAGAATAAACTCTTTCACATACAACTATAAACCTACTTTTGTACTACTTACATGTGTGTATAATATTATACAGTTGACCCTTGAAAAAAGCAAGGATTAGTAATTCTGATGCCTTGTGCAGTCAAAAATCCACATACGTATAACTTTTTAAATTGATTGGTTTTAGAGAGACAGAGAAAGGAAGGGGGGGGGGGAGTGAGAGAAAGAGAGAGAAACATTCATTTGTTGTTATTACTTAGTTGTGCATTCATTGGTTGCTTCCCGTATGTTCCCTGACTGGGGATCAAAGCTACAACCTTGTCATTTCTAGATGACGCTCCAACTGAGTGGGCTAACCAGCCAGGTCCTCCACATACAACTATCTAAAAACTTAACTACTTATAGCCTGCAGTCGACTAGGAGACTTACAAATAACATAATCAACTAACATATATTTTTAATGTTATATGTATTTTATATACAATATTATGACAGTAAAGTAGCTAGAAAAAATATTTTTAAGAAAATCATAAGTTATAGTACTGTATGTATTTATTGAAAAAAATCTGCCTATAAGTGGGTCTGCGCAGTTCAAACCTGTGTTGTTCATGGGTCATCTCACATGTCTGTACACATACACACATTTATTACACATTTTACTGATAAAAAGGATGTATAACACAATTTATAAATAATAACAAAATATACATAGTCTTTTTGTTTTTATAAGCAAGAGAGACAGAGAGAGGGACAGACAGACAGGAAGGGAGAGAGATGAGAAGCATTGACTTGTCGTTGCGGCACCTTAGTTGTTCATTGATTGCTTTCTCATATGTGCCTTGACCCGGGGATTGTGGCTGAGCCAGTCAACCCATACTCAAGCCAGTGACCTTGGTCTCAAGCCAGCAACTTTGGGTTTCAAGTGAGCAACCTTTGGGTTCAAGCCAGTGACCGGGAGTCATGTCTATGATTCCACGCTCAAGCCAGTGACCCTGTGCTCAAGCTAGCGACCCCGTGCTCAAGCTGATGAGCCCACACTCGAGTTAGATGAGCCTGTGCTCAAGCCGGCGACTTTGGGGTTTTGAACCTGGGTCCTCAGCATTAATGCTTTATTCACTGCACCACCGCCTGGTCAGGAAAAATATGCATCGTCTTTATTGAAAGTTCCATATATAGCCAATTAAGTCTCACCGAACGCTTGCATTCATTTTTGCCATGGCTGACCTATGGTTGATAACGGTTTGACAAATGTAGTTACATTTTGACTTGCTAAATTCTTTTCCCAATAAATTTATTGCCGTTAAATCTGACTTGTGATCTACTGTTAGACTATTTCTCACACTTGTACAAATTCTGTTCATCAAACTAAATCTTCTTTCACCTTCAGTACTGCTAACTGCTGTAGTGCTATCTTTTTAATATTTGGTGTCATTGCAGGGATTGGAACAGAGTTTGATTCTACACTATTTAACGGTGACTGTGTTTAACAACCAGCTAATGGAATTCCTGCAGAGGGAACAGTGGGCTCTTGTGAGCTGGCATGGGCAGACTAGGCCCTCCAGCTCCACTGTTCAGGTCTGGAAAGGCAGGTGCTCAGCTCTCTTACTCACTGTTGAGCCCCAGTCCCAAGGATGATGCTGATTGTGTGGCTAGAGTAGTGGTTCTTAACCTGGGCTCTATCGAACCCTAAGGGTTCGATGAGTCGGTCTCGGGTTCGGAGAAGCCTCTGCCGCAGAGGCCAGAATAAAGTAATACCGTAATTTGTTGTGAGTTCATGCACTTTGTTGGTTTTGTTCTTTGAGCAAGGTGATGTTCATGCACGGCTCATTTTGTGCACCAGTAAAAAAAACATATACCTATGTCTTGAATTTGGAAAAAAAAATCATATTTTATTTATCACTAAAGAAGGGTTCGGTGAATGTGCATATGAAACTGGTGGGTTCTGTACCTCAAAAAAGGTTAAGAACCACTGGGCTAGAGACTCAATAGTATAGGCGTGGATGAGTGAAGTTTCAAAGCTGAGACCAGGAGTCAGTTCATGGGATTCCATTTGTGCGCCTGAGGACTATGTCCTTGGTTGTCAGTGAGGAAATTCAGGAATAAAGGAGCGCCAGAGACCGTCTCCAGCATCAGAGCTAGCTGACAGAGCCATGCCTTCTGATAGGACATTAGCACTCGGGGCAGTGTGACACAAAGACTAGAAGGGACAGCATCTCCTTTGGTGGCCCTTTCTTCCAGCTTTGTTTGATCTGGCAGCTTCTTACCCATCTTCTAGGAAAAACAAGGCCTTCTTCTCTAGCACTGTGGTGACTTCTGTTTTTTTTTCTTTCTTTCTTTCTTTTTCTCCTTATAATATACCTTGGAAATAATTTCATTACAAAAGAAATGCCTCTTTCTGTTCTATGGGTTTACCGTCATTTATTGAACTCCCTGTCGGTGAACTTTCAGAGGTTTTGGTTGTTGTTACAAATAATTCTTCAGTGGATACCTTTGTATATAAAATGTTCAAATTATCTGTAGGATAGATTCCCAGAAGTGGATTGCTGAGTCAAAGGGCATAAGCATTTGTCATTCTGGTAGGCATTGCTAAGTTGCTCTTCACATAAGGTAAGTAGTTTGCAACCCAGCTACCCACAACTGAGAGAGCTGATTTCTCTATCCTCCCCCACAACCATTTAGTTCTTACCACTTTGATAAGTGTAGTTTCATTGATTTTTAAATAATAATGAGTATGTGCATCTTTTCATGTGTTTAATTTGTGTTTGCTGAAACTTTCATTTTTCAATTGCTTTCTAGACCTCTATTAATTTTTAGGAGCTCTTTATACATGAAAAATAGCTTTATGTCCGTGACATGATTTGTACATCTTTTCTTTAGGATGCCGTTTGTTTTTTAACTTTGTTTCTGGTGGCCCCCTTTCCATGGATGTGTTTTTTTAATATTGTGGTAAGATATACATAACATAAATTTACCATTTTAATCTTTTTTGAGTGGATAGTTCAGTGGCATTAAGTACGTTCACATTGGTTGTTCAACGATCCCACTATCTACCTCCAGAACTTTTTCATCTCAAATGGAATTTTTTAAGTCTCAAATTTATAAATATTTTTACCTCTTTTGCAGGTTTTGTGTCACAGCTAAGAAGTCTTTTCTTACTTTGAATTTATTAAAAAAAAATTTCTATGGTTTCTTCTTATATTCTTTTGTTTAAATAGATGATCCATCTGGAATTCATTTGGGTGGAAGGTGTGAGGTATGGCTCCAACTGTATTTTCTCCAGACAGTGAGCCTTGGAAAGCCATTTGGTCATCAAACATGGTTTGAGAACTAGCTGCATCAACTGGGGAACTTTTTGGCACTGGTGGTAGCAACAGGGAAACAGCAAAGAAGTCGTTGTGATCAGTCTTGACCTAGAGTAATGACAGCCCAGTCTAGAAAAACATGAGCTCCCAGGTGTTTGTTTGCTATCCCCAATAATATCATGCTAGTCAGTACTTTGTGTGAACTTGCTGACCCCCTGTCAGTGTCCCTGCCCACACATTTGGGAAGGATGGGTCTAGTGCACAGAACTTCCTGACTCATAGGCAAGGTCATCCTGCAGGACGAGCAGTTTGTTCTGCCACAGTCTCTGAAGTAGTCTAAGAAGTGGGGAGGGAGGGTCAGGACTGAAATCCAGCTGGTGCTCTGCGGCCTCTGCTGGAGGAGGGGTACTTGTTTCTAACTCACCCGAAAGCACTAAATACGCCAAAGGTGTCCTGACACTAGAAGTCAGTTTCTCAAAGTCTCGAAGCACACTAACAGGTAGCCTTCTGAACCGGTCCTCATTGGGTCTTTTAGAGGGGAGTCAAGGTACACCCGTGGCATTCTGTCACCTTCAGGTTAGCTGGGGAGGGCCTTGGGCACTGGGGCCCCCAGCCTGGTTATTTCAGGCTGTGAGCAGTGGAGACATCCTTGTGTGTATCCCATGAAGTGTCAGGCACAGACTAGACATCTTTAACCCTCTTGCAGCTTCCTTGGAAGCCCAAAAGCCAAGCTGAGGTGTGTTCCCTGCCAGAACCACCTCCTTACAGAATTCCCGGGACAACAATCACAGCCCATTCAAAACAGCATGAACAGTGTGCCCTGCCATCTCCCAGGGGTCCCCTTTATCCCATGGAAGCCTGTGAGTAACTATGGAAGAAGTTGGAGTGCAAGAAAGTGTTTTTCTGCATGTGGGGCTGAGTTCTAAGATTTTTTGCGTCTCTGTTTTTTTCTGTGCTTGACTTAAAATGAATTGAATGAATGAATGACATAATGTTAAATTCCAAAACATAACCCATGGAGGTTCTTTGTCAGAGCAGCGGTATCTGTGTCGGGGACCTGTGTTGGGGACTTGTGTCGGGGACTTGTGTCTGGGGACTGTGTCGGGGGCCTGTGTCGGGGACCTGTGTTGGGGGACTTGTGTCTGGGAACAGTGTCAGGGCCTGTGTCTGGGGCCTGTGTTGGGGACAGTGTCAGGGCCTGTGTCGGGGGGCCTGTGTTGGGGGCCTGTGTCGGGGGCCTGTGTTGGGGGCCTGTGTCGGGGGCCTGTGTTGGGGGCCTGTGTCGGGGGCCTGTGTTGGGGGCCTGTGTCGGGGGCCTGTGTCGGGGCCTGTGTTGGGGACAGTGTCGGGGCCTGTGTCAGGGACTTCGGGTCCACCTCCTCGCTGTGTTTCCATCTCTTCCTCCAGTTGCCAGCTCTTCTCACTATGCCCAGCATGTGCTGGGTGCTGATGTTTCAGAAGCTTAATTACCAATCCCTGTTGCTCTCACCAGGGGGTGAGGAGTCAGTTGTTCTTAAGTACACACCCAGTCAGTTGAGCCACAGATAACACAGAGACAGTAAGTTTGTTTTTAAATATCAAAAGGAAATTTACCTAGAAACAGTAAACATTTAAATTCTTGGTCCGATTTTGCTCTTTTCCCTGATTACTACTAGTTTTTGTTTCTTGTATAATTTGCATACAGTAATACTAGACTTTTTATTGTACAGTTCTCCGAGTTCTAACAGATGGGTATTGTCATGTAGCCAGCACTGCAATCGAGACACACAGTTGTGCCATAACTCCCCCAAATTCCCTTGTGCCCCTTCTAGCCCACATGCCCTGCCCCCAGCATCTGCCACCACTATCAGTTTTCTGTTCTTGCAGTTTCTCCTTTTAGAGAATGTCCTAGAAATGAGATCGTAACGCAGGTACCTTTTAAGTCTGGCTAGCATGATGCATTTGCGATTCATCTGTGTTGTTGCTGTATCAATGTATCTCTTTCTATTGCTGAGTAGTAGTCTATTATATGAACATGCCGCAGTTTATGCACTAACTGAAGGACATTCAGGGTCTTCCAATATATTAGTAGTATTTTGATTATTTCTATCTACCAGTGGGTGGGAAGCTTTCTGGAGAATCATTATGGTACTAAATAAATATTTTTGGTTTCTTTTTTGAGGGCAAAGCTTTTTGGTCAGCATCCCCTAAGACATTTTTGTAATTATGCACCAAGTGGTCTTTTAAGATGATGACAATACAGGTGGTGTCACTGTTGCCAGATCTGGTTGACATCTCACCACTCAGCCATCCTTAATTATTCTCTGCTGCTCCCTCTTGCGAGTGATAGGCCTTCTTTGATGTTAAGGTCAATTAGAAATGTTATAAAAGTATTTCTCTGAAAACTCAGGACCCAAACTAAATAATCTCCATATGCTGCTTTTTACATCAAAGACAGTTGGAGGATAGTTCAACCCAATTTCTTCCCATTAGAACAGGCGGAGACACTTAGCAGTGGGGGGCCCAGAAGGAGGGGGCAGAAAGAACCAGCTGAACATACTAGTCTCAGGCAAGTTGTCAAAGTGGACACCTGGAGGTCAGAGGGCCAAAGATGTTAGTTGTTTGGAATTATTTAGCTGATGGAAAAAGAATCGCATAAACATTCCCTGAAAGCAAGCCTGGTATGCAAATTCGCACTGTCAAGAGGAGAACTGGTGTCTGCATACTTCATTGACATTCATTTTTTTAATGAATGGTGGTGTCATTTCGGGCAACCCTTTGCCTCTTTAGGTGTTGGTCTCCCAGTGACTGAAAATAAACCCAAGAGTGGCATTGAGGAAACTCAGCTTTTGACCTTGACTTGTGTGCTCTTAAGCTTTGTGTGTCTGTGGGCAGATCACTTGCCTTTCAGTTTCTCTCTGCTAAGATGTAGGGCTTGGAGGGAATAGGCTTCTTGGGTCTCTAAGGTTGATCCCACCTTCTCAGACCCCTAGCACATAATTGTTCTTTGTTTCTGCTGGGTCCACAAGTCCAGAAATGACCATTCAGTACCACGGATGCCTCTGCTGGCATCGTTGCTCATCTGGCATTGAAGGTGACTGTGCTCCATTGTGGGACAAACCTGGACTGGTCGCACCTGCTAGTAGAGTGCAGGTGGAACTTCGCTGAACTGAGCTTCTGGAAAAAATTTCTGATACTCTCTGAATCCAGGCCTTTAAGGGAAGTGATCTGGCAAACGATCCCCAAAGCCTTTAAAAGTTCCTTATATAGATGTGCAATCGATACTGTCTGCCATTAACCGACATATCAAAACATAAACCTAATTTTGTCTTTGGACCATTTCCAAACACTAAGCTTCTTTTGAGCTGTTTCTTGTTGAATTATTGGGACTTCCCTCAGGCAGTGATTTCATATGCTCCTTTTCTTGAGAGTGACATTTGAAATACTTCTCCTTTGAAGCATGCATGTTAAGCCAGGAGAAAATCCCAGGACCTGCAGGGATCTTTTGGTTAAGGGCTTATCTGCAAATGATCATTTGCAGACTGGGAATGCAGAAATCACTAAATGTCCTTTGCAGCTGTGTTATAGTGACTTTGAAAGGGAAAGTATGGGGGTGGGGAATGGGGATGGAAGAGAATTTGCTTGGGGCAATGGTCACATGGCAGTAGTGTGCAGATGATGTTTTATTGAGTTTTACACCTGAATATGTACCCAATAAATTCAACTGAAAACTTAAAAAAAGAGAGAAAGAAAAGGAAAGTTAAATTTTAGAAGTATTCCCATTGCACATATGCCTTCCACATTATTTCATACACCTGTAGACATAAGTATTTGAATTCCATGCATTGATATAGCAAGCCACATTTGTACAGAACATGCTGATAACGCTAATACCAATGTACAGTGTACGTCTAGTATCTATACTTTGAACACTCACCTACATTAATCAGACTTGCAAGAACTTTAGTATGCCTTAAGTGTGCTGGTGCTGTATGTCCGTTTAGAAGTGTATTGCTAGAATGCACTGTCTATTTTCTGTTCCTGGGGTGCTCTGCCCCAGAGACCACATGTAAACCCTCACTCACCTTCTTCATTCAGCGTTTACTCAATGTCAAATTCTCAACAAAGCCAAGCATTACTGCCCCATAAAAACCA
This sequence comes from Rhynchonycteris naso, assembly GCA_037038555.1. Classification (NCBI taxonomy): domain Eukaryota; kingdom Metazoa; phylum Chordata; class Mammalia; order Chiroptera; family Emballonuridae; genus Rhynchonycteris; species Rhynchonycteris naso. Next base: position 38,750,949 of record CM072996.1, on the reverse strand, counting down.
CCTCTCACCCATACCATATCCCATTTTCTGCCCTACTTTCCCGCCCCCCCAGTCAGTACTTAGCATTTGCTAAATTAAGTACTTCTAACATAACCTACTATCTCATTTTTTTAAAAACGAAGAGTATTATTTGTTGTGACTCTTAGGGCAGAGATCTTTGTTTTATCCAGGCATTGAGAACGGTGCCTGACACAGAGTAGATGCTCAAGAAAAAATGATGCACATGTGAGCAGGGGCTTGGCATGGTTTTTTGGTTATTTGTTTTCATTTCTTAACTGCAAAGCGAGTGGAGGCCCAGGTGTCCCTGAAGGAGATTGAGCTTTAACAGCACGTGGACTGCAGCCCACATCCCTTTTCTAGCAGGAATGACTGATGTGCTGAGGCTGCCGCCTGGAGGAGAAAAGCCGCCCCAGAGCTCAGGCTGGCCCAGGGGAGCCCAGGAGGGAGTTCCGGTCAGTGGCCCCTCAGAGCAGGTCTGATTGATTCCCTTTGCGTCCTGGCCTCCTGCTGTAAATCTCCTCCTGGTCGCCTCTAGCTCTTTCCATTTGGGGCTTCGTGAGAAATCTTGGTGTGGGGGAGTATCTAGTACCTCCCTAACTTCTCTGCATTCCTGACCTATGATCTGCAGACTGAGATCATGAAAACTGCCTTAGAGATCTGTGCACATTGAAGGAGATAATGTACACAACTTCTTATTGCACTACTATTATTGTTTTAAAGCTTCCCCGACTGCCCCTCTCTGCCCAGTATTGAGAAGTAAAAAGCATATGATTTCTCTTGTATTCTGTTATTATTCCATTCACCATAACTTATGTCATAGCAAAATAGTGTCTTCCAGAATGTGAGAAATAAGCTGAACCTTTAGACTGTCACTTTCATGCGGTTGTTAGAAGTCCACAAGCAACTGAGAGCTTTTGTGACGGAACAATCACCTCTGAGACGCCATTACCAACACAGGTGGTATCATCAGTTCATCCATCTAGTCCTTTGCAAGGAACCTTGATTTTAAATTTGCAAGTTGATTTTCAATTTGATTTGTACACAATTTATATTAAGCACTGTTAACAACATCAGTCTCCCTGAAGGTCAAATAGTATGTCCGCTTCTCTGGACCCATTTCAAAATTGGAAGAGAAAATTAATAAGCAGCTGCACACACCATTTAGTTTGAATAATGGATGAAAAGTTCTTTGGTCCACTGTACTTCTTTAAAAATTCCACAATAATTTTCTTCTGTTTGAGGAATATTAATGTGGTTCCTTAAAATGATAAACATGTTATTTAATTTTTAAATGCCACCTTCATATGGAATTCTGACATTTTGCAGCAGCCCCATGGAGAAGAGTTCCCTTTATGTGGACTGGGGAGGGTGGCACCACATGAAAAGGGGGCACCAAGGGGGGCCTCCAATGGGGGTGGGGGTGCATGAGGGGGGAATATCCCAAGCAATCACAAAGGAAATCTTTTGAAGGCTAACCTTTCTGGAACAAAGGTACTCATTGGGGGCAGATCAGTGACCTCTCCATATTCATGTAGGTCTCCCCTTCAAAGGAAATTTTTAGGTAATTTTCTTGCCCATGGGGATGGAGCAGCTGTGAGCCAAGGATTAGCATTAGGCCTTTTAAAAATAGAGGCTGGTGAATTTCAGAAATGCTTACCCTTTGGAAAGTCAAGTAAAGGCATGGAAATATTTTAAAGTATCTATCTACCTAACCCTGTCTCTGAAAGGGGAAGAAGAGGGAGGAAGGAGAGTCAGAGCTGCAGTTATGGCGGGATGGAAGGCAGGAGGAGAAAGAGAGAAGAGTCTGAGAGACCTTTGTCAAAACATTATTTAAGGGAAAGATGGCCTCATCTTTTTGTGTTGCATGCAGTGGGTACTTGTCATTTCCACCCACCATGGATCTCAGGTTGTCCACGGGTATCCATCCTGTGCATGGCCCTCTCTGAGTGGTGAGCTGCGCCCCTATGCCCACCACCAGGAGCTAGCTGGAGTTCATTACCAGTGCCACTAGCCTCTGGCCTAGTTATTCAAAGAGATAACGACACTTGAAAGCTGGCCTGACGTTTATTCTTTGGGCTTTCCTGTGTTTTCTTCATTGAGCATGCATCACCTTGTAATTGGGAAAACAGAATAACTAGCAAAGGGAAGGGTCATGAGGTTAGACTAGCTGAAGGCTTTGTAAGTGGTGGGAGGGAAAGTCAGGGGAGTGAGAGCCCACTCACTGGGCAGCAAAGACTGGTGTGTTTCAGACCATGCAAACCTCTGCTGGAATGGTGACCCAGGCTGAGTAGAGAGAGGCAGAAAAAAGTAACCACTTCAGTTGAATGCTAAGTAAAAACCACTCCCTCCCCTGCAGAGGGCATGGAATCTATCAGGATATTCTACAGAGACTGTACAGTTGACCTTGAACTAACACTTAACTACTTAAAGCTTACTGTTGGCCAGGAGCCTTACCAATAAACCCAAACAGTTGATTAACATATATTTTCTATGTTATATGTGTTATTCTGTATAGATAATACTATATTCTTACCTTCAGTAAAAATAATACTGTGTTCTGAAAATAAAGTAAGCTAGAGAAAAGAAATGTTATTAGGAAAAACCATAAGGTTGGTGAATTTCTTCAAATTGTCACAAACCTCCAAAAACTTCCAATCTATAAGCCTGTGTTCAAGGGTCAGCCATATTGTACATACAGTAGTTTGAAAGGCTGTTATCTTATTGTTTGCTATAGAATGTATAGAGCTCCCCGAATGTTGGAGAAAATTGGCATGCAGGAAAAGACTAGTGTCTTGAGAGGTGCTTTCAGTCTGGAGGGATCCCCAGGGACTTTCTGGGCATATTGACCATGATACATTGTAAGTAATGCTGAGAGTGGTCAGGCTGGCTCCTGGCTTTCCTTTGCCAGGTCTCAGCATCGTTAACAACACGTTCCTTAGCAGGCTTCAGTGCTGAGTAGGCCTGCTCTCTTTCTGGGCAGATTGGGATTAATGACACCCTTTGATCTCCTGTTGGTAAGCACGTGTGCGCGTTAGTAACGGGTACCAGATGTGGCCAGCGTCGTGGGGTTTACATCAGGGGTCACAAACAAAATACGGCCTTAAAGCCTCTTCTGGCCCGCTACCATTTTTGTACAGCCACATGCTAGGAATGGTTTTCACATTTAAAAAAATAAAAGATTTTAAAAAGTCAAAAGACAAATATTTTGTGGCATGTGAAAGTTAGATGGAATTCAAATGTCCGTGTGGTAAATAAAGTTTTATTCACCCATTGGCCGCCGGTTGGTCTGTGGTGCTCCCCTGACACCGCCACCTCCACCACAGGGGAGCGCTGCCGGAACCTGTAGCCCTGGAAGCTGAGGACATGTCCTGTCCAGCCCGCTGCAGAAAAAGTGCTCATCCCTGGTTTATGTGGGCTAGGCACGCTGGACCATTGTCCTGTGTTGTTTAAACTCTGAGATCTGAAATGTATTAAATTAATTCCGTTTACATTATTTTTCCATTTTGTCTGATATAAGTATTGCTACCCCTGCTTTTTTTTCATTTCCATTTGCATGAAATATTTTTTCCCATCCTTTTACCTTCAGTCTATGAGCATCTTTTGTTTTAAGGTGTGTCTCTTGTAGACAGCATATGTATGGGTCCTGTTTCTTTATCCATGCAGCTACCCTATGTCTTTTGATTGGATCATTTAATCCATTTACATTTAAGGTTATTATTGATATGTAGTTGTTTATTGCCATTTTATCCTTTAAAGCTGTCTTCTTCTTTTGCTCTTACATTATTTTTCATTGAATGTATTGGGGTGACATTGGTTAGTAAAATGATCTAGGTTTCCGATGCACAATTCTACAATACATTCTCTGTACGTTGTATTGTGTGTCCACCATCCCAAGTCAAGTCTCCCTCCTTCACCATTCCCTCCTGCAGTCCTCACACTGTTATCTGCGTCTGTGAGGGTTTTTTCCTTTACTTAATCCCTTCACCTTTTTTATTCAACATCCCAACCCCCATCTGTGTTATATTGTAACAATTTCTATTTTGATAATTTTGATAGCACTTTTTATACTCTCTATAAAAATCTGAAAATGCTAGACAGTGAAAAAATGTTTAAACTGCTGAATACACAGAGCTCGGTGTCCATGACAGAGTCCCTCTGATGCTTTAAGAGAAGAAAGAAACCTCATCCCGCCTTCTCTACCTCCCTTTTCTTCCAACATGTTATTATGAACATTTTCAAATATAAAGAGAACTGTACAGTGAACACCAATATGCCCACCGCCTGGATTCTACAATTGCTAACACTTTGCTTCATTACCTCTCTCATATCTATCACCTATCCATCCATCACTCTACCTCATTTTTTTTGCATTTTAAAATAAGTTGCAGATGTTACTACATTCTACTATGGGTTAGTTTTATTTCTACTGTCGATTAGCCATCGCCTGAAGGAATATTTTTATCTTCTACATGGAATAAAAGTGAGGTGTTAAAAGCAGATGGGAGCAAACAGAAAGCTATGATGTAATTGAAGCTTGTGTGTGTGTGTGTGTGTGTGTGTGTGAGTGTGTGTGTGTGTGTTATTGGAGAGAGGAAAATTTTCCTCTATCTTTCTTATTTCTTTTGTCTGGTGTAATAATATAATGGACACAAGACAGATGAACAGGAGAAAAAGAACAAATTTTAATTTTTACATACAGAGATCTCATAAGAGCAGAAGAAATGACTGAACCAGGCAGCTTTTATACCTTTTTAGCCAAAGAAACAATATATTTGTGAGGAATTGACAGGACAAAGAAATATAGGGTTGGGTCTTTAATGAGTGAGTAATCTAAGTAGAGTCTGAGGTTGGAGTAGTAAACCAGTAAACAAATAATAAGGTTTATTTATACAGGATTTTGGGCTCTAAATTCCCTATCTGTGATGATCATAATGTCTCACTATCTTGGTGCAAGGAGGGACGGAGGGGACCTTTTACATGGAAAAGTGATCTCCTGCTTTCAGGGGGACAGAGAGGAGAGTCAGTGTTTCCTCTTCACTAGCTGTTTCCAAGTAATTTTAATTTAAAATAATCAGTACACTATTGTGGTATAGTTTGGGGTGTGCTGCCCTGAGCCCCAACAATATATATGCGCGCACACACATTGTAAAATTTGTATATATGTGTTTGTGTGTGTACATATACATATATGTGTGTGTGTATGCATGTGTGTGTATGTCCACGTATAAAATAAAAGAAGAAACGGTCTGTAAAGTAGTGGAGTGTTTGGGAAGCAGGTTCAGAGGCAGCTGCTGAGGGAGAACCACACCTAGCAGTGATGGGCATAAGGACAGTGTTGTCAAATTGAAGATGCCACAGTCATGTCCGTGTTGAGTGTCTGGCTTAGGAGCAGATGTGTTTTTAAACACCAAGGAGACACATGTCTACTTGGGCAGCCCTGCTTCTAGCCGGGCCATACGGTTTCACCAGTGCGGCCTCGACTCTCCTGCCCTTTGCTGGGGAGTCCTCAGGAAGCCTGACAGCTCCTGCAGTTGTGTTGAAGTTCTTTCTGAATCTAATTGGCTCCACTCCAAAAGAGCGTCCAAGGAGTGGGGAAAAGCATGAAAAGCAGCGTCTGTGTGTTCCTGGCAGCTTCTGATGGGTGGGGAGGTGCCCTGCAAGACCAGGGGCCAGGCCAACCCGGAACGTGCTTATGCACAGGTGTGCCAGGGGCTGCTGGGAGGCAGAGGCGGGTTTGAAGTGCGTTAGGCAACCTGCTGCCTGGAGGACCAGTGAGGAAACTTTTGATGATTAAAGAATCCTTTTATGGCAGAAACAGTTCATTCTTAATTGACCCATGTTTCCATTCATTTTCTGACCACAGTTCTCAGGTCCCTGTCCACAGGTCTATTCAAATGGACATTTGTGTCATGCTTTATAACTTTTAGAGCACTTATCATGGGTAGTATTGGCCTTTACTGTGATCCCGGGGAGTTAACATTCCAATTTCTTAGGAGTATTTTTTTTTTAATTTTTAATTTTACTGTTTTGAATTCTTGGAATAAAATGTTTTAATAAATACTAGGGCTTATTTATCAATGAGTATGTGATGTGCTATATGTCACATATGTGGTTAAAATGCAGATGGCTTATTTTAGCAATAGTTTTTGTTTTTTGTTTTAATGCTGCAGTGTTGTTCCAATCAGTTTGGTTTGGAAGTTTTTAAATTGACAGCTTTTGCCCCTCCGAATCCTTGTTGCTGAGGTCAGAGTTACCCTGTTGGACATTTCATTGGATCTTCTAAGGCCCCAGATACACCGCTGATCCCCATGCAGATACTCCATAAATGTTTACTTTCCATTGAGTTTATTTTGAGTTATTGGTAGGACACATTAGCTTTGATTCTATTTCGACCCCAGAATCAACAAAAACATTTTAAAGCATACTCACTGTTCTTGTGGGCAGATAATGTTGTGGACAAGTAAAATACTTTCTTGTTGGGTACCCTTCTTTTATTTTATTTATTTTATTTTTTATTATGTGAGAGGCGAGGAGGCAAAGCGATAGACTCTAGCATGCACCTTGACCAGGATCCATGAGTTAGTCCCTTACTGGGGAAAGGGAGTGCCCTGCCCATCTGGGGCCACTGTTCCATTGCTTGGCAACCGATTTATTTTAGTGCCTGAGGTGAGACCATGGTGCTATTATCTATCCTCAGTACCCAGGGCCAACTTGCTTGAACTATTTGATCCATAGCTGTGGGAGAGGAAGAGAGAGAGACAAAAAGAGAAAGAGAGAGAGAGAGAGAAGGTGGAGAGGTGGAGAAGCAGATTGTCACTTCTCCTGTATGCCTTGACTGGGAATCGAACCTGGGACTTCCATATACCCAGCCAACACTCTACTGCTGAGTCAACTGGTCAGGGACTGGTACCCTTCTTTTAAAAATGTGTGGTGTTCTTCCTTGATTTATTTTCCATAATCAGTTCGATTTGTACAAATATATTTCTTAATATGAAGAATACTTTTTAGAAGGCATGTTATTCAGAAGAATAAAAACAATTAAAAATACTTTGTGATTTCAGACTGTAGTACAAAGGTATAATAATCACAACAGTATATAGTATTGACATAAAAACAGACACATGTATCAATGGAACAGAACAGAGCCCAGAAATAAACCCACACATATATGATCAATTATCAACAAAGGAGACAAGAAAGAATATACAACAGAGAAAGGACTGTCTCTCTAATAATAAGTGATGTTGGGAAACTGGATAGCCACATGCAAAAGAATTGTACTTCTACTTTATATCATACAGAAAAATCAATTCAAAGTTCTGGAAACTTGATGAAAGACTTGAATATAAAACCTGAAACCATAAAACTCTTAGAAGAAAACATACAGGGTAAGTTCCTTGACATCAGTCTTAGCAAGGATTTTTTTGTATTTGTCACCAAGAGCACAAATAACCAAGTAGGACTACATCAAGCTAAAAAGCTTCTAATCATCAACAAAATGAAAAGGCAACCTACTGAATGGGAGAAAATATTTGTAAATCATGTCTGATAAGTGGTTATTCTCCAAAATATATAAAGAATTCATATACTTCAATAGCAAAAAATAAAAGAACATGATTAGAAATGGACAGAGGATCTGAATAAGCAATTTTCCATAGTTGACATATAAATAGGCAATTGGTACAAGAAAAGATGTTCAACATCACTAATCATGAGGAAGATACAAATCAAACCCCAGTGAGCTATCACACCACACATTAGAATTGCTATCATGAAAAAGCTAACAAGCATTGGTGAGGATGTGGAGAAAATGTAAACCTTGTGTATGTAAATATGAATTGATATAGCCACTGTGGAAAACAGTATGGAGGTTCCTCAAAAAATTAAAACTAGGACCAACACATGATTCAGCAAGTCTATGTCTGGGTATTCATCCAAAGGAAATAAAAGGAGGATCCTGAAGAAATCTGAGCACCCTGTGTTTGTTGCAACATTATTCACAGTAGCAAAGATATGGAAACAGACTAAGTGTCCATCAGTGGATGAATGTTCTTTCAATGTAATAATACTGTCTATAAATGTAATTTTTAATCCATGAGAATAAAGGAAATCTTGCTATTTGCGACAACCTGGATGAGCATGGATGGCAGATGCTGAGTGAAATCAATCAGACATGGAAGACAAGCACTGCGTGGTGTCACTTACCACTACTGGAATCTTTTTTTTTAAAAAAAGAAAAAGTCAAACTCATAGAAACAGGAAATAGAAAATGGTTGTCTGGGACTGGAATGGAGGAATAGGGAAAAATTGGGAAGAGTACAGACTTTTAGCTATAAGATGAATAAGGTAGGAGGAGCTAATGTAAAACATGGTGACTACAGTTTGCTAACACTATTCTATCATCGAAATTTACTAAGAGAGTAAAACTTAAATGCTTTCACTAAAATAAAAGTAAATAAAAATTATTAGCTTCTGGAAACCACCTGGTGTAAATAGATAAAAATATGACACAGGTGCATTCCATTTTTTCTGTGTTCTCTCTGTGTGTTTCTTGCCCCTGGCAAACTCTGCCGCACACTCTGCTATGGTGAAGGCCCCTATTCTGAGGTCACCAGGGCTTATGAACTGCATTTCCACTAGCCCCTTTTCTGGGTCTACTTGACCCTGGATTATTGGTCCCTCAGTAGCTTCAAGCAGAAAATAATCAGCATACAGACACTTGTGATACTTGTGTATGTTCACAAGTGTTCTTAGATGTACTTTAGTTTTCAATTCTAGTGTTTTACACAAAACTGATCTGTTTTATTCTATACTAAATGACATAAAAATTATCAGCCCAGGCTTTTGAGTGTGGTTTAAAAAAACAACAACCCTGTAATATTTAAAATGTGTCCTTATATGGAATCAGCATTTTATATTGTAAATTATAGACACTCAGGATCATTTACAGAGTTCAGTTAATCCTAACTTGGAGTTCTCATGTGTGAAGGTCTCCTTTGATGTCAAATATAATGTTCTTTTAAGGTAATACTGTCCATAATTATGGTTTTTTTTTTACCTCCAAGAAAGGCTGTAGTCTCTGCCTTAGTTTAAATATATAGTCCTTCAGAGTTTTATTTCCTTTTCTATCATAAGAACATAATTCTAAATATCTTAGAGTTTTTCCAGACCCATTAACTTTCTTTACCAATTCTTTACAAAATTATTAGATAAAATGCGTATTGTTTGTAATAAAATAGATGATGCTATAGTAAATGTAAATTCAAGGATGGGAAAAATTTTTAATTAACCTGATTATATATTTTTTAATAGAGTAGCAGTGTTTATTTCATCATCTGGGCAATAATAGCTGTTTTAAATTAAATTTTACTCTGAGCAACTTGATATAGGAAAGTTGAAGTTTTGATGTTTTCCGGAAGCCCGATTCAAGTAGTACACCAGTGTCTACTGTTCTGTGGCTTGCTGTCTTAGCCACTAGACAGGCTGGGTGCCCAGAGAAACGGTTCTAGGTGTGTGTGGTATATGTGATCTACATGTGTGTAGTGCAGTGGCTATGTGTGTGTATAGCATGTGTTGTATATAGGAAGTGCTCATGCACATGTGATGTGTGTGTGTGTTTGGAATATGTGATATAAAGGTTATATGTGGTGTATGTGTATATATAGAGTACTGTATGTGATATATCTGGTGGATGCATGTATGCATGTGAACTGTTGTACGCGTGTGTATGTAGAGTGAAATGGAGTCTGTGTGTATGTGTATGTAGAGTGTGTGTGTGTTTGTAGGTTTTCAGAAGGAGCAGTGGAAAATCCCATAAAGGATGCATTTCTCACGCTGTGCTCCCATGGAGAAGGTTTTCTGGAAGCAGCAGATGGTATGAAATACGCAGCTGTAAAGTTAAAAGAAAAACCTGGTGAGGATCAGATTGGTTCTGAGGCCCAAGAAGGCGTATCCTCATAAAGTCAATTTGTTAAAACCATAAACCTCAGATAGTGGAGCCTGAGCTACCCAGGAGGTCGAGAGGAGCTGAATGTGCTTCATTCACAAAAGTAGGGGCCACCAGCTTTTCTCCACAAGCCTATAAGAATTACAGTTGTTTTACTGGTCCAGAGTGTTTTGTAAATCAGCAGATGGCTTGAACAATTCAGTAACTCCCATTTTTACTTTAAGGTCAGAGGGATTCTAATTAAAGCAAAAGCTACAATCTCAGTGTCATTGTTTAAATGAATTCACCAAGCCTATAGTTGTGGAATCTTCTCAGAGGCCATTTAAGATGTTAATTTACCACAGAGGTAGTGTGTGCCAATAACTGAGCCATATAATACTAAAGAGTGATTTAGGGATTTGCCTTCTTGGAGCACATATTTTTTTAAAGAAAGTTTTTTTTCCCCCTAGTTATTAAAAGCATTGAATAGGAAGGAAGGAAGGAGGGAGAAAGGGAAGGAGGAAGAGAAGGAAAGGGAGTGGAGGGGAGGGGAGGGGAGGGAAGGGAAGGAGAGATAGATAGAGAGAGAGAGAGAGAGAGAGAGAAAGAACAGAAAGAATCCCACTACCCAGAAGAATTCATTTAAATATTAATTTAAATATCCAGCAATTTTCCACCCATATTTGTAGGTGTCTGTGTTTGTAGGTTTGTATATGTTTGGTTTAGTTTGCATATCTGTTGTATGTATAAAGTCTAAGATATTTCCATTCACCTTAAATTCTATTTTTTTTTCTTTTTGTGTATATATATTTGGATGCGTTTTACGAAAACTTTTTGTATGTTAAATTGTCTTATAAAAGTGATGAGACTATTGAGACAGTTACTGATGTTTAAGATGTATAGTTTTTGCTCTGGCCAGTTGGCTCAGTGGTAGAGCGTTGGCCCGGCGTGTGGAAGTCTTGGGTTCGATTCTTGATCAGGGTACACAGGAGAAGCGCCTATCTGCTTCTCCACCCTTCCCCCTCTCCTTCCTCTCTGTCTGTCTCTTCTCCTCCCACAGCCAGTGCTCCATTGGAGCAAAGTTGGCCCGGGCACTGAGGATGGCTCCATAGCCTCTGCCTCAGGTGCTAGAATGGATCCGGCCACAATGGAGCAATGCCCCAGATGGGCAGAGCATTGCTCCCTGGTAGGCATGCCAGGTGTATCCCGATTGGGTGCATGTGGGAATCTGTATGACTGCCTCCCCACTTCTAACTTCAGAAAAATAAAAAGATGTATAATTTTAAAAATAGATTTAATATGTATGGTAGTATAGTTTAAGATGTATAGATTATATGTACTGGTGAAAGCTAAGTATAACCTTTTTTTCTGGCTGCTATTAAATCAGTTTAATAAGATAAATACTTGTAGTTGATTATAGGAGTATCAATGTGACCTCAGTAAATAACTCTTTATTATTATACACATTAAAATGCCATCAAAAGTTTGATGCCACCAATTCAATACCAACAGGAGTTCCCAATCTGGGGTGAGGTAAAAGGAGAAATTTTATTCAAATGAAGAATCGGAAAACTGAGTAGTGCATCCTCCAGTGTAAATCAAAAGTATGCTTCATGAAGACAAAAGGGAGGCCACTTTTTTTAAAGTCCCTGCCCTGCGCTTGGCCACGTAGGTGAGTCAGAGCATTGTCCCGACAGGCCAAGTTTGCAGGTTCATCCCTGGTCAAAGCACATACAAGAGTCAACTAGTGAATGCATGGGTGAGTGGAGCAACAAATCAATATTTTTCTCTCTCTCTCTCTATCAAATCAATAAATAACAATTAATTTTTTTAATAAAAATTAAAAAATGAAGTCCCAGCCTTAGTCCCTGATTGGTCCACTATTTTGCACGGTCTGCTTGGTCCAAATACCAGTCCTGATTGGTCAGACTTGGGTGTTCTTGTTGTTGTGGAGATGCTCTGGTTGAGCAATAAAGATGCAAATAAGGATATTGCTGAGCAGTTCTGATTGGACAGGGCAGGTGCCTGCCCATTGGTCAGAATACAGTACCAGGAACTCCTTTGTAAGGGTCCACTCAGACAGCAGGAGCACAGTGAAAGGATGCTGGCAGCTCAGTCTGCGGCTTTTCCCTGAAATGCCATGTGCACGAGAGGCCTCCATTAATAACCACTGCTGGACTCTGGTTATGATTTTGTGCCCAATTTACCATAAAGAGTCCTTTTTGGCAGGTGTATTCCTTATCAGGGTCAACAATACCAAAATTTAGTTGCTCACTTATCTTTCTCATACTGTGAGCTCTTAGGAGAACCTGTGTCTTAATGATTTTTTAATGCCTCAGGCTGCCATGTGCTTGAGATCTAAAATTGTTGAATTAATGAAAGGTCTTCTCTTTTGGTTAATTTGATTGTGACATACATACCACAGAAATCTGATTCAATTTTCCATGCCTAACCTCACACAGAAATGAAAGTCATTTGAAAGACTTCCCAGCTCTATTATCATACTTTACCACATTTCTATTAAAATAACTCCAAATTTTCTAAAAGTGATATTTATTATATATAAATTATCAAAACTATCTTTAGAAAAGACAAAGTCATGATATCCAAATAGCATACCCTTTTACTAAACATTGCCGATTGGTGTCTGCTTTTATTCCTTGACCAGTCATTTTGGGTAAATGTTTATATATTCCTGTAGTTCACACCCAGCTCAAATATAAGTGGTCTTCTTCCAAACTTAAAGAATAGTAGAAAAGGACAACGTAAGGTAGTGGAGCAGACTACATAGCACTACAAGAAACACATGATTTCAAAAAGTTCCTCAAAACACTCTGGTTAACCATTGGAGAAGTGAAAAAGAGGAAACGTGAGATTTATGTTCAGACTGAAGATAGAAGTGACAAGACATAGAATCTCTCAAGGATGTATTTACACAAAACAGGACTTATTTTAAGAGAAGTCAATGTTCATGTTTAGCATTGCTTTCTGTGGATTAACCCACAAATCATCACAACAATTCTAAGAGGTCAGTGCTGTTATGCCCATTTTGCATATTTGAAAACTGTCTGGGTGAGATAAAGGAATTTTGTCCATGATTACCCAGAGAGTGGTGGTTAAAGCTAGGCCCAAACATGTCAGACATCCTGGACCCTGACCTTGTGTTCCACTCACTACCGCAAACATTGCCACTTTTGCTAATATTAATCCAGTAGGAAGTTACATTATGCACATAGTCACCTTTCCAGAGCCACTCTGTGCTTGGTTTTCCTGTGCGTGTTAATTTTCTCTTTTGTAAGAGAAATGAACATCAGGTCCCTATTCTGCTGGTTGATTTACATTCAGTGACTTACTGAAGCCTCACCAGACCCTGAGGGGTAAGAAGACTCATTCCTATTTTAAGGATGAACAAACTGTGCTTAGTAGCTCAGTCATCTAAGGACAGATGGCCAACAGGAAGTGAAACCCAAGTCTGTTTAGAAAATATATTTTTATTAGTTATACAATGAAACATGTAGACATTTCATAATAATTATTTTACAGTAATTAAGTGCTTAAAATATGGTGTATATTGTATAGAACAAGTTAGAGAATGTTAACATAAAAGAGATTGTAAGGGTTCATATTTATGTGCAAAATATATCATCTTTGACTGTGATAGTTTTGTTTGTCTAAACAAATGATCTGATGAGGCACATACTTTATCCCTGAATGGAGAGAAAGGAAGCCTTTACCAAAAACAGAAAATGAACAAAAAAATCTCAGTGGCCTCCCTAGTGGGCATGGGGGTGAGACTTTCTCAGTGCTCATTGCCCATAAATCACTTTTCATATGGACGGTTTCCATTGCTCGCCAATTAAGTATAACTATTAGTCATTTTGAACTCAATTTCTTTAAAACACACGGTTACTAATAAAAGTTTCCTGGCATAGATAAGTAGATTCTGACATCGTTATTCAAAACAACACACAATCAAAGTGCTTCTAAGGATTATCTTTTCATTTCACAGAGCTTTCTGCAAATTTGTCGTTTGTCCTTATCTGGGACTTTTCTGCATATGCCTTATTAAGCATTACATTGTTTGGTAGCACAGATTCTAAGCTGGATAAAGTGATATAAAACTTGGAAAAATGTAAAAGCTTTATTTCTTAAATATCCAGATTAAATATGGTATAGTCTAGTCTCGTGTATGGATTTTGTTTAACATTATGCTGTAGGTTTAAGAATGGAGGATATATAAGACCTCGTGAGGCCTCAATTGGCGACCGGTCGTATTTAAAAACAAATCTGTGTTGAGATAATAAAGGTAGAGGTTGTAAATACATAACCCCTTGGAAGGCAGGGTTTATCCATGAAATTATTTCGGATAGTTTCAAACGAATCATATACAAAAGTAGGCATATAAATAATATTAGCTTACCTTAAAAAAATTATACAAGTATTATAATTTATTATCCAAACTTTGGAAAAACAGCGTGGGGCGGGGGCTGGAGGTGGGGGTACCAGAAACTCCTATCTCAATAAAACCTTTAGCATGATTTTGAGTTATTAAGTGTTTTTTTTAAATTATTTTTATTTATTCATTTTAGAGAAGAGAGAGAGAGAGAGAAGGGGGGAGGAGCAGGAAGCATTAACTCCCACACATGCCTTGACCCGGCAAGCCCAGGGCCTCGAACCAGCAACCTCACTGTTCCGGGTTGAGGCTTGATCCACTGTTCCACCACAGGTCAGGCTTAAGTGGTGTTTGACAATGAAGCTAAAACAGCGAGCTCATTGGATTTTCACTTTAAAATACTGCATGTTTGAGCAGGGGAAAATGTCATACTCATACTCAAGGATGTATAGTACCTGAGAATATATGTGTGTACACGAATACACACATATACATGTATAGGTATATATACACACATTTACGCATACACTCATATCAGAAAATTTACCTAACATTCCTCCCAAAACACAATCTGCACCTTTCTGAAAATGAGCATTTTTGCAATGTATGACATGACTGCAGGATAATCTTTAAGTTTTGGGTAGTCCCTACAGATGGTGCTGTCATCCGGGCTCTCACGGGCAAGGTAGGCTGTAAAGCAGGAGGCTGGAGAATTGTGAATTTTAAATGAGGGTTTAAAATGGACATAAAGCTAATTGCCCAACCAGTATCTAAAATGTATGCAGAAAGTCCTTTTTCTATAAGATGAAACTGAAAAATGAAGATTTTGCTCCCCCCCCCCCAGCCCCAGCCCCAGTAAAAGTGGCAGTAAAGGTAAGTGGGTTTTATACACCTTGGAAGTCCAGTCTCAAGCCCCCCTCACCATCAGGGCTGCCATGTTACTGATGTGGGCGCTTGATTTTCAAATTTGCCTTCCTGTCTTGAAGATTGTC
The DNA here is from genome assembly GCA_037038555.1 of Rhynchonycteris naso. Lineage (NCBI taxonomy): Eukaryota > Metazoa > Chordata > Mammalia > Chiroptera > Emballonuridae > Rhynchonycteris > Rhynchonycteris naso. The sequence goes on along the minus strand of CM072996.1, from coordinate 38,735,639 downwards.
AGCTACCCCTGTACTTTTCATCCAAAGACAGAACTCCTGAAGAGCTGAGGTTGTCAGACCAGCTGTTCAAGTGCTTAACACCTTTTATTCAGAAAATCCGAGGTCTCCAGTAGCCTGGTCTCTTGCTTCTCCCCAACCCTCTTCCCTAATGAGATGTTAGGAAGTGCTTAACTTTAGATGATGGTTCCTGGACCATTAATTATTATTAATAAAACCATCATTTTCAGTAATCTCAACTCCAGCAGTTACTCAGAATGAAGAGATCTTACTGGCTGATTTAATTAAAATATACACAGTACTGGAGGTTTAGCAGACCACAAGCAAGAGTCTTAAGTAATTTATTTGTGTCTTTCAATTTTAGGTGAATGTGGAATGGTCAGAAAAAAAAATATGCTAGAAGGCATCAGTCAATGTTTGGTTCAGATCCTAGCTTTGCCCCGTTGGTGACCTTGGGCAAGAGGTGTCACGTGTAGAAAAGGGGGTATACCTGATCATCTGATAGATAGCCAAGTGTGAGCCACTCTACATGGTCCTGTCTGACAGACCCTCTTGTTATGTCCCCAAAGAAGTGTGCAAGAAAAGGTGGATTATTTTTATTTATTTATTTTTTTTTTGGTGACAGAGACAGAGAGGCCAGATAAGGAAGGGAGAGAGATGAGAAGCATCAGTTCTTTGTTGCAGCTCTTTAGTTGTTCATTGATTGCTTTCTCATATATGCCTTGACCAGGGGCTACAGCAGATCGAGTGCCCCCCTGCTCAAGCCAGCAACCTTGGGCTCAAGCTGGTGAGCTTTGCTCAAACCAGAGGAGCCCGCGCTCAAGCTGGCAACCTCAGGGTCTCGAACTTGGGTTCTCCACGTTCCAGTCTGACGCTCTGTCCACTCTGCCACCGCCCGGTCAGATGGATTTTTTTTTTTTCTTTAACACGTCCTCAGTCCTTCTCATGGCAGAGTTGAATAACATAGTAAAGCCTATTGGCTGAGAAATTGATTTTCAGTTAAATAAACTAGAGTTTTCCTGTGGTGAGATGGAAAGTATAGTGTGGTGAAGTGAAAGTATTTTAAAATATAGATTTTATGACTATTCAGCTCTGGTGAGGCCCGCAGTTCAGCAGAGCACTGCCATTGAGAAGATTGTTACTCACATGATTCCCAAGAGGAGGGGGAACACCACTTCATGGGGGCTCCCACAGGGATGCAGCTGGGTAGGTCAGGGCAGAGGAAATGAGGAGAACTGGACAAGAGCCATTCTGTGGTTTCGCAGGAAGGAATGGGTGTTGCAGAGAAAACAGATGTAGGATTGGATGATTTGAAAGTTTTAGAGGGCTCTGAAGCTAGGTCTGTCTGATACCTGACCCTCGAGTGATTAAGACAGGGAGTAATGACCTGTGCACATAGAAGGGGCACTAGCAGGTGAGTTGTTTACTATCTCTAGGAACTTGCTAGCCTAGGGAGGGGACAGTCCCTTTAGGGTCAGCAAGGCCCAAGTGTCAAAGCATCAGAATGCAGAAAGAAAAAAGGCATGATTAATACAGACAGTATGTTGGCTTTGGATGACAAGATGACATCCCTTCTCTCTCTTCCCACACTGTCTCCCTGTGTACCTCTCTTCCTTTCTCTTCCCCATTCTCTTTAACTTCCTATTCATCTCTTTATTTTCCTTACCCTTTCTTTTATTGGAGGATGCAGATTGGGTTAGAAAAAGGCTGCATTGGCTAGAGCCATCTGCATCTCATTTTGCTTTTTTAAATAAAAAATTCACAGAGAGCATTAAAAAACCTTATGATGATGATGATGATGATGATGTTATGATGCCAAGAACCATACAACTGTCTTAGCCAACCTTTTACTTAAGAGCCATTGTCTTCTCTGGGAAAGATTTAATTCATTTCCTTATCGAGTAGAGTCCAGTCTAACAGAGCTTTCTGTGATGATGGAAATATTCTGTATCAGCATGGTTTCCCTATTCCTGAGTCTGTTCTGCAAAATATAAATACGCTTAATAACATGAATAAAAGACCTTTGCTCATTGAAAAGTTAGGTTGATATACTTTCTTATTTCTTTAACACTAAATGCTGGAATTTTTTTATTCTACAACAACAAAATTTACAGATTTTGAGTTACCTGGCTTAGTCAAAGAGTAAAGCTTGTCATTGTTCTTTTTTCTTTTTTTTACAGGGACAGAGAGAGAGTCAGAGAGAGGGATAGATAGGCACAGACAGACAGGAACAGAGAGATGAGAAGTATCAATCATCAGTTTTTTGTTGCGACACCTTAGTTCAGGGGTCCCCAACCGTTTTACACAGGGGGCCAGTTCACTGTCCCTCAGACCGTTGGAGGGCCGGACTATTAAAAAACTATGTACAAATCCCTATGCACACTGCACATCTTATTTTAAAGTAAAAAAACAAAACGGGAACAAATACAATATTTAAAATAAAGAATAAGTAAGTTTAAATCAACAAACTGACCAGTATTTCAATGGGAACTATGGGTGTGGATGCATCCTGTGCTCCTCTCACTGACCACCAATGAAAGAAGTGCCCCTTCCAGAAGTGCAGCGGGGGCTGGATAAATGTCCTCAGGGGGCCACATGCGGCCTGCGGGCCTGTAGTTTGGGGACCCCTGCCTTAGTTGTTCATTGATTGCTTTCTCATATGTGCTTTGACCGCGGGCCTTCAGCAGACCTAGTAACCCCTTGCTCGAGCCAGCGACCTTGGGTCCAAGCTAGTGAGCTTTTTGCTCAAGCCAGATGAGCCTGCACTCAAGCTGGCGACCTCAGGGTCCCAAACCTGGGTCCTCTGTATCCCATTCCGACACTCTATCCACTGCGCCACCGCCTGGTCAGGAGTCATTGTTCTTGTGTACGTTTCTTTTCTTTTGGGAAGTCATTTTGAGCTGGCATTCCCATATTTGGCTGTCGTCTTGGGGAGCACAGTGTTGAGTTTTCTCCTGGAGCACACACCTTTCCTATGTGTGTTTCCGTTTCAGGGTTCTGCTGAGGGTTGCTGTCCGCGCCAGCCCTCCATGCAAGGTCGGAAAGAATGCACCTTTTGGAAACTCACCACCAAGTGTCAATGTAATTGGTTGGTTTGGGTTGTTCTTAGGGTATTTAAGGATAAGACATCTCTGAAATGAAGACGTTCTTGATCCAACCTCTATTCTGTTTTTAAATAGGCATTTCACACAACTTAAATTAGTTTTTCAAATGGGTTAGAGTGAGGAGACATTTCTTATCATAAGCAGAACATACTTCAGCAAAATGTTCCTTTCTCTCTCAGAGTTAAATTTCCTTTTAAAATGCCTTACTTTGAGTTGGTTTTTAGATCCTTGGTAACATTGTTGTACGATTGTACCCACTGACAGTGGGGCCCTGAAAGGGATGAGACTGTGATCATAGAAACAGTTTTCCACATATTTTTGTGGAAATTTGAATTTTCTCAACTGTATAGAAATTTGAATTTTAAAAAATTGAACTTTTTTAACTGTATAGAAAAAAGAAAAAAAATTTTTAATGTCTTGTGGATATCCAAGTGTTCATGACCCGTTGTCTACAATTAATGCTTTGCTTTATCACATATCTATGCAGATCCCTTCATGCACGTAGCTCCTATCAAGCCATCTTCATTTTTTTATGCGTTTCAGAGTAAACTGTAGATACCAGTATCTTTGCCCCTTAAATAAACACTTCAGTGTGCATATTACTCGCTAGAGTTCATGGTCCTTTTTATGGGTGGTAAGTTTTATGTAGAATGAAATACACAAATCCTAACATCACTTTTGATGATCTTTGACAAATGCAGTGTAATCCAGACCCCTGTCAAGATGATTCTAGAGTGTTAACTTCATTCAGTAAGTTCCCTCATGACCCTTCTTAGTCACTCCTGCCCCCATCCCTCCAAAGAGTGTTCTGACTTTTTTTTCACAATTTTTTGTTCAACCTCTTCTAGAACTCAGTGTAGATGAAATCATACTGAGTTCTTTTGGTGTAAGACCTCTGTTGCCAACTGTATTAGTTTGTTGTAACAAAGCCCCACAGACTATGAGGTTTAACTACAGAAATTTGTTATCTCTCAGTTCTACATAATACAAGTCCAAGATGTGGGCAGGGCCATGTTCCCTCTGAAGTCATTAGGGAAGGTTATATTCCAGGCCTCTACTACCTCCCGGTAGTTCCTTGGTTTGTGACAGCATAACTCCAGCCTTCATATGGCATTTTCCCTGTTAACATGTCTCTGAGTCCAAATCTTTCCTCTTTAAAAGGACACTGGTCATATTGGGTTAGGGGCCCATCCTTCTCTAGTATGACCTTGTCTTAAATAATTACATCTACAATGTTCCTATTTTTAAATGTGGTCGCATGCTAAAGTATTGCTGGTTAGGACTTCAACATAGGAATTGGGTGGGATTTGCCTAGGTTGTTACATGTGTAGTTTTCCTTGTTGCCTAGTAGCTTCCATTGTAGAAGTGAACTACAGTTTGTTCAGCCATTATCCTGTTGCTGAGAACAAGTTTTGGCTATTGTGAATAAAGCTATTAAGAGTATTCTCTTTTTCTCCTCTCCTCTCTTCTCCACTTCTCTCCTCTCCTCTCCCCTCTTACCCTCTTCTCCCCTTCCCTCTGCTCCCCTCCCCTCCCCTCTTCTCTCTTTTCCAGCTAGGAAGGGGGTGAGAGAGGGAAGCATCAACTCATTGTTCCATTTAATTGTACCATTGATTGCTTCTCCTACGTGTCCTGCCTGGGGCTCCAACCAGTGACCTCATGGGCTGAGTCAGTGCCCTCAGGGTGGAGCCCTGACCAGGGCTTGAACTGGTACTCCTGGGATCCAACCAGCATTCTTGATGCCCCAGGGCATTGCTTTATCCACTGTACCACCAGCCAGGGTACTACTTGGAACATTCTTGAATGATTCTTCTTGTGGACATGTGCTTCTGTTTCACATATACCCAGGTGTGAGATTGCTGGTTCCTCTCCTTCCAGCTCTAACCTACTGGCATCCACTGGTAAATTTCTGGCCTTCTGTTTCCACATGTGTGGAATGAAGATTATTAGACTAAATAGATAATCTTTAAGAAAATAGCTAAGCCTGACCAGGCGGTGGCGCAGTGGATAGAGCGTCGGACTGGGATGCGGAAGACCCAGGTTCCAGACCCCGAGCCCGCCAGCTTGAACGCAGGCCCATCTGGCTTGAGCAAAAGCTCGCCAGCTTGGACCCAAGGTCGCTGGCTCCAGCAAGGGGTGGCTCGGTCTGCTGAAGGCCTGCAGTCAAGGCACATGTGAGAAAGCAATCAATGAACAACTATGGTGTCGCAACAGCAATGAAAAACTAATGATTGATGCTTCTCACCTCTTTCCGTTCCTGTCTGTCTGTCCCTATCTATCCCTCTCTCTGACTCTCTCTCTGTCCCTGGAAATAAAAAAAGAAAGGAAAGAAAATAGCTAAAAATTTCTACATTTTTCTTTTTATTTTCTTTTATTAAGTGAGAGGTAGAGAGGCAGAGACTCCCACATGTGCCCTAACCAGGCTTTACCCAAGCAAGCCCCCTATCAGGCAATGCTCTCCCTGTCTGGGCTGCTGCTCTGTTGCTTGGTAACCGAGCTATTTCAGTGCCTGAGGTGAGGCCATGGAGCCATCCTCAGCACCCAGGGCCAATTGCTTGAACCATTCAAGCCATAGCTGCAGGAGAGGAAGAGAGAGAGAGAGATAGAAGGGGAGGGGGCGGGGGGATAATCAGATGTTCACTTCTGTGTGCCCTGACTGAGAATCAAACCTAGGACTTCCACATGCCGGGCCAACACTCTACCACAGAGCCAACCATCAGGGTTGTATAATTTTTCTAAAATTATAATTATATTTTTATAATTTTAACTGAAAGATGACAGATTCCATGAACTGGTCACCTCCACAGGAACCCTTAAATATTTGCTGTGAGGATGTGGGGAAAGTGGAAGGACAACTGGATCTTATTTTTACCGGTAAAGGGATCCAATAGAATGATTGACATTTGGTCACAAATATTTTTTTACAACATAGATGATATTCCATAAAATAATGAGAAAGTCAATTTCTACTTAATTACTAATGAGGAAAGTTCAGCAAACTCAGCAGCCCTGTGGATGATATGTACTTAGCGAGGGGATATGTATTTAGTGAGGGTTAACTGCCAGGCAGACGAAGTACCAGGAAGGGTCAAGCAGGCATGCCAAAGTGATACCCTTTGCCCTTTCCATAAAAGAGCTTAAATGCATTCAAGTCGCTTTGGGATTGAAGCAATACTTACTTTAGGACCAAGCAGAGGTTCCTTCCGAGGGGTGTGGGTTGATGACTTGTGCTAGAGACCAGGATGGCAGGGGTCATTGAGCTTTGAACCCAAAGCTCTCTCTTGCATCTGACTGAAGTTCTCTCTTGAATCTGAAGTGGAAATTCAGGGAGGGGTAGGGCTCTTTGGACCAGGGAATGGCTGGAGAGGCCAAAGTGGGCAGGGTATGGTGGTGGCGAGAGAATTCTTGGCCCAGATGTGAAATAAGCACAAGCCCTGAGGAGGGGTGAAGATATCCAGCGGATCCTTAGAGGCAAGCAGAGTCAAGCAGGGCCCCCAGGAACCACACAATGTTAATGCAAGGGCCCAGTGAGATTTCCAGACAAGCAGAGGACATTCGGAAGCACTAGGTCATCTCAGGAACCTGGGACCAAAAACAAGGGTGAAATGTCCCAGCATCCAAAAGCAGCAATATTCAGTAAGTCGAAGACCAAAAATATGGATGAGGACTTATCTCGGGGTTGATGTGAAAGCACGTTCCTCTTTCGGCCAGACAACCCCAGCTGGCAGGCATCCCTACTACCATCTCCCCTGGAGTGTTGCTGGGACAGAGTCCAAGTAAGAGGCAGCAATTACAAACCACAGATCCTCCTTCTTTAACGTGGGCAGTGTTTTCATGTCCCTTTATTTAAATGCTAAGCCAAGCTCTGTTGGTATCCTTGTCAAGTTAGTGTTGAAATCCTTAAAAGACCCAGTGGCTGAGAGCCTTCACAGAGGGGAGCTAGGGTGACTGTTCAAGTTCTCAGGCCTGTGTCAGCAGCTGAGGAAGGACAGGGAAGCAGGTGAAATCCCCCAGAGCTGCAGAGAAAACGGGGGGCAAGGTTCCCAGCATCCTTGGGGGCCAACCCAGCAGGACAACCCTGCATCCCACCAAGGGGAAGCGATCAGCACCAGAAACTCTTTCAGGGCAGCTGAGGTCCTGATACATCAGCACAGAAGAGCTGTAACAAAACCAGAGGTGTAGCCGCAGAACCCTGAAGGAGGATCTTGAAGATAAGCATCACCAAGGTGCTGTCCTTTCCCCTGAGCGAACCCTGCTGACAGACACGCGAGCCTGGAGCAGATGCAGAGTTTCAGATCCCCCTGTGGGACGCGATCGGCAGGGGAATCTAGATGAAGAAGGGCACCCGGATAATCTCAGCTGCCAGTAAGCCCAGGTTTCGTGGGCGCAGAGTCTGTGATAACCAAGATCAAGTTCTGAGATGACCAGGAGGCCCGTGTAACTCTCCCATCCCAGCTCCCCCAGCTGAGTGGCTCACTTTTCAGGCTGCTAGTCAGGGAAATGTGACACTGCCTGGGGCCCACACGCTCCTTTGGGACCCAGCAGGGAGCAGGCAGGACAGGCCGGTGCTGGTGGTGCTGCCCAGTGTGGGGACGTGGTTAGATGAGATGGTCCAGAACACCACAGCTCTGCCCAGAACCTCTCAGGGCTTCCCTCCCAGCCCTGCCCTCGGTCCCAGAGAAGAGAAAGGACAGGATTGTGTCACCTGAGCCCTGACAGGAACACCGCTGACTGGAAAGCAGCACGTATGCTAGGGGTTATGAAACTCTCAGCTCAGCAGACTCATTTTCTCTAGCACCCCGGCAGAAATGGACCCCGGGAACATCTGTCTCTTTTTCCAAATACTGAAAAATTGAGACCTATGGGTTTTTTTTTTCAGTATGTTAAAATGTACACTCCATCAAATGTACCACTTTAACTGTTCTGTAGGGTTCATTGCCATGCAGTCCGTTCACAGTGTGCAACCATCCCCACCATCCAGCTCCAGAACATTTCCATTTCATCTTCCCCAACGGAAACTCTACCCCCAAAACACTGATGGCACATTCCCAGCCCCCTCCCAGCCCCTGGTAACCAACATTCTACTCTCTGTCTCTGAATTTAAGACATTTGAGAAGACTTGTTTCGTCCCTGACATTATTTAAGTTCCAGCCAGCCAACTAGGCAGGCAACCAAGCAAAACACTGTTCATCAGACTCTTCATATCCTTTTCCTTGTATTTTGTCTGTGACATAAGAGTGAGGTTGGGCAATAGGGAATATATCCACTTGCACCTCAGTAATTATTACACAACAGATTATCTAGTTGTGCATCCTTTTTAAATTTATTGATTTTAGAGAGGGAGAGACAGGAACATCAATCTGTTCCTGTATGTGCCCTGACTGCGGATCAAGCCAGCAAGCACCCTCTGTGTATTTGGACAATGCTCTAACCCACCAACCTATCAGCCAGGGCTCAATATTTATTTTTTAAAAAATACATTCCCAAGATAAGGGTGATGAGGAGAGGAAGAGGAAGAAAGAAGATGTGACGTGGTCTGTGAGCCAAAGAAGACAGGAAGATACCCCTAATATGTGCCTTCACAGAGCTCTGACAATGGGATAGAAGGAACTAGATTAGAAAACATTGCTGTAAATTAAGTAAACTCTAAACTTAACATCTTAGGGAGCCTCTTTGAGAATAGTTGAGAACTATATATTTCCTCACAAAAATGCCCTCAGCCCTAGAGGGATGGTCAGTTGGTTAGAACATCATCCCGATATGTCAAGGTTGTGGGTTGGAGCCCTGGTTAGGGCACATAGAATAATCAACTAATGAATGCATAAATAAGTGGAACAGCAAACTGATATTTCTCTCCCTCTTCTTCATAAATACTATTTTTAAAACATTATTCAAAACAAAAGAAAAAAACCCTCAAATAGGCAGTGACATAGCCACAGTCTCAGCCGACTCACAGACCCCAGGCCAAAAAGCCTGTTCCAAGAGGTAAAAAGTAGAATTTTTATATTCCTCTAAGTGGCTTAGTTCATAAAGAGCTACTGATTCATTAAAAATTTCCACTTGGTTTTGCTCTCAGTCATCTTTTCAACAAGTACAGAAAGTCAAAGGAGGTTATTCTCGAATGCAGTTACACTAGTGCTTTCAGGGGCTCTTGCTGCTATCATTTTTTAAATTATCATTATCCTCATCTTCTGCTCAAGCTGTTACTAGAAATCATTAATTTAAATAATTGGGAAATACTGGAAGCAGTAAAAATAAAATGTAACATCAAAAATAATGTCATCTTCCCTTCATCGGGAAAATTCAGTTTAAAGGAAGAACACCTTTCCCTCTAGACAGTGACTAACCTAACATGCTCCCTCCAGTTCAGTGGTAAGATGGGGTCCAGCCCCCTACTGCCATGGGATTTAGGGGTGCTCACTTAGCTCCCTTGTCAAGAAAGTTCCAGGTGGTCCTGTAGAGGGGACCTCCAGGGAAACCTCTGATCTTTGTGGCACCCTGGACCCATCAGCTGTTCCTGGGCCTGCCGACTACTGTGGGGAAGCAGCCATCCCCCTCCTCCCGACTTCCTGGGCCACCTCCGCTGGCCACCTGAGAGCACGGGGCTTCTGCTTTTGTCTTCAGCGGCTTTTCCAAGAGGTCCTTATTGAGAAACCCAGCTGGTGACAAGTTCTCTGCCCATAGCCTGCGGTGAGGTTGTAGTGATGGCTCTGTATGGTTCAGCCTAGTCAGTGACATACTAGGATAAGGTGACCAGATTTTAAAATTGGTAAAGCGGGACACCATTGACCGGGGCGGGGGGCGGGGGGAGTTCTTGATTAAAAATTTGGTCTATATGGAGCAAAAACAATATTCATAGAATGCAAAAATAGTATTGTAATATATAGATTTTAAATTTCAACATAAGTACAATTTACAAATATAAAACATTAAAAAATTATGTGTAGTATTATTTTATTCTTTGGCATATTTCTCATTTGAGTGAATTTTTTTTTAGTAGATTGCTGTTGTTAAAAGGTCATGAACTTTTTCACAAGAATTTGTTAAATGATATTTCACACATAAAATGGCTTTCAGAGTCTCAACACTTAAATGTGATTTTTCTGATGTCCACACTTTATTTACCGTAGAAAAAACGCGTTCAGTTGCACCATTAGTTCCTGGTAAAGACAGCGCGTATTCCACAATTTTTAGTGCATTATTGTATGGAACATGGTTTGCTTCAAAATGATGAAATATTTCTAACCATTTGTTCTCTATTGTGATTTTTGCTGATGCCCAAGATTTCACCTTTTCCTTATCAATCTATATTTTTAATAATGATACCTCATTAAAAAGATCATTTTCAGAAATATTACTATATTGGAAATTTTGAGTGAGTCAGAGGGATTGGGTTACACGAGCAGGTGGGAGCAGGCAGGGCAGCGCCGCCGGCACGCTTGCACACAAGCGGTCGCGCACACTCCCCGCCTGGACTCATCCTTGCGGGGGCGGGCTCCCCGCATCCAGCCTCGCTGCCCACTGGAGACCAAGTGGCTTGCGCCTCGCGGAGCCTGGAGCCGCTCGCCGGCATCCAGGCCTATGGATAGTTAGGGGACTTGACAGTCGCTGCCCCAGCAGGTACATCCTGCCCGAAGTTCTTTGTTTCCGGCCGGCTGGGTGCAGCCAGCTCTTGCGGCAGTGTGAGCGCTTCCAGGTGGAGGCGGGGTCTCCCCGCCAAAAACCATATATTCCCTTCCTGTTCTCCCACTGTTCCCTAGCTTTTCGTGCATTCTTTCTAAAAATTGGGACTTTTTTAAAACGCCACAGGACGCGAGACAAATTGTTAAAAATAGGGACTGTCCTGCCAAAAGCGGGACGTCTGGTCACCTTATACTAGGACCCAGGAGGAGCCGTGGACCGGCCTCTCAGAGCTGGCAGCAGAGCAAGCGGGGAAGAGCGATGTGCTCAGGGCAGCCTCTCTCTCTATTATGACTTTAGGACGTGGGGGTTTACATAACATCCCTTTTTCTCAGCGAAGTTAGTTCCTTATTTTTGAACCTTATGTTCGCAGAAGACCCAGTTCCTGATCTTGCTGTCCCACTAGAGCTGCGTGTAATACAGCGCGTTCTTAAGCAGACCTTACATCAGGAAGCAATTAGGTCAGAACTGAGCCTGACCTTAACCTTTTAAAGCAGTATATCCATCTTTCCTTTTGTCCTCCATTTTCTCTCTCACACAGGGCGAAGATGACTCTGGGGTCACCTGGTACTCTACATCAGGGAAATATTAGTAAACAAACAAGAAAGGAGAAAATTCTTAAAATTCTAAACCCCAAATTTAAAAAACTAAGCACTAGGAGCTCCTTAAAACTTATTTATTTAAGCACAAATATGTAATCATGCAAGAACACACTATCAAGAAATTACTGGCTAAAAGACAAGTGAATTCCCTATCAATGTGATTGAACAATGAATGCATGGGAAAATTATTATTTAAATAAATGGAGGTAGCCACATGCTGCCACTGTGGGAAATCATGATTTATTCTTCAAAAGACAAATGAGAAAATTAGATATTATAAAGGAAAATGCAAGAGTGAATGTGGTCATCATAATTACTGATGAGCAGCAAATGAAGAGTATTCTTTGCATTCTAATGTTGGTCACTGGACCTCATCAGTGATGCAGGACCCAAAACAAGAGAAGGCAATCAATTTGGGGTGGACATTTTATTAACCATAATTTATGTGACTGAGCATGTGTGAGCTGGACATGGCGCTACGTGCTTTTTCATGTATCATTTAATCCTTACAACAGCTTTTGCAGTAAATCCAAGTATTATGTTCATTTTATGGGTGAGGAAACTGAGGCACAGAGAAGTGACATACCTTGCCCAAGCTTCCCCTGTCAAGGGTAGCAGGGCTGAGTAAATGCCCATGTGTGGGCTCATACCCACCTTATATGGAACCTCTCATTCTACTCCCGGTGGTCTTCAGTTTGCTCTCTGTCTCATTGATTTCGTCACCATATATTGATGAAAAAGCTCTCATATGCTAGTCAGTATTCTGGCTCCTAGGTGTGCAGCAGTGGACAGAATAGTGTGACTTTCTGATCCCATGGTGCTCTTGTCTTTTGGGGTAGAGATGGTTGGCGGGAGGTAAGGCTATGGTGCTCTCATGCCCAAACCCTGTGAATTGGGCTCAAACACCTTTCAGGGAGGGGAACTTTGGTCTCTGAGAGGTGAAGCCATGTGCTCAAGGCCAGGGTGCTTAGAACATGGCAGCGAGTTTTCCAACCCAGGCCTGTGTGGCTCCCTGAGCCCATCACCCCAGGAGGATGAATTGCCTCCTCAAGTTTTTACTTCAGGAGGTGGCAGAATTTCTTTCTCCTTGTCCTTGCTCTCAATGAGGGACCAAGGATGGAAGTAACTTGCCCCTGCCTGGCTGGAATGGGGTTAAGTCACAAAGGTAAGGCCTGTGGACCACCTTCTGAGTTGCTGTCAGTCCGGGGCCAACCCAGCAGTTGCGGGGCGGAGTGCAAAGAGCTTCTCTGAGCCTGGTCGAGGAGGCGGAAGGGTGATCTTTAGCTTTCCCCCTCTGGCCTCCAGGTGCCCACATCTCCTAAGGGGCAGGAAAGAGGAAGGGGAAGGCCTGTTTCTGCCCTCCCATCCCTGTGGCTTACACGCAGGGAGGGGCGGCACCTCCCTCAGCAGTGTGGCTTCTCTAGGTCAGTGTCTGGCTTTGTGAGGCCAGTGGTTTTCAAACCCTCTTTGGTCTGGGAGCCCCACCTCCACCAGGCAGTCTTCTGAGACACACATAGGATCCTCTGAAGAGCCTGGAAATACAGGATCTGCCTTTGCCACCACCGCTGAGCCAGGCGAGAATCCTTGGCCCTTGTCTTCCCATCCAGCTCCCCATTCACATCTGGTCTCCATCCTTCTCTTTCTGAATGCAGAGCATTCATTTCATGAAAGAAATAACAATTTTTTCTATGACTCAAAGAATCCTTTTTTGTGAGCTCTAAAGCCATGAAGATTAAATATTGAAGTTATAAATTTAAAGTAACATTAAATGTCCAAGCCCTGGCCTGATACCTCGGTTGGTTAGAGCATAGTCCAGGTGCACAGAGATTGCTGGTTGAGTCCCCAGTCAGGGCACATACAGAAACAGATCAATGTTTCTGCCTGTCTGTCTGTTACTCTCTCCCCCTTCCTCTCACTCTAAAATCAAGGAATAAAAAAAAAAAATATTTTTTTAAATGTTTGTAGCTCTTAACAGACAAATGATTTGGGAGACAAAGTCCTTAGATTTTATTTTACGTTTTTATCTCCCATACCTTGACCCCTTATTACTTAAAACATTACTCACTGAGAAATAATCTATTAAAAAAAATGTGTTGAGTTTTTAAAAATACCTAACCCTTTAGGTAGGTGTGTCTTTTGAATAAGTCAGTTAGTAATCCTGAGTGTCTTTCTCTTTTCAATGACGCAGTCATAATTTTTTTAATTTTAAGGATCAGAATCATGAGGAAGAGCCCAATGTGGTAACTGGTAGTTAGCTCATCACACATCTGCTTATCTCTCCGCTCCCTTGGAAACCAAGTGCAGTAGGTAGGTGATCTGTCTGGTTTCATATCTTGGTCACAGAATCTCCTGGTGGCTGATGTCTTATCTGCACAGCAGGTCTCTTGGCCTGTCAGTACCCTCTCTGCAGCATCCTAGGAGGATACGAAACAAAGTGGTTCATATCCTTTTTTTCAAAGCAACCCGTTGAGCAGCATTACAAAACCCAAGGATGAACCCAGAGATGAGGGGAGAAAACAAATAAAGCAGGCAGGCCTGAAAAAGAAATGAAAAGAGATAGTCTAATAACCTTTAATGAAAAATCTGAATAAAGGATTTTGGAGTCACTTGACAGTATGTTGCATGCATAAATATATGTGTGTCTGCCCACACACACAATATACACATGCACATGGCCACGCACGTAAACACGTGTATATGTGTGCTCACACATACACATCTACATGTCCACATAAATACACACATGTACATGCTTATCCACAAATATACATGTAGATGTCTACATACATATCTGTACACATAAATACACACAGGCATATCTGTATATGCACATAAACATGTTTATGTCCAGACAAATGCACACATCTATATATGCCCACACACATATATGTGCACGTGCACAGCTATATAACACATGCAAGATGCAGACAGTCATTGCATGTAAACATGCCTTTTGAGAGAAATGAACCACCGCCAGGTACTAGCTGGTGTCTGGGTTTCTGCTTCTATTAGTGTCTCACTGTAGTCACTGTAAGGAAGGGCTGTGACAGAGGGAAGGGATTTCTGCTGGCTCGGGCAGTCGTCTCCTTCTGTGGGTCCCTTACCTGCCTCGTTGAACAGCCTGCTCTGGGCTGCACCCACCCATGTGGGCTCCCACACATAGTCCCCACTCCCATGCTCCCTGTAGGTGGACTCCTGATAGATGGGTGGGAGAAGGGATTCCAGACCACCCTGCACCTGGTCACAGTGCCTGTTACCTGGTCGGCCACCTTGAAGTACAACCCATTTTAGTTGTTTAATCAGAATCTTCTACCCTTTCCAGGGCTGGGAATGGTGGATGGTGGATGGTGAATGGTGGATGGTAGTGGGGAGAGGAATGATTGCTGGTCTCCTTCTGTGAGGAGTTATAGGTACCCCTGTGTTTGTGTGCACAGGGGTTCCAGGTGCAGCCTCCTCCCTTTCATTCCCCCAAATAGCAGCAACACTCATCAAGCCCTGGTTGTGTGCCAGACCTGCGCGCTTTACATGTGCAATCTCGTTTTCTTCATGTAATAACCCTGCATGTTAGGGTTAATACCAACCCTGTTTTACAGATGAGGAAACTGAGGCAGAGAGCAGTTGAATGTCATCACTAGTACTCCCCAAGGAAGGCCTCTTTTCATCACAGGATAGTGTAGGGAGCCGAGTCCATCCCACTACGTGCAGCAGAACTTGCTGCAGTGGTGGAAATGTCTGTGCCTCCGAGTGTGTCGAGCACATGAAATGTGACTAGTGATTTGAGGAACTAATGTTAATAGTTGTTCATTTTAGTTCATTTAAAGTTAAATTTTAGTAGCCACCCATGGCAAATGGCTACAGCACTGGGCCATGCTGTGCACATGCACCTTCTTTGGCAGCTCTCTGAAGCAAGATGTAGGAGGCACCTGCCTTTAGTGGCCTTTGACTTAAGTGGTACTATCCATTGGTTGATTTACAAGGTTTTATTCTGAGCCGTCTAGGGTGCTGGGCAGTTCCAGTGGTATGAGAACATTCGGAATCCCTATCCATGGAGAGCATACTCTATAGTCCTTTTTGAATTGAGACGAAGAAGCAGCTGAATGTCTCTAACAGTCACAGTGTTTAAAAGGACTCTCACATGAGCTTTTAAAGTCTCTAAGTCCGAGTGAGTCATCCAATGTGACCAGACTTGCATACCCACACCTCAGAGAGCCTCCCATTCTCTGTCTCCTCCCCAGTGGGTGACATCTCTATTCTCCTCTTCCCTCCTATGCTTG
Organism: Rhynchonycteris naso; assembly: GCA_037038555.1. Taxonomy (NCBI): domain Eukaryota; kingdom Metazoa; phylum Chordata; class Mammalia; order Chiroptera; family Emballonuridae; genus Rhynchonycteris; species Rhynchonycteris naso. Next base: position 38,719,982 of record CM072996.1, on the reverse strand, counting down.
CCCATCTTTAAAATGTTTTATATTATTTTTTTAAATGTGGTTACAATCACATAGCACTAAGTTTACCCTCTCAAACACTTTAAGAGTACAGCTCAGCAGTGTTGATAAGTATATTTACTTTATTTGCAGGAGTTCTCCAGAACATTTTCCATCTTGCAAAATTGAAACCTTGAACCCATTAACATTAATCCCCTCCTCCCAGCCCTTGGCAACCATTTATTTTTACTTTTTGTTTCTCTGATGTTGACTATTTTAGGTACTCACATGGGTGGAATCATACAGCATTTGGCCTTTTGTATCTGGCTTTTTTCAGATGGTGCAATGTCCTCGAGGTTTAACCCTGTGTAGCCTGTGACAAGCCTCTTCCACTATATGGATATACCACAGTTTCTTTATCCATTCATCCTTTGATGGACATTTGTGTTCCCTTCTATCTTATCTTTTCTTTCCCTCTCATTTCCCCCAAATACAATGTATAATTAAAATATCTAGACAGTTATTGTACTAGCTGAGGAGCAATTTGTGCTTATTTCATATTTTAAGAGCAGCAAGAGATATGTTCCTCATTGTCTCCCCAAATGTACCAAATATGTTTGGCCAAAGTAGATTCTTAGTCTAATGAAACCTCCCAATGATTTTTTATTTCTCTTGGTCATTGACTTTCCATAGACAAGAGAAACTCCCCAGGCCTGCCCATGGGATGACCCTGTTCAGATGGTAGGTTGGACAGGCATTGTATTTGGGTATGTTGGGTGACAGTAATTTAGACAAGCTAAAGGTCAATTTTTCTGTCCTACAGAAGTAGGGAGATAGGCAGTCTAGTGTGACATGGCAATCCCTCAATGCCATTGGAGACTCGGGCTCCTCCTGGGCTTCACCCTTAGAGGTCAGCATCATCCGTGAGGTTCCATCCTGGTCACCACAACTCCATCCACCATGCCTGTGGTTTGGGCAGGACGAAGGGAAGCCTAAGGGACAAAAGAGGTGTGTGCCTACCTCATCAGTCCTCTTGATAGGCTTCCCAAAAAGTGCAACCGGGGGTTCTGTTTCCTTCTCATCAGTCAGAGTGTGGGAAACAAGCAAGACACATTGCTTTCCTGAGTAAGATCTGATTCCGATGGTAAGGTGGGAGAGGCTGTGCATACAGCAGGCAGCCAGCAGCTGCTTATTCACCTGGTGGTCTTCAGCATCCGCCCTCTTGGGTTCAGGCCATGGTACCAAAAATCAGGGGCACGAACTCCTTTCAGATGGTCTGCCTTTGAGACTAGAGACATCCTTCTTTGGCTGCTACAGCACGCCAGCTTCCCTTTGTGCACGCGGGCTCTGACTTCTTCCAAAAATAGAGGAAAGGTTGTGTTGTATCTGTCTGGTCTCAGTTTCTTTGTGTGTCTGGTCATGGAGAAGTGTGGGATAAAGTTGCTGCCTGCCAGGACTCCTGGATAGGTCTGTTTTTAAAATTCTTTTATTTAAATGGGTTTTAAAATGTGAAAGGGAAATAAAGGGGTTGATCCCTTAAAGAAGTCTCTTTCAGATGATAGTTCATCAAACTGCAGTTTAATAAAGCACTCATTCATAGTGATTAGGCCCTCATTAGAAAGGACGGGGAGAGGTCCTGCAGCTTGTTTGCAGAGACTGTTGATGGCACAGATAGCCTCGCGGTTTGAGCAGAGGTGTAACTTAATCTTCCTCCACGCTGCACTGTAGTTCTGCGAAGAAAGGGGTGCAGGGGGTGCAGGAATGCAGGAAGTTCTGGCTCCCAAAAGGTGTGAAGTAGGAACTGGGTGGTCGGCTGCGCCCTACTTCTGAGGGCTCTGTGGAAGTGCCAGAGAATCCAGTCTCCGGTTTCATTTCTGAGTCTCTGTAAGCGGAAGGTATAGGCATTTGGCATCCAGGAAGTAGCCCTTGGGAGACGCAGCGGTAGGGCCAGGGAACAGAGGAGACTCAGGTCCAGGAGCCTTCAGACCAGCTGCACAGAGGCAGAAATGTCAACTTCAGATTGCAGGGGAGAGAGAAAGCAGGCAGGAACTGGGCTCCACACAGTGCACACACTGGTGTTGGGGACATTTCAGGATGCAGGACTTGGGCCAAGAATGAGCCCACAAAAACAGTCTGGGTTTTAGCCCTGGGTTTGCTACTTACTCTAGGAGCATAGCTTACTCTTTGCCTGTCAGCATCAGAATTGTGAATAAGTTGGCCTCTGGTCCCATGATTCAGACTTGAGGATGGCTATCAAAGGAGTGAAAGCAAGGGTCCTGTGGTAGGTAGGGAACCTGATATGCCCCAAGCTCTCTCCCTTAACCCAGTAGCTTCTGTGGGTTCCTTGTGAAGAAAGGAAATAGAGTGGTTTCTTAACTTCAAAGCAAGCAAGAAGAGAGAAGTAGGAGTGATTAGCTAAAGGGAAGTGAGGAGCAGCACAGTCACTAGCATTTAAATTGCTCTAAAACCAAGATCCATCTTAGAGCTTAGAATGGGCTACCACTTTCTTCAACATAGTATTTAAAGATAGTTACATGTTCATCATAGTTATATTAAGTTAGGATAAGCAAAGTTTTGCCACTGTAACAAACACCAGTGGCTAATGTGAGGTAGCTTGAGTCTCTGTCTCACATGTCATGACTCTGGGACCAAAGCTAATGAAGCTTCTGTATCATTTGGAAAATGTGCAGTCACGTTGGTGAAGGAAGACAATGTGGCAAATTGAGGAATGGCTCCTGAAGCTTTCATCTGGAACCACACAAGGGCCTGACCTGACATTTCATTGACTCAAAGAAGTCACATGGCCACGCCTACCTTGAAGAGAGCATAGGGAGGGAGTCCCCTCCTACCTTGTGCTGAAAGGAAAGGATCCTGAAACAGTGATGAATAGCAGTGCCACCATAGTTGTTTTAATGAAGAATTATATTTTTACAGAAACGGGGTCAGGAACTGGGTCATTGGCTAACCCCAAATCCCTACATTATTTACACCCAAATGAAGTTTAGATTGTCCATGTAACCTCTGACCGCACTGTTTCTCTTAATCTCAGGCACAATGTCCAGAAGGAAATAAATCTTGCGAAGGCTAACTCATAAAATGATAGCTTGTCAGCTACCCAAATTAGGAAGACAGATTGAAACAGCAGTCTGCCACTATTGCAGAACAAAGACAATTTGCTGTGTATTAAGTTTAAAGAGTGATTTAAAGAGAAGTCCACCCAGGCATGATGACTTGCTCTGCCTTTTTATGGAATCTAGAGCAAGTGCTGACCTCTTAGGATTTTTTACTTCTTTCATGACAGATGATGGGCTTTGGAGTGAAGGCTGGGAATGGAAGGAGAGCAGCTGTCTGCCCGCAGATTTGTTACTGGTGAATTTCAGGGCAGATTTTCTTTGTGAAATAATCATGTTCTTAGTTTATCTTCTGGAAGTTTCTTGTGAGCCAAAAAAAGATTTTTTTTATTCCTTATTGACTCTACCTTCAGGCATTCTCTCCTGGTAAATTCCAATTCTTAAGTTTCTATATATGTGTGTTTGTGAGAATTTATTTAGTCCATCAAAATTTATCAAACACTCACTGCGGAAAGAACCCTGGGGTACAAAGGTGAATAGGATTTTAAACTCCTTGACTGCTTTTGAATTTAAGAGGCTCACAGATAAAGTGTGAACACATGCACTAATCATACCTCTTTCCACTTGGGAGTGGATTGTAACATCCGTGGCTCCCTAGGAACTCTCCCGTGCAGTTTGGCTTTGCTGTTCGTCCCACCTCTTGAATTGGGGCTGGCCTGTGGCCTGCTCTGACCAGCAGAGTCCTGCAGAAGGGATGCTGTGTGACTTCCCAGGCTAGGCCATGCTGTCTTGGGACCCTTCACTGCCATGGGAAGAAGCTCTGGGTAGCCTCCTGGAGGATGAGAGGCACATGGAGGGAGAGGCCCAGCTGAGAGTCAGCACACACCACCAGACATGTGAGCGAGTCCATCAAACCCAAGCAGCTCCAGCTAATCCGTCTGGACTGTAGGCACGTGAGTGAGCCCGGACACCGCTACAAAGAACCGGCCACCTGCCCAGACAAGCCCAGCCTCAGAACTGCGAGTGACAGTGGTTGTTACGTGGGTGTGGTTTTTGTGCCCAGGGGTTGATCATTGCCCAGCCCTTGCACTTTCCTTCTCTGACAGCCACAGACTTTCTTGCCATTCCCCAGTGCATCGTGATTTTTGGCACCTTCTTGGACCTGTCCCTTTAGTCTAGAGAGCCTGCCTCCCTTTTCCCCCTTGGAACTCCCTTTTCCTGTCCTTAAGACCCTGGTGCCTCTCCTGATTCTCCCTGGAACCCTCTATACAGATCACTGTTATTGGCACTTTCTTCATTGCCCTATGGTTGTTTACAGGGTAATATCTCCCACTGGACTCTGACCTCCCAGGGGAAGAGGCTGTTTCCTTCACAGACTCTTGGGCTCCTACTCAGATCCCGGCATGCAGTGGGCAGTGTGGTTCATTGAATGAGAAGGCATGGAGAAAAACCACTCTGTGAGGGTGCATACCGCACTGACGGTCAGTGCTGTTGAGTCCTGGATGTAACCGGATACCATAAAGACAGTGCTTCTCAAACTTTAATAATGTGCACATGGATCATCTGGGATCTTGTTCAAATGCAGGTTCTGATCCAGTAGATCTGGAGAGGGACCTGAGGGTCTGCTTTTTAATGAGGTCCCACAGTCCACACTTTGAGTAGTAAGGCCACAGAAGATAATCTGAGTGCCCAAGAAATATGATCAGTACTGAAGCAGCTCTCCAGTGATGAGTTTTGACACAAGTGCCCATGGCCACAGAGCATAGAATATGACTAATAAAGTGAGCCTGATCATTATTAGTGTGCTTCAAAGAGAAATGCTAGAAGGAAATATTGGGAAAGGAATATTCTAAATAATCTCAGGTTTTAAAGGATCTACCAAAAATAAGGTGGGAAGAATCAATTATTATAAGTACCGTTGATTACAGAACCTGGCTAATTGTGACAAATACTAATTAGAGAAACAGAACAAATAAACCAAAACCTTGGTAGACCTATGTTCTGAACAAGAGTAAGAATGGCCTGACCAGGCGGTGGCGCAGTGGATAGAGCGTCGGACTGGGATGCGGAAGACCCAGGTTCGAGACCCCGAGGTCGCCAGCTTGAGCGCGGGCCCATCTGACTTGAGCAAAAGCTCGTCAACTTGGACCCAAGTTCGCTGGCTCCAGCAAGGGGTGGCTCAGTCTGCTGAAGGCCCGCAGTCAAGGCACATGTGAGAAAGCAATCAATGAACAGCTATGGTGTCGCAACGACAATGAAAAACTAATGATTGATGCTTCTCATCTCTCTTCGTTACTGTCTGTCTGTCCCTGTCTATCCCTCATGCTGACTCTCTGTCTCTGAAAAAAAAAAAAGTAAGGATGGGAGTAGACACATTGGTTGGGTTGTTAGGATGAAAGAAAAGCAGTAAATGCTAGGGAACTGTTCATGTCAGCCTCACCTGATTTTATTTGAAAATATCACTAGACTACTGGAACAGAGCTATGTAGTCCTAGCACACAGTAGGGTGTTTGACAGTGTCTTTCCTGGGACAGATCCTATGGTCAGTATGGAAAGCGCACATACATTTAGAAATGTACAGTATGTACATTTGGAAAGATACCTGTATGTTTCAGTGACTGGTTGGAAAGCAAAATAGTAAGAAAGCTAATTGATGTATTTACCAATACAAAAAGAAGTACCCTAGAACTCATGTTGGTAGTTCATCTGAAAATATAGGTGGGCTACATAAGAAATCTTGAGCTGCTTCCCAAACAAATTATTGTGAAATTAAAATATACTCTTTCTATTTGCAAAGTGAGAGAAGGCAAAGTCTAGGGCATGCTGTGGACTTTAGAAATGTTTGGCGTCTCCTCCCATGTTTGCTGGTGCCAAATCAATCTGTAGCTGATTATTGTCTTGAATATGTACTCAAATTAGCTGTGTAGCAGGCCATCTGCCGTCTCCTCCAGACTTGGTTGACAAGCCCTGGAAAAGGAAATCCTGCCAAAATGCAGATACCTAATTAAAACAATAATACAGGGAAAGATAAGGTTTGGGAGTGGGGAGGAGGAAGAAATGCGTGACCATCTTCTCAGCCTCTCTCTGTCTTTCCTTCCTCTTGTGTTTCTTCCTGTTGAAGAAGCACCAGGAGTGGATCAGGAGAGGCTGGGCTCAAGCTGAGATGGTGCTCAGACCAGAATGAGGGAGTAAGGAGGCTATTAAGAGAATGCACTTTGCATTTCCCCAAACTCATCTCTTCATTTGAACTCAAGAGTTTGCATCCTCTTGGTGTTACTGGCTGGCTTGTATCTATCGTCGGATCTGTGCTCTTCTGGTTGCGGGATTGCAGTCTCTGTCCTCACAGGGCTACCACCTACATTGCCCAGGGACCTTCTCATTAGTCCATAAACCCATTAGTCCTACCTCTACTGCTCTCTGTAAGCCTGAATCAGGTTTTCTGAGTAACTGTCCTAAACTGATTGAAAACTTTCACTTACATGTGCACATTGCTTTGTAGTTTCCAAACACATTCATAGTCATGTTCATTTCCTTTTACTACTCATAGTCACCCCAAGACATTGTCACTGTCAAATCAGAATAGTAATCCCAAAGCAACTAAGGCTCCACCGAGAAGGAGATGATGACGATCTACTGAGTCGATGACCAAAGTGTGATTATGCGTCCTATCAACCAGTTCTGCCCCTGTGGCGTGAGTCATTGATTAAAGAAGAGTTTGCAGACCCCAGTGCTCGCAAGGGCTCTCCAGGTCACAGTCATGAGAGAAGCAGACCAGGCATAAAGCAGTGGGGAGCTGGGAGGCCTCTGTCCAGCTGGAGTGCACACAGCCATTCACAGAGGTGGCCCCCACTCTCTGTGATTGTTATATGTGGGGATGGGGACCAGCATTGCTAGCTCTTTCAGATCCAGGCAGTGCTGAGAATTAGACTTTTAAAATATTGTTGCTGGATTCAGTTCTTTTCAAAATACTCTGTGGCTCAAACAAAAGTCATTTGCACAGCCCCCCAGTTTTTGATCAGTGAATTAAAGTAACAGTCCCTGGTGAATGTGGTTTAGCTTCTACGGAAGGTACTTGCATTTTAAAAATTTGTTGGAGCAATTTAGCTTCTAATGAATGCAGTCCATAGGGGAGGTATTTTCATCCATGGCACCTTCTTGTGCCTGCTCTGGGTCCCCAGCTTCAAAGACTCTTGGCTAAGGAGAGTGGGAAAATGAGATGCAGTGTGCATGGGATTACCTCGCAGCTAAACCACGTTTGCCCTGTTCTGTCTGCACAGGGTTCTGAACCCCACAAGGTCGCAGCCCCCCAGGATCTTAAATGGGAGGCTATATAAAGGTACCCTGCCAGGTGCACAGAACTCGTGATAGTGCCATTTTCTAAAACTTGAAATAAAAGGGAAAGGGCTCTCTGAGCCTTAGTTTATATTTTTGAAGTTGTTGCAAAATAGGTCCACTTTTAATTTGCAGTTTGTTAACTCATCTACGCACCCAGTGTTTGAAGGAGGAGCTCTCCACAGGAAAAGGCAGGGTTTCATCCCGGGCTGTGCTATGGGCCCTTGATGAGCAGACCTCATACTGAGAAAGGAGTTTTAGGGGAACATAAAATCAGCTCTTTAAATAAAGTGTCCACCTAGCAGGAGTGGTTAAAAAAATACTTGGAGAACGGAAGAGACTCATTAGGGCCTCAGTGGTTCTCAGCACTGGCCCCTCAGGGAATCTCCCAGAGGCTCTAAAAAACCATCACTAAGTGGGCCCAGCCTGAGATTAGGATTTAATTGGTCCAGGGCCTGTCTGGGCACCTGCATTTCCACAGCTTCCAGCACTCCAGTGGAGAAGCACTACCCCATGTCTTAAATTCCGACTTCACTGCATCAGAGCACCTGGGGAGCTTATTAAAGTGCCCACTGCTGGACCCTATGCCCTCCTGTGAATCCTTCCTGAAGGGAGGCTCTGGGATCTGTATTTCTAAAGGCCCCCACCTCCAATCTTGTGCCAGGTGTATCTTTGGCTTAAGTTGTGAGCAGCCCTTTCTATGTTCCAGAGTGGACACCCACATGCAAACACACAGCAAAATGACACTATTTGCAACTAATGCATAGAAACACTTGAGTGTCCTGCTTTGGGCAAGGGGGAAAATCCTAAAACAAATGTCAGTTCAGTTGCCAAGGCTCTTGACTGCCTGATTCTTCCCTGCTGGGGTGTGGGATGGGCACCAGCAGGCTCTGTTTGCAAAGGGGGGCAGGTGAGGACTGGATCAGGCCAGTGGGAAGCAGTTGGCTATCTGGATCAACGCAGGCTTTCCCAACGAGAGGTCTTCCAGTCCATTGATCTTGTGTCCTTGCTTCTTGCTTGGAATGGTGGCTCATAGACATGGTGCCAGACAACTGTCAGTGCAAGACTAAGGGCCATTTGTCCCCTTGCTTGGTTGGTTCTTTTTCCGAATCCAAAAAACAACTTTGCCCATAATGGTAAATTAAGTTTTACTTATTCTTTTTTTCTTAAAGAAATACACTGTAAAGTACAACTTTTGAGACCTCTGAATGTCATAATTGTATTTCTGGCAATACAATATTTGAGTATCTGGGTCTTAATGGGTTACAAAAGCTTGTGAAACAAAAGCAGTTTGTTTTCCCGCCTCTGATTCTTATGCCCCTTATCTTGAAGTTTGCTTTGCACTTTTCGTGTTGGTCTTTGCATAACTGAGTCACCTGCTATTTTTTTTTTTTTTTGTCGTTGTTACTTTGTGATAAGAGAAGAATTTATGTGAGCTACAGCTCTTGAGCAAAGCGAAGACACAAATACTGTGGATCAAATATCCCCTCGGCCTGTATGGACTCCTGACCTCATTTTCCCTCCTGTGTTTACAGGAGACACACTTCATTCGGACTGTTTAAGCCTCTACAGAAACTTCCCTCCTGATTGCAACTTTGTCTAATTATTAACACTAAGAGATACTGCAGGTTGTCAGTTGGGGAGAAAACTTATGTTTAGAAAGCTGATTTTATTGCAATTGAAAATAGCTTTCATGTAAATCTATCATTAGTGTCTTTTTTTCTTTTTTAATTGGGAAGATGTGGTTTGCCAAGCCATATAGGCTTTAAGTGTAAAACTCAATATAACACCATGTACACACCACAACATGCACCCTCTAGCCCAAGCAAAGTCTCTTTTTCAGCCCCATCCCCCCCCCCGCCACTTTACCCTCCTCCTCCTATTCCCACCACCCCCCCCCCTTTCTCTCTGGCTGTTGCCACCCTGTTGTCTGTGTCTACATGTTATGCATGTATGTTTTTTTGTTAATCCCTTCACCTTCCATAAGTGTATTTTTATATATTATCTAACACTTTGCTTTAACTCCAAGAATATTACCCTCCAGTTGGGCCACACTCTTTTCCAGCCTTTTTGTTATTTTGTTATGAACTAGCCAACTGCACATGGAATAAACGTATACAGGCTTTACACTGCAGAGCTAGAGTTCATGTGACACCTATAGGCAGAGAACTTTTGTGCGAGGAATGAACAGCCTGTTTAATATACATCATTTATGGTAGCCTTTAGGAAATTTTATTCCAAAGCCTGAATTTCCTGTTTTTATATCTCAAATGCGTAATTTCTCAGATTTTTGGGACAGGAAAGGGAGAGGAACCATTCAGGAACACATAGGGTGTTAGGTATGAGTCTCAGTGATTTTTTTTTCCATCCGACGTCTCATATGCTCAATTTGTTTTCCTTGCTTACATGTGGAACTGACCCCTAAACGTGCTGATAAGAGAAGAATAAGTAAGCAAACGCTCCCAGGGTTTGAGGCTGATATAAAAGTCACCTGGTTTCAGTGAACCGGACTGGAACACGAGCTTTTTGTTTGCTGTTGAAAGTTTAGCACTTGAATTTCGGGTTGGGCTGTTCAGTTCATTAAGGAAAATGTGGACACCTCATGCCAACGCCTGTTTTCTTTAGTCCCTGAGAATGGAAGGCATTGTGTGCTTGGTACACACACCGAAAAAGCGAACAGTGACTTAATTGTGCCCTGGGAACAAAAGCTCTTACCTGGGATGAGATGGGAGACCCTAGCCTTCTGCTGGCCCTGCTCCGTGCCTTGCAATGTCAGTGTTGCTGGGAACCCAGAGCAAACGTCTGACCTGTTGCTGATGTTTGAGTGTGAGATTAATCCATGGACTGCCTTCTCCTGGAGCTTACAAATAAGGGGAACATGGCAAATTAGGAAGACATCAAGAGTCTAGTCCCCGACAAAGACCAGACATCAAGCAGAAGGAGGAAACAAGAGGGAACAGAGGGAGTTTGGTTCCTCTGCTCTGTGTGTCTCTTTGCAAACACCCCAGTGACACAGATTGATGGATGTATCGTATGGCTGACCATCTGCTTGTCAGCATTTCAGCTTTGGTTAAATCCATTTTAAAGCATTTGCCAACCGTTCAGTTGTCTGCAGCAGTGAGTGCATGAGTGAGAATTTGGGGGCATTCAACATTGAATAAGGACAGTTCTTTGATTCATCTGTCACATAAATATGGTATCTCTTCGAATGGTGACAAAGTGGGTAGAAACCTCTTTTCGCCTGAGAGTGGTCAGGCGTTGGTTTTGCTGTTGGCTTTGCCATTGGCTGCAGCCATTGCTCTGGTTGATGACCCTGAGTCTTAGGTCACTGTACACTGCTCACAAAAATTAGGGGATCAGAGAACGTGCAGATACTCCAGCACTTTCAGCCTTTTATATAGTGCATTTTCACCAAAGAAATAAAAGTTGGTTTTGCGTCTCATTTGCATGATTGAGCAACTTTCTTTGACTTGTCATTTGCTTTTCTGATGCTCTTGTTTAATAAAAAAATCAAATGCTTTTTTTTTTTTTGCTTCATATTCATTTTGAAATATCCCCTAATTTTTGTGAGCAGTGTATTTCTTTTTGCCTTTGTCCAGACCAGGATTTCAAGTGTTCTTTGTTCACTGGGGAGACTGTTAGCCTGCCAGAGGTTGGGAATGTCAGTGTTTCACATAAAAACAGTTGCTTCAGAATTTGAAATTTCTGTTCTCCCAGGGGTTCTCTTGACTTCTGGCAAATCTAGACAAAAGAATATAGCAGCTAATAATAACAGTGGTAGCAAAGACAGAGCAGGCCTTTACTGACCTTTCACATTGTACCATGCCCTTTATAAGCATTATCACTTATAACCCTCACAACAAGTGAAGATTTTAATAATTAAGCAGAATGAAAAACAAGTATTTAAATTGGGTCCCAGGACAGTGGCTGTTATTATGTTCTTTTTGAAGTCATGACATCATAAATGTAAACCAGCATTTCCCCAATTTCCACGTGCACGTGTGTCCCCTTGGATGTTAACAGGAGATTCCAATTCAGTAGTCTCGGTGGGGACTGGGACTGTGCGTGTCCACAGAACGTATTGGGGGCCCAGTTTCTAAATCAGACATTGCCAAGCTTGGCCTGGGATTGGCACTGCCTGGATAGATTCTAAACACACAGCTTCCCTCCCTCCTCCAAGATGCTGAATCTTAGTTCACCAACCTCACTTTTATAAACCAGTGGGCCAGCTGGGGCTCTGAGAGCATCTGTGATCTGTACACACTCATACAGCGAGAATCCCACCTCCAGGGGCTTGGAACAGCCTCCTCCCTCACACTTCCTGGGACTTAACATTGCCGGGTTCCATTGGCTGAAAGGTGTGTACAAGGTTATCCTCCCTGGTGTGCCCATCATGTACTGCACATTCTCCCAGGTGGCACCACCCCTAAGGCTCTGTCTCCCTGGGATAGAAGAGCTGCCCCCGAAGAGCTGGTGACACTTGAGTCCATTGCACACAGCTCTTTATTAATACAACATCTGGTTGGGAGGAGTGAGTCTGGGGTGATGGGTGGGGAAATGTGAGTCTGGAGGTGGCCTGCTGTGTTTGCAGATGTGGGCGGCACACCTGGGGGCTTCCCCCAACATAGCTGCATTATTGTGACCTGCCCCTGACTAGGAAAGCTCAGCTTCAGGAAGCACTCCCAACCCCAGCCAGCACCCTAAGGAACTCAACAAATTGTAGGAAATTATCCTGCAGGATTCACGCCCCTGGTTTCTAGGATTCTAACCCAAGCTGACTCTTGATCATTTGGAGTTTTGAAAGTTTCTTTAGAAGTATTTTCATTATTGAATGTTTGTTAGGATTAGTTTTGGCTACTTGTACCAGAATTCCAAAATCATCGTGGCTTAAAGAAAATAGGAGTTTATTTCTATCTCGTGTAGAGGGATCCCAGAGCTGGTGTGGCAGCTCTATGGTATCAGGGACTTTGCCTCCTTTTATGATGTCACTCTGCCATCCTAAGGACGTGACTTGTACTTTAGGGTTCAATATGGCTGCTCATGCTCTATCCATCAGATTTTCATTCCATCTAGTAAGAAGGAAGAAGAGAGGAAGGACATACATACCCTTTTTCATGAAAGACATTCCTTGGATGTTGCACACAGTACTCCAGTGTACATCCCATTGGCCAGAATGTAGTTACCTGGCCATAAGAAAGGCTAGGAAATGTGGTCTTTAATGTTTTATTTTATTTATTTTTTACAGGGACAGAGAGAGGGATAGACAGGGACAGACAGACAGGAACGGAGAGAGGTGAGAAGCATCAATCACTAGTTTTTCGTTGCCATTGCAACACCTTAGTTGTTCATTGATTGCTTTCTCACACGTGCCTTGACCGCGGGCCTTCAGCAGACCAAGTGACCCCCTTGCTGGAGCCAGCGACCTTGGGTCCAAGCTGGCGAGCTCAGGGTCTCGAACCTGGGTCCTCCGCATCCCAGTCCGATGCTCCATCCACTGCGCCACCGCCTGGTCAGGCGGAAATGTGGTCTTTATGCCTAGTGGCCAGATTTCCAGATAAAACTTGGCAATTTTAGGACTCAAGATAAAGGAAAGGTCAAATATTGGGATAAACAACTCTCCTTGCCTCACCAGGGTCTTGTGGTTATTTCCAAAGCCAGGTAATGTTTGGATTAGGTCTATAAGTTTCAGATTGATGCTTCTGAGCCACTTTTTGTACCACGGGAGGTTTGGGGCCATGCTGGATCTCTTAAGCATTCCTCTAAGAGGAGCCAGAGCCAGGACTAGCCCTTGTAGATCTTAATTAATTGTGACTTAATAATTTTATTGGGGCTAATATGGAATGCAGATATAAGGAGAAAGTTGCTGGCCGTGATCAAAGCATAAAGGTAGAAGGCAAGACTCTTGGATTCACAGAGGTTCCCCTGGTGCCATGGTCAGCTACCTGGGGATGTTTGAAGGTGTGTTTGCAGCCCTAATGAGATTAACAACAGGAGTCACAGCAGGAACAGAAAAATGGACCAATTCTCAGCACCAGGAGGGTTGTTTGGTTTTGAATCAACCCTGGGTACATTCTGGGGCATAGTTCAGCCAGGAACCTTAAGGTGGGTTTTGGTCCTGAGGTGTTTATCTTGTACAAAGAAAGCTCAGGGCTAGAGAGGTACCTGGCCTGTCAGTCTTTTTTTTTTTTTTTTTTTTTTTTTAGATTTAATTTACTGAGTTTACAGAGAGGGGTGGGAGCAAGACATATCAACTCATAGTTGCTTTACTTTAGATGTTTATTGCTCGCTTGTCGTATGTGCCTGGACCCAGCAAGCCCAAGGTTTTGAACTGGTATTCCAGGTGGAAGCTCTACCCACTGCACCACCGCAGGCCAGGCTGGCCTGTCAATAATCTTAATGGAGGTTTCAAAGAAACAATGGGAGGAGTGGCATCCATATTATTTGAACATTGATAATTAGATTTTTAGAACTAATATAGGGTTGAGTGGGCCAATCTGTGTCCTTTCTAGAATGTTCCACTTTGTTCCTAGAAAATAGCTAGGATAACCCCTGTACAGTTGAAGACTCATGGAGGGATGAAGGTTATCAACTCCCCCGTTCACGCCGTTTTTGCAAAACAGCAAGCACATTTTTCCTTTAGAAGAGAATGTGTAAAGAGAGGTGGAAGAATAAGAGTAATTTTCTTCAAGCTAATCATCCCAAACTTGACCAAAACAATATTCACACTCAAAGGCCTGAGTAGAGAGTTCCCCTGGCAAGTGAAATCTAGGGCAGAACAGAAGGTGTGGGCGGGAGGCGCTGCACGGGCTGGAGGCAGACCCAGCCGGGCCTTGGGGGGGCCTGTGAAAGGCGCTGCGAAGTCCCAACGCGGAGGTAGCCAAGTCTCACATATTTCACAGACGCTCTCCGAGGGGCGGCTTACCCTTCCCCCTGCACAGGTGTCTTGTTTCAGTGCCATCCTCTGTGATGTTAGGTCCGGCACCGTACCACTCTGAGTGGGGTTTGATGGGCTCATTCTTCTCACACATGCTCGTACGTACAGGCCAGAGTCAAGAAAAGAAATGTTTGTGTGTTTTTTTTGTTTTTGTTTTTTTTAATTCATTTTAGAGAGGAGACACAGAGTGAGAGAGAGAGTGAGAGAGAGAGAAAGGGGGGAGGAGCTGGAAGCATCAACTCCCATATGTGCCTTGACCAGACCAGTGCAGGGTTTTGAACTGGCAACCTCAGTGTTCCCAGGTCGTCGCTTTATCCACTGCGCCACCACAGGTCAGGCAAGAAAAGAAATGTTTGAATTTGTGGTAAAGACACACTGAGCAAGTAAGTTTTCCTGTTCTGGATGCATTGCTTTTTGATGTGTACTAATAGTAGTAAGAATTTTAAAAATAAAGCACAATGAAGTTCTATATCTGCTCTTATGTTTTTCCCGTAGCATCTAAATCATGTCCCTTTAAGTAGCATGATGTTTGCATACAGGAAAGGTTTTGTCTTAAGTGTGTATCTGTTCTCAGGGGGAGAGAAGCCAGGACTTGGGCATGTGACAGTCCTTGTTTGCATCTCGGTCTCCCCCCTCACTAGCTGCCCATCCCTGGCCAGTTACCATGTTTCCCCAGTCCTCAGTTTTCATTTTCCTGCAATAGAAATGGCTGTGCCCTGCTCACAGGAAAGTGACGTGAGGTGTAGAGGACATGAGGGGGCCAGCCCAGTGCCTGGCGCCCTGCAGCTGTTCAGTGAATGGCCTATTCCTTTGTCTTGATTCTGCCCTTTGCTTTTAGAAAGAAACCTGCCAGTCAGTGCTTAGGGGAAAGAATAATCTGGTCTGTCACTAAAATTTTTGTGAGAACCTGCTGTGGGACTCAAGATCAGCGGGGCAAATCTAAGAATCCATTTGTTCTACGTCTCTGGTTCTCAAAGTGTGGTTCCCAACAGCATCTGGGAACTTGTCAGAAATGCAGACTCTCAGGCCCACCCCAGACTTATCAGTTGAAAACCCTGGGGTTGAAGCCCAGCAACCTGTGCTCTAACCAGGCCTGTGGGTGATTTGAGTGTATACCAATGTTTGGGAACCATCATCCTCTACATCAGTGGTTCTTAACCTGGGTTCTATCGAACCCTAGGGGTTTGATGAGTCAGTCTCAGGGGTTCGGAGAAGCCTCTGCCGCGGAGGCCAGAATAAAGTAATACCGTAATTTGTTGTGAGTTCATGCACTCTGTTGGTTTTGTTCTTTGAACAAGGTGATGTTCATGCACGGCTCATTTTGTGCACCAGTAAAAAAACATATACCTATGTCTTGAATTTGGAAAAAGAATCATATTTTATTTATCACTAAAGAAGGGTTCGGTGAATGCGCATATGAAACTGGTGGGTTCGGTACCTCAAAAAAGGTTAAGAACCCCTGCTCTACATCTTGGTCCTCAGATCTTGCTGGACCTTAGGATTTCCCAACACCAGAGATTCCAGTTTATTAAGTCTGAGATAAAGCCCAGGAAGGGGAATTTTTCTTTTTCTTTCTTTCTTTCTTTTTTTTTTTTTTTTGGTGACAGAGACAGAAAGAGGGACAGATAGGAACAGACGGACAGGAAGGGAGAGAGATGAAAAGCATAAATTCTTTCTTTAGGCAACCTAGTTGTTCATTGATTGCTTTCTCATATTTGTCTTGACCGGGAGGCTACAGCAAACCGAGTGTCCCTTTCCTCAAACCAGCAACCTTGGGCTCAAGCTGGTGAGCTGTGCTCAAACCAGATGAGCCCGCACTCAAGCTGGCGACCTCGCAGTTTTGAACCTGGGTCCTCC
The DNA here is from genome assembly GCA_037038555.1 of Rhynchonycteris naso. Classification (NCBI taxonomy): domain Eukaryota; kingdom Metazoa; phylum Chordata; class Mammalia; order Chiroptera; family Emballonuridae; genus Rhynchonycteris; species Rhynchonycteris naso. Next base: position 38,703,812 of record CM072996.1, on the reverse strand, counting down.
AGGTCCCAGTCCAGCGCTCTATCCACTGCGCCACCACTTGGTCAGAACATTTTCACTGTCCGCATTTCACATCTTACAGCCATCTCAGCTTGTCACAGTGGCTAAGCCATGTACATCAAGCCAAGAGAACCTGTCTTTAGGTTTGGGACCCTCCTGGGAAGGCCGCCTTGCTGGAAGGCAGGGTTGTTTTGTTTTTTTTTTAAAAAAAATGCTCCACTGGCCTGACCTGTGGTGGCGCAGTGGATAAAGTGTCGACCTGGAACGCTGAGGTCGCCGGTTCAAAACTCTGGACTTGCCTGGTCAAGGCACATATGGGAGTTGATGCTTCCTGCTCCTCCCCTCACTAAAATAAAAATAAATTTAACAAAAAGGTTCCACTAATGATCCCAGTGTGCATCCAGGATTGAAAAATCCTGCTCTAGAGTTCTGTTCTGTCCTCTCTCCTTCTCTCTTCTTCTTCCTGCCACCTCCATTATGGACTCTTTGGCTTGGGAAGTTGAATTAGGGGAAGAATTCTCTTCTAACAGCTCACAGGAACTCATGAGGACTGAGTAAAATGCCACCTACGGAACATGTCTTTGCTTCAATCCTGCAGTGTTCTCATGCCTTGGGATGGCAGTCTTATGGTTTTAAATGTAGCACATGCTCGCGTAGAAAGTTTGAAAAACTTATGAAACTTTGAAAGAGAAAATAGAAATCTGTCATAAATTTGTTCCTCCAAAGATCCCATTAAATGTTAACATTCTGCTGTGTTAGCCTCTAGTCTTGTTTGTAGTTGTCATTTTTTAATGTATATACAATGTATATAATTCCATATCTTGCTTTTTAATCTCACATCATATTGTGATTGTGCATGATAGTCTTTGTATTCTGTGTTCAAATCCAACATCAGATTGGACCATATGGATTTGTCATAATTGGCTCAGCCATTTCCCTCCGGTTAATTTCTTTTTTTTATTTTTCTCCATGATAAGTTCAAATATCCTTGTAAAAAAAAAAATCTATAGTTGTTTTTCTCATTATCTCCTTAGAATAGATTCCTAGAAGTAGAATTGCCAAGCCAAAAGTTATAAACACTTTAAAGGTTCTTGTTACATCGTGCTAAATTTGGTTCCAGAAGGGCTATGTTGTTTTATTCCCACTTTCTGAGAGCATGCCTGCTTCCTTGGACTTTTGCTAACATTGGTTATTATCTTACGGAACAAACCAACATACAAACAAATTGTGTCATTTTGCTGAGCCAAGTGGTCATGTCCTTGTTCTCTAGCAGCTCTCTGGGAATGTGGTCACAGATTTATAAACCCATCGTCTTTATCGTCTTTTCATTCATATTTTGGAATCATGTTTATCTTTTAATGTCTGACAGCTCAAGTTTGGGGATTTTCATTTTATCTGGGGATTTGAGACCATCTGGATTTCTCAGCTCTGCTCTCTAGCTCTGTCTTTATTGTATCTGGGCTCCATCGTTAATGCCTTTGTGCCTTTTAACCCATTCATGCTATTCCTACCAGTGCTTACCAAGAAGACACATAGCACAATACCTTCAAGAGACCCTTAATAACTGCTCTAGAATCTTACAGCAAAAGGCCTACATAGTGTTACGGTCTAAGGTAAATTATTCTGGATCACCAAGGAGTATGTCATCTAGTACTGAAGTGGTGCTCTCCCCTCACCCAAAACACACACACACACTCTCTCTCTCTCTCTCTCTCTCTCTCTCTCTCTCTCTCTCTCTCTTGCCTGCACTTCTTCAGTGCATCATGCAAGGAAGTCTTTTAAGGATTCCAGCTGAAATAATCAGAGAATCCATTTTCTTCACCTTTTTGACAAATGATATTTGACACAATGAACAACTTACGGTTGTAGACTCTCCTTTCAAACTGAATGTGCCCTACTTAGTAGAGGAAGGGATCAAGAACATTCCCACTGTCTGCATTTCACATCTTACAGCCATCTCAGCTTGTCACAGTGGCTAAGCCATGTACATCAAGCCAAGAGAACCTGTCTTTAGGTTTGGGACCCTCCTGGGAAGGCCGCCTTGCTGGAAGGCCAGTGAAGAAGTAGTGTACTGTCATTGTGCTAATCCATGAGGCTTCTCTGAGTGCCTTTGCATCCTGGGTGATCCACTTCTGGAAATGTGAACATCTTCCTGCCAGCTTGAATTCAAGCTTAAGGCCTCAGGGCTCTGTGAAGAAAAACAACAGAGGCTTAGCTATTAGTGAATTCCAGAACCTGACATTATTTGGGAGATGGGGAAGCTGGAGGGACAAGGCCAAGGCAAGAGGGACAACTCAGGGTCAAGGCCACAGATTTACATACTCTCTTCTAATTCTTTGCAAAGTGAGTGTTCTTTTTCAGTTTAGGGAAATTGGATTCTAATGTTGCAGGAAAGAATTGATGGTCTTACTTTTATCCCAAAGGCTGCTGGATGTATTCTGATCCATCCATCCATTCATCTATCCATCCATCCACCCCCCCACCCATCCTTCCAATAAATATGTATTTATTGAATGACTGCTGCTAGAAAACAGCACTCACACGTGGTTCATGGTTTTATAAAGCACAGAAATAATGTACAACACATGAGTGTGCGCTCAGTATCCAGAGGCCCATTGATGTGAGCTCACTTGCGTATCAGAATTTTTTTTGTTATGGCAAACAAATAGAAAATTAACCAATAATAAGGCCTTATCCATTTAGAGACAGTGCTTACAGCATGTAGATAGCAACTGAGGAGGCAAGCAGGGAGAAACTGTGGGCGAAAAAATATCATGATTATAGGTAGAACTGCCCAGTTGGCTCCTCCTTCCAGAGGATTTCTTGTAGTTCTTAATTTTAAAAATAAGTAAATATGCCTGACCTGTGGTGGTGCAGTGGATAAAGCGTTGACCTGGGAATACTGAGGTCGCCAGTTCAAAACCCTGCACTAGTCTGGTCAAGGCATATATGGGAGTTGAAGCTTCCAGCTCCTCCCCCCTTTCTTTCTTTCTTTCTCTCTCTCTCTCACTCTGTGTCTCCTCTCTAAAATGAATAAAATAAAAAAAAAATTTAAAAATAAGTAAATAACAAGGTCTATGGTTATGGTTAACCCATTTTGGGGGTGCGGTAGTCTTGCAATATGGCCCCCAATGATGTCCTCCTCCTAATCCCTAGACCCGCAGTAGGGGGCTTTGTAGAGAGGGCAGTAGGAGGGGCGGGTATTCCAGTGCAGAAACAATGGCAGATATTTTGCCCTCATAAGTATATTTTTACTTTTCACACCATACGTTCTAATTTTGGTTTAGAAAATACAATCTCCATGGCAGATTACACAGGAATGAATTCTATCCGTCATCCTTTGTTTTTGGAGAATCTCTTGGACATTATTGAGTGCTTTCTGTATACGTACAAGGCTAGCGTAAGAGTGACTACACTTGATACCTGCTCCTGCTTTGCTTGACCTCACCACCTGCTCTAAGACTTCTGCTGTTTCTGCCCTTGGTGGCATTCCAGTGGTGATTTGATTTCCCCGTAAAGATAGCACATTTGCAGATCTCTCGGGTACAACTGAGATGTTAAACTTATAAAGTGCTTTTCTGAAGTTGTAAGAAGCAGTGCTCAGAGTGGTTCTGACAGTACAAGAGGACACTTAATATGAACACTTGACCGTTATCTTGGTATGTGGCCTTTATACACCCCAGTATAGAGTCTACTAAAAAATGCTGACGACACAGACCTCTGTGGGACCACCGTACCCACTTCCCCACACTACAGTCAGCTCAGCCTGAATGTGGTGCCCCAAGGAGATGAAATCAGGTAACTTATCTGGATTGTTTCTCTTCACCTGCTATCCATCTCCTTACCTGCTTTCAAACTCATTGTCTAAAGACGCTGATGCTGGCTGTTTCTCTCTGCTGCTCAGAGCAGCGTCCAAAAACAGATAGCTTCTGGAGGTGCACAGATGTATTTATTATTCGCTGGACACAAACCGTATTGCTCAAATTACACAGTTTTACTGTGCATTTATTTTCATTTATTCCTTCTGATGGGCGGAGCTGGGAATAGCAAGGTGGTGGCCTAGCTGGGAGTGTCTTTCCTGCACCCAATTAACATTGTTCCAGCTCTTCTGTCTGGAGGCAGATAGACTCACGCTCTCCTGAGCACAAGCTGTGACTTTTTGATATAACTTAGTTAATTTGACTAGCAACAATATCCTGAGATCAGAGTGAATTTAAAATCGCATCGTTATCTGCCTGACCAGGCAGTGGCGCAGTGGATAGAGCGTCTGACTGGGATGCGAAAGACCCAGGTTCGAGACCCCGAGGTCGCCGGGTTGAGCGTGGGCCCATCTGGCTTGAGCAAAAGCTCGCCAGCTTGGACCCAAGGTCACTGGCTCCAGCAAGGGGTGGCTCGGTCTGCTGAAGGTCCGCGGTCAAGGCACATGTGAGAAAGCAATCGACGAACAACTATGGTGTCTCAATGGCAATGAAAAACTGATGATTGATGCCTCTCACCTCTCTCCGTTCCTGTCTGACTGTCCCTATCTGTACCTCTCTCTGACTCTCTCTCTCTGTCCCTATAAAAAAAAAAATCGCATCGTTATCATTATCAACAGAGAAATCGGACTCTAGAAGCTGTGTTTTCAGAGGCATTGAAGCCTGTTTGGGTTTTGAGATCCACATGTTCCGAGTGTTCCTGTGGCTGGGTTGGGTTGTGAACTAGAATCAATTCTTTCCCCTAACGACTCCAGTTCTCTGTTGGCAACATGGAACATAGCTGTGGTAGAACAAAAGTGAGGCGCTCACGTGACCAGCCTGCAAAACCTGCCAGATAAACTGGCTTGGAGACTGGGAGAAACTTCACCTAGTAGGACGAAGGTCCGAGGTGAGGGGACAAACCGCAATTCACCACGCCCTTCACCTAGAGCAGACCAAACACCAGGAGGTCACATGGTTTCACACATTCATTCCCTCTCATTTTCTTTCATTTGAAACTTAATTTGAATGGGGCCCCATGTACAGAGTTTGTACTCTACAGAAATATAACTAAACTCTAATAGAAAACATACCTTGAAAGCCTTGGAAGATATACTACTTAAAATAATCAACTTTATGTTTTCAACAAAGATGGGTTTTGTGCTCTGCCGGAATCTGGTCCTGTACCACTTACGTCCTTCTTAATGAGCCTGAGTATCTGGGGAGATCTGAATTAAGTGGGCATAAAGTAATACTGAAAGAATTGCTAGAATCTTGGCAGCTTTTCTGATTGTGCCATGTGATTTAAAGCAACGTGAACTTAGAGGTGTATATTAGTCTTATCACAGATTGAGTGGCTTAAACCAGTTTAATTAAAAATTAATTAAACTGAAATGAATTCTTCTCACAATTCTGGAGGCTGGAAGTCCAAGATCAGGGTGCAACATAGTTGGGTTCTGGCGGGAGCTCTTTCTGACTTGCAGATGGCTGTCTTTCACTGTGTCCTCAGATATGCCAGAGAGAGCATGCTGTCTGGCATGTCATCTACTAAGAGCACTAATCCCATTGTGAGTCTACTCTCATGACATCATCTAACTCTAATCACCTCCCAAAGACCCCACTCCCAGATATCATTACGAATGGGGGTACTGGTGCTTCAACAAATGAATTTGGGGGACTGGGTGGCACACACATTTCAGTCCATAACAAGGTGAAATGAACTAAAAGCCAGTAGAGAAACAGCAGTTATTAGACTCTCTGGGACTGTAGCAGCTAGCCCTGGGGGCCCAGTAACAGTTGACACTGGGTGGACAATCTTCACTGAGCTTCAGTAGAAGGGACAAGTCCTAAAAAACATGGCCAGGAGTGGCTAGCAAGTTCACCAAGACTGGCACCCACTTTAGTTGTGTCCGCCATGGTTCTCCGCGACGGGGAAGCTTATCTTGCTAGTGCAGGCACACTTGCCAACTGCCCCCACTTCTGGTGGGTTCTGAGCTGTTGAGAATCAGGACCATAGCAGCACTAGCAGCGGCGCAGGGTGTTCACATTCTGTCAAGAAGTAACTGATCCCTGGGATCTGGGACATTTTTTCTCTAGGTCAGAGGTAGGTACAGTTGACCACTTTTAAAGTGGTATGATGTTTATTTTTCTATTTTTTAATAGAGAGAAGAAAGGAAGCCAAGGAATACTAAACAGGGAGAAAGACTCCTAGAAATTGTAATTCTCTGCCAGGAGAAAGAAGAATAGCATTTCATTTTTATATATTCCTCTTTTTGGCCTGACCTGTGGTGGCGCAGTGGATAGAACATCGACCTGGAATGCTGAGGTCACCAGTTCAAAACCCTGGGCTTGCCTAGTCATGGAACATACAGGAAGCAACTACTACAAATTGATGCTTCCCACTTCTCCCCCCTCTTTCTTAATCTCTCTCTTTAAAAAAATTATATATTCCCCTTGTGGAGGATATTTTAGGGGACAAAACCCATCATGCTATGCCTGATACATAAACAGTGCTCAAGAAATATTCATTAAAAAAAGAAATGTTTATTCAGTGAGTGAATGAATGAATAAATGCAAGTAGCAATCACTTGGGATTCACATAGGGACCCCCATAGTTGCAGATGTTTAAACTTGCCATTTGGCAGGAGCACTGCGCACTCTGTGTGAAAATGCCTGAGGCAGAGGTAATGAGTCCCTCATGACGGGCTTGTTAGTTCCTGTGACTTTCATGAGCTCAGGGAAATAATGCGTATCAGTACTAGCACCGCTCACAAGTGAAGAAGAAGTGAATCAGTCCTGTGTTTACAGTGCTGAGAGAGGGCAGATGTCTCTGAAGAGTGACAGTCTGGGCTCGCAGACTTCGCCCTCACTTCTTCCCTGCCATCCTATCAGCTGCTTGAACCTCCTTGAGGATGATGTAACCCTTACCCTGCCTCCAGTTTTTGACTTCCTGACTTCCAGTAACCTTTTCCTCTGTTCCAAGCCAATCACCAGAAACTCGACCCAAATCTCCATCTCTAGGCAGTGATTTTCACAGCACCTTCTCCCCACTGACTTACCCACCCCTCCTGCCGAAAGTACTCATTGGAAACTGGTTCAGCCGCCAGTTTTCCACTACCCATCACCACTCTCCATTCCTTTTTTTTTTTTTTAAGTGAGAGGAAGGAAAATAAGAGACTCTGCGTGCGCCCCGATGGGGATCCACCCGGCAAATTCCTGTCTGGAGCAGATGCTAAAATCAACGGAGCTATACTCAGCTCCTGGGACCGATGCTCAAACCAACCAAGCCACTGGCTGTGGCAGGAGAAGAGAGAGAGAAGGGGGATATGGAGGGGAAGAGAAGCAGATGGTCATTTTTCCTGTGGTCTATGAGTGGGTGGGTATCAAACCCAGGATGTCCGCACATCAGGCTGATCCTCTATCCACTGAGCCAACCGGCCAGGGCCACCACTCTCCTTTCTCTACTTTAGTCCTTGGTCAGGAGGAAGGGGTAACTGTGATATACATAAGATTATATAAAAAATCAATTTACCAGATAAGATTAGACTTTTAAAATCTCTATTTGTATTTCTCTCTGGGCCAGTTACATTTTTGTAGCCTTGTGTAGGATGCTGCATAGAAATCCTGATGTTTGCTTTTTGGATCCATAAATTCATATACAGGAACCAGTGGTTATACCAACAGGAATTTGCTAGAGAAGACTGAGTTGAGACTCATTAAATGACTTCAAGTACATAAACATTTCTTAGAACACGTTGGTTGTACTACTGACTTCCACAGTCCAAACAGCAGAGTATGTTTAAAAAGAAAACAAGCTTAGTGTACATAAATGAAAAGGCAAACATGTGTTTATATATTTTTATTTATTGATTGATTTTACAGGGACAGAGAGAGGGACAGATAGGGACAGACAGACAGGAACGGAGAAAGGTGAGAAGCATCAATCATTAGTTTTACTTTGCCGTTGCGACACCTTAGTTGTTCATTGATTGCTTCTCACATGTGCCTTGACCGCGGGCCTTCAGCAAACCAAGCAACCCCTTGCTGGAGCCAGCGACCTTGGGTCCAAGCTGGCGAGCTTTTGCTCAAGCCAGATGAGCCCGCACTCAAGCCGGCTAGCTTGGGGTCTCAAACCTGGGTCCTTCGCATCCCAGTCCGACGCTCTATCCACTGCACCACCGCCTGGTCAGGCATGTGTTTATATATTTTTATGAAAAATGTTCAAAATGCATACAATAGTCTGGGTTTCCAAGAGATTTTGGTCTCTATTAGTCTTCTAATAAGGTCAGCGTAGTATCTTTTATCTTCCAATGATTAATGTACTAAGTTAGCAATGATTCATCTCCCGGTAGCTTTACAAATATCCTTTCTGTTTTTCTTTTATAAGTAAAAGAATCAAGCTACATCCCAGTTTTATATTATAACTATAAAATTAGCTAAAGTATTTGCAATATGGCTAGTCTAAGCTTAGGTGTGCTGTGGGACTCAGGCACACAGTAGGGTTCAAGCACAAAAAAATGAAAATTAAATATGTAACAGTTTTAAATTCCTTTTTATTGATTTTTTTAGAGAGAGGGGAAAGAGAGAAAAAGCCATCAACTCGTACTAACTTTGCTTTAGTAGTTTGTTGATTGCTTCTCATATGAGTCTTGATTGGAGGGTGGGGCTCAAGCCAGTGACCCTGCACTCAAGTTGCCAACCTCAGGGTTTTGAACCAGGGACCTCAGCATTCTGGGTCAATGCTCTATCTACTGCGCAACCACCAGTCAGGCAATGCAGTTTTTAATTCTGGACGTGTTGAAACTCTATTTTGATATGTTGGGATACACACACACACACACACACACACACACACACACACACACACGTTTAATTTTTCTTAAGTGAGAACTGGGGAGGCAAAGAGACAGACTCCCAAATGCACCCCTACCGGGATTCACAAAGCACCCTACTGGGCAATGATCTTCCCATCTGGGGCTGTTGCTCCATTGCTCAGCAACTGAGCTATTTTAGCTCCTAAGGCAAGGCCATGGAGCCATCCTCAGCACCTGGGTCCAACTTGTTTCAACCAAGCCATGGCTGTAGGAGGGGAAGAGAAAGATAGAGGGGGAGGGGTGAAAAAGCACATGGTCACCTGTCCTGTGTGCCCTGACCAGGAATCGAACCCGGGACGTCTATATACCACACCAACTCTACCACTGAGCCAATTGACCAGGGCCCATAAAATATATTATTAAAGTGAATTTTACCTGTTTCTTTGTACTTTTCTAGATGTGGCTACTAAAATATTTTAAATTGCACATGGGGTTTGCATTTGTGGCTTATATTTCTTTTGCAAGCTCTGTCCTAAGGAAGTCATTGTCTTGATTTATATATATTTGTGGCTTAAAACTTAAATTTCAATGAATGTTTTAATTATGAATAATTCCCTTCCCATAGTAAAAATTGTTGGGCACATCTTCTGGACAAATATTAATATTAGTACTTAGATTAATATAAATTGAGTCAACATTAATATAGCCATATTGTAAACTCTCAAAACTTTTTTTCTGTGAAATTTTATCCTGGTTAAGTATATATGTTTGAGGGAATTTCTAATTTTGTGACCAGTGCAAAGTTCAGTTCCATTTGTTTATCCCAAATCACTAACATTAACTCTTTTGAACCAGTTATATAGTACATGACACCCAGCATTTCAAAATCAATTTAGCAGTCACCTTCTTCAGCTTGTTTATATGTTCTTTTTATATTCTTTGGACCTAGACATGTCAAACAGTTGACAGTTTCTTTAGTGATTGGGCCAGTGCATCAAAAATTAACCATAGAAAGTTGAAATTTCAAGGCCCAAGGCTGAACAAATTGTTTCAGCCACCCATTCAACAAACATGTGCCGAAAGGAAAAGGGAGGGAAAGTGTGAGTTCTAATATGATCAGAACTCTCTCCTCATCCTCCTACCATACACTCCATAGATTTTCAGACATACTCAAAGGTGCAGCTTCAGAAGTACACAGTATGTTCTAGTAGCTGCACAGGTTTTCTGTTTTTCTCTTAGGCTGATGGGAACAGGTTTTTGTTTTGTTTTCTTTTGTTTTGTGACAGAGACAGAGAGGGACAGACAGGAAGGGAGAGAGATGAAAAGCATCAAATCTTCGTTGCGACACCTTAGTTGTTCATTGATTGCTTTCTCTATGTGTCTTGACTGGGGGGCTACAGCAGACCTAGTGACCCCTTGCTCAAGCCAGAGACCTTGAGCTCAGGCTGGTGAGCCTCACTCAAACCAGATGAGCCCGCGCTCAAGCCAGAGACCTCAGGGTTTCAAACCTGGGTCCTCCACGTCCCAGTACGATGCTCTACCCACTGCGCCACCACCTGGTCAGGCTGATGGGGACAGTTTTAAAGCCAGTTCCTGGGCACAAGGCTTTCCTCCATGTTCCTTGCCTTTACACCAGGTACATGCTAGTATTTCACATTTATGTTAACAATAATGGAAGAAGAAAAAAGACCAGGTCTTTCTCTACTCTCCTTGCCTATTTAAATGTTTCTTTTGGTGCTTGATTTTTCTACATGGAGCATTTATTTCTTTGCCTCAGAAGAATGCTAATCTCATTTTTCTTGTGCATGATAAATGTTGGCCTTGCATAAAGTCACAAAATTAGCTTGAGAAATTTAAGGCTTCTTTGAACATGTACAAACTCGAGTTAGAAAACGCTCAAACATCCTCAAACTGGAGTCTTTCTTCTGTGGCTGTTTAATAAAGAGGCCAACAACGTTTAACTGTCCCAGGGTGAAGTTGCCTCACAAAATCTGACCATTCATGCACTCCTGAAGCTGTGAGACCAGAAAGATGTCAGAATAAAATCCACCAAGGACTTAAGACCTAGTAATCAACCTTTTTGTACCCATGCTTTCCTTGTCTTCATGCTGAATATTTCAGTATTTCCTAAGTCCAAACAGTGTAGCACCATCCGCACATGCCAAAGTGTTCTGAAACCAGCAGACTTCCTGGAGATCTACTCAGCAGCCCTTGCTCAAGATGGCTTCTTGAGAACAGGGCAGAGAACTTGCATGAATTTTTGTTTTTGGTTTTGTTTTTTTTTTTTTTTGCATGGATTTTTCTTATTTCCCCTGATAGGACAATGATTGAGCATTTATTTACTTTTACCTTTGGAAGACTTGAAGTGACCATATCTAAGTCCTACTTAAAAAAAAAAGCCTTTCCCTGCCTGGCCTGTGGTGGTGCAGTGGATAAAGAGTCAACCTGGAGCACTGAGGTTGCCAGTTGGAAACCCTGGGCTTGCCTGGTCAAGGCACATATGGAAGTTGATGCTTCCTACTCCTCCTCCCCTACTTCTCTCTCTCTCTTTCCTCTTCAAAATGAATAATAAAATATTTTTAAAAATAAATAAAATAGCCTGACCAGGCGGTGGCGCAGTGGATAGAGCATCGGACTGGGATGCAGAAGACCCAGGTTCAAGGCCCGGAGCTCGCCAGCTTGAGCGCGGGCCCATCTGGCATGAGCAAAAGCTCGTCAGCTTGGACCCAAGGTCCCTGGCTCCAGCAAGGGGTGGCTTGGTCTGCTGAAGGCCGGTGGTCAAGGCACATGTGAGAAAGCAATCAATGAACAACTAAGATGTTGAGATGGCAACGAAAAACTAATGATTGATGCTTCTCACCTCTCTCCGTTCCTGTCTGTCCCTATCTATCCCTCTCTCTGACTCTCTCTCTGTCCCTGTAAAAAATAAATAAATAAAATAAAATAAAATAAAATACAAAAATACCCTTTCCTTTTCTTCCTTATCCCCTATCAGATAGTGATCTGAACCTATTAGGATCTTGGTACATAGACATAGGGGTTTTATTCCCAGCTGTGATATCAACTAAGTATTTCCAAATGTTTACATTATATAATGTGATAGTATAGAGTATATAAAACACAGTCACATCTTTCAGCCTCTTTTGCATCTTGCAGTGATCTTATAAACTAAGCCAATGGTTCTCAAAATGTGCACCAGGGCACACTAGTGCACCCTAAATGATTTCCAGGTGCACCCTATGGTATTCCAGAAAAATATGTGCCTGTTGGGGACCAAAAAACCAACAGGGTTTTTGGAATTTAGATTTTGGGGCGACAGAGTTGTGAGGAATTGGCTGTAAGCTGACAGTCTGCCCAAATCCCACCTTACTTGCCTAATTAGGTTGCAAAAGGCTGTTAAACTGTGGTGCTGGATTGTTTACACTACCCCCCCATGTCCCCCAGAAAGACTGGAGGCAAGTTTCTTCCATCCTTTGTTTGGCGTAAAGTTAAGATGATATGTATGGTGGGGTTTTCTGCACTCAACACAATTATGAGTAAAAAGAGAGGAATTCTTCAATGTATTGATGAGGAAATGAGAGTTTGCCTTTCAAATATATGCCTAAATATTGAAGAAATCGCTAGGACACATCAGGCTCATGTTTCTCATAAACACAAGAATGAAAAACCTTAACACATTGGCACCAGGACCCACCAAATTTACTAAATCTTACTAAGAATGTATCTATATATAAAAAAAGATAAATTTTTGGTGTTATTTTAATTTTTATTTAACCCCTCTGTTTTACGAATTCTAAAAAGCATAACTCAAAAAATGTAACATAAAAATGTTTTTAATGTCAGAATAAATTTAATTTTGTCATATTTATTTTGTTTACCATAAAAGCACACTTGGACTTTTATATTTTTTCTTTAATATTTGACTTAATTATAACATATTTCTCAGAAATTTGTATATAGTGCACCTACAATTATTTGTAGGATTTTAAATGTGCCCTGACTTCAAAAAATTTGAGAACCACTGAACTAAGAATTATTAATCTCAATTGTGTTTCCTTTACTTCCCAAGTGACCATGCTGTGAGGCTCAGAAAAGGTCCTGAAGGACCAGCGCTCCTACCAGTGCTGGTCGATGGGAGAGTGGGATCAGCATCCAGTGCTGCTTTTTTTTCTGGCCTAGTACTGTCCCCCACTATGCATTTCCAAACAGAATCTGGAGATATTGATGGTAATATAAATTTTATTTTGAGTTTCGGCGTGGGGAGATCATTAGGATAACAGAAATTCCAAAAAATGCATGAGGAAGAAATTCTGTTGTAGGATTTCAATTGCACATGCTCGACAGTATGTTTTCTTTTAGTTAAGTGAGGGGTGCAGTAAACCTGAATCTGGATATCTACAGCCCCTACAAGCAAAGCCTCTTAAAGTTGGAGGGAATCTAAAAGACCATAGTCCAACTTCCCTCTCATTCCTGGCTGATGGCCTAATTCCTCTTGACAGCCTTTCAGATGGTGACAGTTCCCATCACCAGAGGCAAGAGCTTCTATTGCCTTGTCCTCCCCCTGACTGCCACCTACGCTGTCAGCATCTTTCCTACCAAGTGCAAGTGCCCAGCATGGGTGGGGCCCAGCTGTTACTGAGCGTAGGGTGATAGTGGGGCTGGCTACACTGTGCTTTGTCGTCAGCTAGAACCATCAGGTGTTTTCTATATGATCTGCTGTCGTGTTTGGTTAATTTCTGTGGGCCTGACTATAGGCATTTCTGTTTATTTCTCTTATGAATTTTATTATTGAGTCTGTAGGATAATTTAAGTTCTAGGCTCTGTCAGGAAATTCAGCCATTCCTTTTACACTAGTTATTTTAAAATGTGGTCAGTATGCTTTCATCTGAGGTGCTGAAGAATGTCTTGTCTAGGACTAGAGAGCCTGATGACCTGCCAAACCCACCATGTGGTGATTCACTGTTTCATCTGCAAAAATACCATGAAAAATCAAGCCACAGGCCTTGCTGAAATAAAAACATTTCCTTTTGTGTTCGTATAATCCCCCATTTCTGCTTGTCCTATAATCCAGTCGGGGGCGGGGGATGGGGGGAGGAGAGAGTTCTTGCTGCTTGTGCTGCCTATTGATCACCTGCTGCTTTTCATTCATCTGATCAGTAATTGATTCAGTGTTTGCTGGCTACTAATAACAAGCTAATTGATGTATAGAGGGATCCAGCTGGGCCCTTTTCAACATCAATACAGCATCACTTCTTAACGTTTGTCTGAGATTATCAGCCATGATTTGAGGTTGCTTCTGCCACATTGAATTGAGGTTTAACTTTCTTACAACTGGAGATATGGATTTCTTTTAAATGCCTACCTGGGCAATCTTTTATTACCTCTTTTCTAAGCTCAAGCTTCATTTTCATCTTAACAGTGTTTTCCCAACTTGTCCCTAAGAGAATATTATTCTTGGCCACATGTATGTGCACATATGCACGCGTGCGCACACACAACACACACACACATGCACACACACACAATGGAAGCTAAAAAAAAAGTTAGTTTCCTATATGCCCAAACAGTCCTTTTGACTGACCAGCTGTTTTCAGTCCTTTTCTACCCATCTTCTTGTTCAGAAGTAAACTTAAGTTTGGATTATTTTTTTCTTCTCATAGTTCATTTAGATTTTTTGAATAATTTGTGGTATGTTGCTGTATTTATACAAGATTGCAAGTCTGGCCTTCCAATTTAGCATACTTTAGAAATCTGACCTCATGAAGTTTGCAAATTGCATTTGCCTTTCAAGGGCCAATTACAGATTGTTTAATGACTGAGAAGTTCCTATTTTTAAAATATTGAGGTTGTGCTCCAATTAGGGAATTTACCCAGCTACCTGAAGTTATGGCCTAAGGCAACTGCTGACACAAAGCACTTGGCCCCAATTCCCCTGAAGCATCATAGCCTATACGAGGACTTTAATGGGCCTTTGCTTTTCAAGGGAATGTAGGAAGTCAAATACATTGATTGTCCCCTTGACAAGCTTCTAAGGCAGGTGCAGCTCCCAGGGACCAGCTGGAGCCTAGCACAGAGCTGGAGCCCAGCAAATGTCTGAGAAAAATAAATGCATTTGACTGCCAGGGGCCAGGATGTTCTGACAAATGATGAGACATCTTGTGTGATATTTTTAAATCCTGTAACAACTGCTTTTCCACGTCCAGAACGGTCAGTGGGAACAATTTCAATAGCTAGGTAGTCAGCATATAAATTTAGGGTGACTCATAAGGTGATTACATCAAACAGGTGTTAAGTCTAAGGTGTGATTGAATGCAACATGTTCGACTCTTCTTGGGACTCAACAACCATGTTCATTTTCAGAAAGAATCTTGGATACAGGTGTGATCTAAACAATTTTTAAAAAGCTGATATGTTGGTAGATTGCTATGAAAAGGCTTAAAATCGAAACTCGCTAAGCCAGTTCTTCTACTGTTACTTCCTCGTGGTTTCTAAACGTAGGAACTGGTGATATATCTGTGACAAATGCCTAACAAATCATGAAGTAGCTGGAAAATGGGTTTTATTTTTGTGCCACTCTCTGGCCTGTTAGAGGAAAGTAAGCGCAAAGTCCTCTGTGTTGGGGCTGCTCCACGTCTCAGCCACACCTCCCTCAGAGCTCTGTCGTCAGGAAGCCACCTGGCCACACCAGAGCCCAGCTGCCTCTCTGCTGGAGTCAATATGGAGCCCCCAGACGCCAGCACCCTAAAGTGAAGACCTGAATAAGTGGCTTGGAGGATGTGTGGAGCGCCAGGTGTGCTGCTTAGGTCATCACGAGTGTATGTTTCTCCCTGTTAGATTGTCCCCTGCTCCAAGGCTGTTGTCACCATTGCCTTTCAGGCTCTTTACCTGCCTGGTTCAGGTGTTTCCACATGACTGCAAGTAAGCACAGGTTCTTGATCCAAGTGACAAGGCAGTGCAGACCCTCAGGGAAGGCGTCTGGCAACCTCACTCTGCTCTGCTCTCAAAGGTACCAGCTGTGTGGGGAGGGGCACAGAGATCTTTAGCCCCCAACACTGCAGATGAGGAAGTGGAAGGCTGATACTGAATGGGGGCCAATGCCCCTTCTCACTCTCATCACCTCTCTCCCTTGCCTGCCAGAAAGTTGTTTCTATCAGACTGAGCTTCTGAAGTCCCCGGGGATGATCATGCCACATCTACCTGAATTCAGATGCCACATTTTCTTAGGAAGTGAAGCCCCATGCAGAGGTCGGTGGGTTTGCAATCCCACCTGCAAGAGATATGACTGTCGTACTTCATACATGCATGTTATTTTTTGTTTTCTTGAGTGTCTGACCTATGACCTGATTGTTGATACCTGCTCCTCAGAAGTCTCCCTTCCTAGAAGTGACATCATCCGTGTAGCTAGCTGGTCTCCTGGATGCGGTATTTACAGCCCTTCTCTGCCTCTGACAAGCCTAATGTTTGTTCAGTTTGATTACAGGGGTGCGGTCAGCCCACGTGGCAGGCTTCCAGGGAGTGCTGCTTCCATTGAGGGAATACTCAGACTTCCCGGGAGCTCTGGTTTCTCTCTAACTTATCATCTTTCAGCTTTATCTGTGTGGCTCTCTCTTCAGGTAACTCCAGCAGTAAATTTCCCTGCCAGCCTTGCCTTGCCTGGCCTGAAGTGACCCCCCTCCATCCTCTGCCTGTATTCTCCTCTACTTAGACTTCCTCTGTGAGGTGAGTCCCCACCTGATTCATAGCCAAGGTGACAGATCTGTAGACATCATGGGGAAAGACTTGGCCAAAAGCACTGTGAAAAGGATTCCGCCTGGCTGGGCTGACAGCCAGACAACCACTAGCTGCCTCATTGAGACCTGGGCCTATGACTCTTGCAACCACAGAGAAAGAAAACCCAGAAGAAAATGCTACCTTTGGTTGGATTCAGTCGGCAGAGCCAGACGGGCCCTTGCCCAGCGTCTCCGATGTGCATTGGTCGTATGGCTGCACCAAAAGCCCCATGATGCCAATCATGTTTGCATTTCTGCCAGTTCACTCAAGTCCAAACTCTTCACGAATGACAAAGCATGACACAGAGTCCCAAACCTGCGCATGGAAACACACAGGCCAACAGTATTTCTCCCTAAGCTGAGAGGAAAGACATGACAGTATTCATTCATCTCCATGCAGTGTCTGTCGTGCTCCAAAACTGGGCGGAATGCACAGTGGGGGGATGAGCCCACAGTTCCTATCAGCTACCTTTAATCCGCACAACTTCGTGCAGCGTTTGCACAGTCACAGCCTGTGCCCATCGGACTGCCCAGCTTTTCCATCCTCCTTACCTCGGGCTCGAATCTTAGCATCTTGAATGAATCTTTCTTTTTGGGGGCCATGGAATAAGGAGCTTCGCCTCAGCTCCTTGTCTTCTGTTTCGCCACAAAGTTATATGAACCTCTTGCTCCCTTTCTCAACTTTTTTCCCCTGAGAGCAGCTTGCTGAGTTGAATACAGACGTACCTTATGGCCCAGTTAACTTTAGCCCAATACTTGAAAGGAGATTACATGACAAAGTCAGGATAATCAAATAATGGGATTGGCCCTAGGGATAGCACGCTGACTCAGAGGGGTCAGTCCATGCTTGATCATTCCGACTTAACTCCGAATTCAGCATGCTGAGGCAACCAGAGAGCTCCCCTGCCCACCCTCCGATGCCCCCCCCCCGCACCCCCCTGCAGCACAAACATGGTCTTTGGGCAGGAAGCCTGGATCCACAGTCATCTGATGTGGGGGAGGGCTGATCCCTGTGTGACACCCTTTCTTTATAAGGTTATTTTACTCTCTGTAATGCTGGACTCACAGGGTAATCCTGATTCTGATGTGGGGCTTGTATATTTGGAAAAAATATTTGGAGCATTGTTGTTTGTACTTGTCTGGTCCATTGGAGGTCCTGTTTAGACTGGATCAAATGACACTTTTACAAAACTTGTTTTCATCTTTCCTTTCCCTTTGGCTTTGAAACCGAAAACAAGCAAACAGCTATCAAGCACCAAGCCTGTGTTCTGCACCCTGCCCTGGGTTACTGTATTTCCCCATGTATAAGATGCATATTGATTTTGGGGCCCAAAATTTGAAAAAAAAAAAGATGTATTACATAAAGTTATTGAACTCAAGTTTTATTCATCATAAAATTCATACCACTCATCACTGTCAAAACTCTCATCCAGCCTGACCAGGCGGTGGCATAGTGGATAGAGCGTCAGACTGGGATGCGGAGGACCCAGGTTCGAGACCCCGAGGTCACCAACTTGACCGCGAGCCCATCTGGCTTGAGCAAAAGCTCACCAGTTTGGACCCAGGGTCGCTGGCTCGAGCAACGCGTTGCTCGGTCTGCTGAAGGCCCGCGGTCAAGGCACGTATGAAAAAGCAATCAATGAACAACTAAGGTGTTGCAACGGCAATGAAAAACTGATGATTGATGCTTCTCATCTCTCTCCATTCCTGTCTGTCTGTCCCTATCTATCCCTCTCTCTGACTCTCTCTCTGTCCCTGTTAAAATAAATAAATAAAAAATGAAAAAAACCCTCGCACTCATTAGCTTGTCCTCATCTGTGTTTGATGACAAATCACCGTCTTCAACAATGAGCGCAAAAACAAGCGCGAAAAAGCGGGAAATGCAAATTTAAAAAAATCTACAACTGCTGTATAAGACCCACCCAGTTTTTAGACGCCAAATTTTTCGGGAAAAGGTGCATCTTATATATGGGGAAATGCGGTAGGTCCCCCCTAAGCCTCAGCTAGAACAGGACCACCTTCACTCTATACCCCTCCCTCATAGAATAATGGCTACTCTGTTTTATGATAATTCCTTCTGATGGCACAGTCCTGCAGTCGAAGACCCGATCTGACTCAGGCAAGACAGGCATGGCAACGAGGGGCAGAAACCGAAGAACCGCACTGCACCCACACAAGACGGCAGTGTCATCTACAGGCTTGTGTAAATCAAGCACCTGGAAGGCCAGTCAGGACACGCTCAGGGATCCACAGGCTCGGGGCTCCTTCCCATCTTCACGGCCCTCTTCTCTGCACTGGGTTGCATGGCCCACGCTGGCAGCGAGGGCTCCACACCTCGCCTGTGAATCCGCCAGCCAGTCTCGGTGCACTCTGCCTCGGAGCTCCCACTCTCTACGCCTGCTCTGCCTGCTCTCACCAGCCCCGAAACTATCCAAACACAATTGACTCTCTGAAAGAAAAACACTTCTAACTTCAAAATCCCTGCTAGTCTCAGGTGGTGCCAGGCTTCCAGCAGAACTGAGACCGTTGTGCATTTCCCTGTCTGCTCTATGCAGCCCTGATGAGCAGCTGGGAGGTGGAGATGAGGGGTGGACTCTTCTTCCAGGCCTGACTTAAGCTGGTCTCCACCCTTCTCATGGGCCACCATCCCAAAAGGGCTGAACCCTGTGATCATCTCCCACC
The DNA here is from genome assembly GCA_037038555.1 of Rhynchonycteris naso. Classification (NCBI taxonomy): domain Eukaryota; kingdom Metazoa; phylum Chordata; class Mammalia; order Chiroptera; family Emballonuridae; genus Rhynchonycteris; species Rhynchonycteris naso. The sequence continues at coordinate 38,684,594 of CM072996.1, read as the reverse complement.
CCTGGCTCTGCACTCAGCCCACCCAGACCCAAGAGAAGGCACTATGACTGGTGTCGTGCTTTAGGAAATACAGTAACCTCAAAATGCAGCTCTGTACTGAGAATGAAAAGGAAACAGTGCATAGAGAGCCTGGTCTCAGCTCTTACAAGCCTGCCATTTAATGGGAAACCAAAGCAAACTTTCCTAAGAAAACTGGATTTCAAAATGCTCTATGACCAAAAAAACAAAAACCATGAATAACCCCAAACTCTTCGAAAGACTAATGCTATACTCCCTCTTGGAGAGGACAGGGTCTGCTCAGTTCTGAATAAAGACCTGCTGTGACTCTGTTTACCCCTTTTCCCCTAAACTTGCTTAGCCCTGAAACCCTTTATCACAAAAGCATGTCTTCATATAGATGTGCTCTTCAGATAGATTTGACATTTTCCCTCTAAGAGGTCTAAAGGACAAGGGGAGTGAATCAAGGTGCTCACACGTGAGCCCTCACTTGTGCTACTTTGCTAATTCGTTAATTATCATGAGGCTGCTCTAGCGAGCTGATACTCTGTGTATTTGGTTTCTTTGACCCACTGGTAGCACCACACTTGTGCAGAAATTCAGACCCTTGCCCGCTCTTGCCTTGCGTCTTGGTTTCGCCCTGTTCTGCCTGGCAGGCTTCTCTGTGTGGTCCCGACCTCCGGCCTCCCCTCTGGGAGGATGCTCTCCCCAAGGGCTCGCCTCTGTGCCTGCACTCCTCCGCCAGGTGTTACTCACACCTCCCTGCCTGCCGCCCTGGGACAGCACTTCTCATTCTGCATCTCACTCCTGAGTTGCATGTGTTATTTGGTTCCCAGGGTGACCTGCTGCTGTTTATCACCTTGGTAAACACTGCCTTTCCCTGTCGGCACCCTGGCAACCTGCGCCGCTTTTCACGTTGGTGAGGGAACCTGTGTTCTCCAGATCATTGCCATGTGGACTGAGTCCTGGTAGCAGTTCAGATTAATTTTTAGAGCGTTTAAATAATAATAATAACAACAATTAATAATAATAGTGATAGTGATATATCACCAGCTTTTCTTTTTTATAAAAAGTGTATTGCCTTCCTGTCACGCAGAGCTTCTCAAAGGCCAGGAAGAGAACAGTTACTAATGTGGGCTGTGTCAGGGAACGGTCCAAGGGAACTGAACTTGGTGCTGAAGTCCCAGTCCCCATAGGGGATCTGCCTTCTTCATTGGTTGAAATCTGTGCAGCGGGAGGATTAGGATGGAAGGGGAGGTTTCTACGAGGACAAAGCAGTTCATCTTCACTTGCGTCCCCTAAAGGTGGCATCACTATGGGAATGTGACTGGCATTCAGACCAGTGAGAATAAAAATTAGGCAGCAGTATGTGTGCTGGGTCCTGTTGGAGCAGTTGGGTTTTGTGTGTTTCCCTGGGTGTGGGGGAAGGAGGAGGGTACCTGCTTCTCCATAGAGATGGTGAAAGGTCTGGAGGCGAGCACAGCTCAGCCAGCATTCTGTTAGGACATTTCAGTGAGTCTTTGACATTTGTTGTTGGGTTTTGGTCTTGGCACAGAGGTCCCTCCTAAATGATGCAGCACTTTCCTTGAAAGATGAAGGATTGCTGCCAAGAGGGAAGTAAAGAACCTGAAAAGTGAGCCCACACATGCTGATGTGCTGGAGGGCTCACGGTAGGGGGACGGACCTGCGTTCAAGATGGTCAGGGGCACTCTCGCTCCTTTCCACCCTCTTCCCTTAGGTCGAGTGGTTCGTGACATTAGTCTCCTGCTGTTCCCTCACCCTCTGTATTGAAGCTTTCCTTTACACAGCTTCCTTGGTCCTCTGTTACACCCACCATCCAAAATATTGCTGTGGTTGTTCCCCCTACCCATTGCTGAGTAAAAAAACCACTCCAAAACTCGGTAGCTTCAAACAGCAACTTATTAAGATCTCTTGTGCTTCTGCGGGTTGCCCGAGTATTCTTGCTTTGGGCATCTCACGTGGTTGCCCTGAGATGTTGGCTGGGACTAGAGCCACCTGAAGACTTGATAGGGCAGTTGTTCACAATGGTCAGCCACCTGGCCAGCCTTTTAAAGCTGCTTTCAACATCACAGGAGCTGCTGAGGGACCACCTCCATGCGGCCTCTCCACATAGCTTGGGCTTTTCCCAGCATGGTGTCTAGACTCCAAGAGGGGGCACCCAGGAATGTGTTCTTAGAAACTTCAGAATCACTTCTGCCACATTCTATTGGTGAAACAAGGCTCAGATTCCATGGGACCGGGCTGAGAGTCCACCTTATGATGGGAGAGGCAGGTCACATGCACAGAAGTGCATGTGAGATGGAAGATGTGGCAAAAGCCATCTTTGCAAGTTGCAGTCAGCTTCACCTACCCACAGGCTAAAATTTCAGTCTCCAACAGGGACAAAGCGACTAAACCTCCATTCCGAACGAAAATAGCTTGGTTAGTCCTAATGGGGGGAAAATAGAGACTTAACACATAGTTGTTGGGTAGAAAATGCCAAGAAGAAATTGGTGCTGCTTTTCAGCTGCTGAAACATGATGTGTGTGCTTCTCTGAGAAGCACTTTTGGTCATTGTCACCCTTCCCATGTGCCTGATGTGCTTCGAGAACCCAGCTTCCACTCACAGGCAGAGCCTCACTGCATGTTGTCATCGCCCTTGCTTGAACGGGGAAACTGAGGCTCGGCGAGGTACCTGCTTTTCCTCGTTGTTAGTGCAATTGCGCTGGCCTTGCTTCGTTCTGGGCAGGGCGTGTGTGTGTGTGTGTGTGTGTGTGTGTGTGTGTTTGTGTGTAGCTGCTCCTCGTCTTCCCCCACCACTCCCTCTTCTCTCAGAAACACTCACTCACTCAGCAGCCTCCTTCTGCTCCCTGTTCCGTCTCCTCTGGGCCTCCACTCAGAACTCATCCCTCACACACACCTTCCTGCCCCCGCTCCCCTCCACCTTCAAGACACACCCTGGCCTCCTGACCTCACTCTCTCTCCCCACGAACTGCCCAGAGTGGCCACGTCTTTTTTATAGCCCTTCCCACATAATGGTGTTACCTGCCTGTCTCTCCTGTCAGTCTATGAACTCTTCAGGGTCTTTCCCACTGCCATAAAATGTGAATTGTTATCAAATGTTAACTCATCCTCGAGAAATCATTTCTGTCACCTCGCCTCTTGTTTGAGACCTGTAATTCCAGTATTCTAGAAGGATTCAAGCTGCTACCTCCTTCTCAACACGGCTCTTCAAGAAAAATAGTTGGCTTATAAGCCAGCACTAAAACTGTGCCAGGGGGTTGATGCATGAATTCAAAAGTAAAAAATTATTTTGTGTTAATTAGAAACCTATTGCAAAGACTTGGAAGGAGGGCAGAGTTGAAACATATCAGCTGTTTGATAGAAGCCGGCTTGGTGTCTAGCATTAATGTAGGGAGTTTACAATAATAAATAGTTACCACAAATAGTTTTTAAGTGTCATGTGTGCTGGGTTGATAGGTATGTAAAATTAAAAATATATATATGCTGTTTTAGTTTCTTTTTTTGAACCTGCACTTCTTGGCTAGGAGCTTGTTCTACTGTGGTGTTGGGTCAAGGTCAGCCATGAAAATATCAGAGCCTAGGTTAGTCACCAAGCTATAAGGAAGAAAAAAATTGTCACTTCCAGCCAACTTTCTCTTCCTGCATTCTGAATGCAACATTTTTGGCATTGTGTGTCCACCCCACCCTTCCCAAAGTGAGAGCAAAGCTCCCACAAAGAAATGCATTTGAAAAAGAAACCCGAATGGATTAAACGAGGTTCAACACGTTTATTTTTAATGCACGGTGAAATACGGAACACCTACAGAAACACAGATGCTTCACAAATAGGTTGTAACCCTTAAGCAAGGACCTTGAAACTCCTCCCTGGTTCTTTCTGATTATCAGTGTCACGCTTCCTAAGCACGTGGGCTAACGTCGCTTACCTTCACTTGCAGAACCCCTCCGAGCCCGTTCAAGCAACGGTTTTCATTAATGAAAACAGCTGATGAGGTTTTGGTGGGGAGGAGAAAGCTACATTGCCCAAATTTATTTAACCACAGCCTCTTTCTTCTCTTTGCTTCCCCCCCCCCCAGAAAGCTTTCTTAGAATGTTGCTCTGCAACTTTGGGGTAGGGGGTGTGGCTTGTATCACAAACAAAATGGACACAAGTCCAGCATAGCTTCCTGGCTCGATGAATAGAGCTTTGGAGCAAACACACTTAAGTGTGGCGTCATTTATCAATTATGCAGACTTACTTGCTGAATGATTAGGGCCATTTTTAAAACATCTCTTTGAGGCTTGGTTTTCTCATTGACAGAAGAAATGACAATGGTATGAATCACATAAAGCTGTGATAATTAGTAAGGTAATATGTGTAAAGAGCCTTGTAAAGAATCCTGGTTACAGTTCACTGAGTGACTACAAGTATACTAATCAAATTAGATATATAAGCAAGCCAGACAAAGAAATTAGATGGCGGGTTACTCTTTATGAAGCCTTTCTCCCTCTGTGTTATGTTTGCTGTTGATAATCAATTTTGTGTTTATGTTTGAGTTCATTTTTTTTAGTACATAGCTGTTTAAAGCAGTGATGTGTCTCATTTTATTGTCTTTGTACATTTCTGACCACAAGTAGTTAGTAAATGTTTATTACAATTAACTGAAAGTTTTATGTCAAAATGAATTTGGCTGACTGTACCTAGTGCAACAAACTGTCCTGTCTGTTATTAGATGACAGAATGTTAGTGTATTGTATAAAAAACATACAACCTGTCCTGTTTGTTATTAAATGACAGAATGTTAGTGCATTGTATAAAGAATGACATACAACTGATTCTCATTATTCATGGTAGTCATGTTCTACAAATTCACCACAAACACAGAATTAGCAAGTACTGAGCCATCAGTCCTGGAGAAAATACAGGGTTAGGTTCCCACAAGCTTCTGATCACAACATTGTTGACAACAGATCTATGGGTAACACTGTTTTATATATGTTTCTGTTTAAACGCCCCTTATTTAATATACAGTGTGTCCATAAACTCATGGTGCACTTTTGACCGGTCACAGGAAAGCAACAAAAGACAATAGAAATGTGAAATCTGCACCAAATAACAAGGAAAACTCTCCCAGTTTCATACCTATTCAGTGCAGTTCAATGTGGGCTCCATTTGTTGCCCTACACACATCCAAACGATAGTGAAGTTCTTGCCACACACGGGTAAGGACGTCTGGTGTAACAGAGTGAATAACGTCTGTGATTCTCTGTTTTAAGTGATTAATGTTGTTGATATATTCAATGTACACATGTTGCTTCACATAACCCCAAAAGTAAAAGTATAAGGGCGTCCAATCTGGGGATCATGGTGGCCATGGCTTGACAGAACCCCTGCCTATCCACCGCCAGGGGCATGTCCTATCAACTCAAATCTGCAAATGACCATCTTAAGTGCTCAAGTGTTGATTATGAGGTTTACAGATAAATTTTAACGAGTAGGTGAATTTGCAAATATGGTTCCTGAAAAATAACAGAAAAACAAGACCACCTGTACTCTGTTTTGTCAATTAAATGTCCTAGTGGGTTCTATTTTCCAATAAGGAAGCTACATGTGCCCACCCATGGAACTGTTGCTGCAGCTGAGTATCAGTCACTGAGGAGCTTGGGTTTTTGCAGGTCTTTGTAATGAAAGAGGGGGCTGGGGTGGCAGGCAGCTCGTGAGTGCGCTGCTGTGGCGGCCTCATTTCTCTGTGTGTGTTTACCTCTCCCTGCTTAGAGCTGGCCCTGGAAGCTTTGTCTCCATATTACTCTGGGAGCTCATGATTTAGAAGCCCTTGCCAAAGCAAAAACAAACAATGAACAAATAGTTTTTTTCAGTTGTCAGTGTTGGGGGGAAGGGACTGGGCAAGAAGAGTGGTCGGTCCCCAAAATGGGCACTGGGAACTGGGCGGGGCGGGGGGTTGTGTGAGAACAACTGGGCCAGCTGCCCAGGAGAAAAGGCTGGGAGCAGCAGTTAACCAACAGTCCAGCTCAAATCAGGTCTCCCTAAGAAAATTACTGTTCTTGGAGAATAGCTTCTTCTCCAAGGTCTGTGTCCTCAGTTTGCTGGCTGCCTGTGGAGATTACACTGTGAAAATTTCTGACACGTGTTAACAGCAAGGCCCCCCATGGGCCACACGTGGGGATGCTGCCTGCCCCTGGGGCTCAGCTGTGTCCGAGTTCCCAGGCGAGTTCCCAGGCGAGGCTGCAGTTGTCAGCAAGTCAGTGGGGCTGGGAGGGGGAGGGGCCGGGTGGTGGGTTTGAAGGTGAAAGCCAGCAGCCAAGTTTAGCAAGAGTTTTACTGTGTTGCTTTGTTTTTCCTTTTAGGGTGCTTCCCCCACCCCTGTAGTCATGAGAGGCGATGTTGCAACATTTAGGGATTTAAGCAACTATGAGCTAATGACAATAACTCTACCTGTCAAAGACTCCCCAAAGCTAACACTTATTGCAGACTCACTGCCAGGCACTGCGCTAAGCACTTTACACATTGTAGCTCATTTAAACATTCCCCTTCCACCCCAGCTGCCCTCCCCAGCTGGCACTATCATTATACCCACTTTACAGATAAGAAAACTGAGACAGAGATAATTAAATACTGAGCCCACACAGTCACATGGCTGGTAGGTGGTAGAACCACGGCTCCAACACAGGCAGTCTGTGCTCCCAGCCCTACAGTTACTGAATTACAGTGAAGTATCTTCAATTTAATGCCTGTATTTTAGGACTATAGATTCAGGATCTCCACACCCTGTGCCTCTGGGAATAGAAAGAAAGAAGCCCCTGACATCCCTCTGTCCTCAAGGAATTAGCCTTGGGAGAGACAGAAATAGCCAGGAAACAGGCAGAAAAGAGCAAGTGCCACAGGAGGGTCTGAGGTGTTCTGTGGGCTCAGGGGAGAGCACTGTTTGGAGCATGGAGGTGGGGCAGGGTTTGGGGGAGTCAGACATAAATAGGGAAAGATGTCCTTAAAGCGGCAGCATTGAGATGGACCTATTATAAGGTGATCAGATTTTAAAATTGGTAAAGCAGGACACCATTGACGGAGGGGTTCTTGATTAAAAATTTGGTCTATATGGAGCAAAAGAAATTTTTTATACAATGCAAAAATAGTATTGTAATATATATTTTTTAAATCGGGACTTTTTAAAAACGCCACGGGTCGCGGGACAAACTGTTAAAAATTGGGACTGTCCCGCCAAAAGCGGGATGTTTGGTCACCTTAAAAGTATCCCTCAGAATCATTCCAAACCCTCTTTAACCCTGGGCAGCCAGGGTTAACTTAAACAAAAGCCATATAACCATGGGGCATTAGACCTCTACTATTCCTGGGTGGGGGGTTTTCCCACCTACTGGCCCCTTAGACCCTCCTCTCCTGTTAGTGCCCCCCTTGTGGAGACCCCAAAGTGTGAGTGATATAGTGGGGTTCCAGATGTTTCGCTGCAAACCTGGGTGGCATAGTGAGCTTTGACCTGTACACACACTTCTGGCCTGGACCATGTCTTTAGAACTTCAACTTAACCCAGCCCTTAGGGTTGGTGAGGCTTGATGCCTTCACTTTCCCATGATTAAAAGGAAGTAACAGTCAACAATGGACCATTTGGTGATTAAAAACACACTCAGATAGTCTTTAAATTTAGGTTTGCATTTAAATTTTTTGTGGTTTGCTTGCAGATATTTTGTTTTTATGGCACTTTGGTTTTGTTTTGTTTTTTAAACAGCGTGATTTAAACCACAGAGTCTGCCTTGAGAGTTCACAGCAGATGAGACAAGTGGCCGTGACTGTGACCTGGGAGAGGCATCCCAGCCAGCCCCTGGGAGCACGATGGTTTGTGGTTTGGAGATGGTGTGCTACACAAGGCACGCTGCCCCCTCTGTCCTGGGGCCCCTGAGAGCCCTCAGTGCGGACCTGGTATCGTCTTTCTGACACATGGGGCTGTGTTTCTGCTTTTCTCCGTAAACCGCGTCTCTGCTGCCCATCCCCTACCCCTCAGTAGACAGAAAACCCAGTTCTTCATTCCCCTGAGAAATTAGAAAATGGTTGTAATAAAGCCATAACAGATCCCATGGCTCTTTAAGGTCGAGAGTTTACAGGCAGTCAGTGCTAGCATGCCAGTGTGATCTATTCTTCAACGTCTCTGCTATCCTGCCGCAGGGGTAAAGAGGGCATTAATAACCTGTCGTGCAAAAAATTTGAAACTGCTATAAAAATACGTAATCCTTCACTATGTTTTATTTTCCTTCACTGGCCTCCTGCTGCTAAAGTAAATGAGTAATATTTTTAAGTACCCATCCTTTAGTATCAAAATATTGTCCTTAATTTGATTTTCTCTCTCCCTTTAATCTTCATATGAGAAATAAAACAAGCTAAAAATAACTGTGTTCTCCATCAAGTGCCGAGAAATGTACATGTCCTGCAATGGGTGGATCGGCCTTGGGGAAGAAGTGAGGTTCTGCATGGGAAGCATCTTTCAGTTGTGTTTCACTTATATTCAGGGAAGCCTACTTAGGTCTCAAAAGCTCATATTCACTTTTCATTTTGTGTCGTTATTTTATTATACTTTTTTATGTATGCATAGGAGGTTCTGGTTTGTTGCCGTGGCATAGAATGGATAGGATGTTTTCCTGGGCACGAAATAGAAAACACAAATCGAACTGGTTTTAGCTGTAAAAAGAATGTATTGACCAATGTTGCTGAAAAATCTAAAGGCAGATGGCTTCAGGCTAGGGTCGATCTAGCCACGGCACAGTGTAACTTCAGACCTAGTTTCTTTCCTTCTATCTACTGTCTCTCTCTCTGGGATGGTGATTGACTTTAAACTAAGTGTGTCTGCCTGCATGGCCCCAAGGTATTTGGCAGCAGTTCTGGGGAATCAAAAGAGTATCAGAACAAGTCTTTGTCTAAACTTCTCTGGAAATTCTTACTTAGCTCATGTGCCCGTCACTGGAGCCAAGACAATATAGTGCACTGATCGGCTCAGCCTAGGTCACATGATCTGTATCTGTAGTTGTGGGTGGAGTCAGCTTCCCAGGACCACAAAAATCCCTGGACATAGATATTGGAAAGGAAAAAGGAGGATGGTGATTCTTGAGAAGCAATCAACAGATGTCTTGTACATAAGGCTTATCAGTTCCCAAAGTGTGAAAAAAATACACTGTTCACAAAAATTAAGGGAGATTTAAAAATAAATATGAAGCAATAAAATATACCCTAATTTTTATAGCTTTTTTTGTTCTGTGTATTTCAGTGGGTGAATATGTCATCAGAGTCAAAGCTCTATATTTTTCTACCAATTCCCTAGTCTTCATTTTTTGTTTTCTCAAATACAGAGGAAAAGAGCTTGTCGGAAGTGAGGTCTGATCCAAGAGTTCCTTCTCGCTGTCCCTGAATCTGAAATGGGAGGGAAGGAGGCGGGCGCAGAAGTGGAGGCATTATCACCCATTTAACAAAACATAATTCACGACGACAATTTTTATCCCTTGTAACAGTGTTCATAAAGAAACTGGCTAAATGAAACTGAAATGTAGTAAGAAATATCCCTGTTTACTGTGTTAATTGCCCACAATTTTTGTCTTTTCTACTCACAGTTTCATTGCCTTTCCTCCCTTCATGACACAGCCTTGCTCAAGTCTTGTTTTTTAGTGAACAGAAAGAATGTATAAATGACCTGGGCCCCCCTTCTGTCTCCTCCCTTCAGTGGGCAGTTTGCAGTCGTGAAAAAATGCCGCGAGAAGAGCACCGGTCTGCAGTATGCCGCCAAGTTCATCAAGAAAAGGAGGACGAAGTCCAGTCGGCGGGGCGTGAGCCGTGAGGACATCGAGCGGGAGGTCAGCATCCTGAAGGAGATCCAGCACCCCAACGTCATCACCCTGCATGAGGTTTACGAGAACAAGACGGATGTCATCCTGATTTTGGAACTGTGAGTGCTGTCTGCGTGGCTGTGGCCAGCCTGGAAGGGGAGGCAGGGGACAAGGTGAATGTGGGGTAGCTCCATGGCCAGACCCGGAACCTGGTCAGGAATTGACTCTACTTTGCCAAGTTCAAGAACTAGGGTGTGTTGCCTACCCAGAGACCTAGCTGCAGTTATCTTGAGTAATTTTGAAGACCATTCACATGCTCCTGCCTGATTTGCAAGAGGGTCCCCAATCTTAGGGTTCTTCTTCGCTTGTTATAAGGTCATCCGTTTTCTGAGCTTTATGTTAAACGTTTAAGCCTATTTCATTCTCTATTTCTTTATTCTCTTTCTTTCTCTCTTGTACTCTTATTGAGACACACACACCCCATTTGGAACTGTCAGCACTCATTATATGAAAGGATAAAATTGAACTGGAATCACTCAGAGATGATTATGAAACTTGTTTTTAAAGGGTGTGCTTAGTTTCTGAGACACACCCTGCCCATCCGATGTTATTGTGGGAAACTGATTGGAGCACGTTGTACTGTGACTATCTCCCTGTCCCAGCTGCTGTCTGAGTGTCCCACTCCTGCAACTAATCCTGCAATACAAGCTGATGGGAGAGAGAGATTGGCTGGGAATGTCTCTGGGCTGTTTGGAGGGTGGAAAGACATTAGTGTCCTTAGGATGGAAGGATGTATGTTACGAAAAGAGACTGATGACCAACCAATCATGGGAAGTTCTTGGTGATACCAGGCCCTGCTCATTTTCTGAGAGCCTCTAGAATTCAGAGTTTCTCTTCTGCTAATCCAATAGCTCCTTTTGTTTTCAGATCTCTTAGGACTAAGAGGTGACTTTTGAGACCAGAGGAGATGGAAGATGGAAGTGAGGGAGGTTAAGGGAGGGTCCAGCCTACCCCAGAGCACCAAATTGCTGGAACTTTGGGCTTTGTAATCACAGCAGTCTGGGGATCCACAGCTTCTTATCTCATTATGGGGGTTTGGGCACACTGCTTTATGGGTCTGAGCAACAACCTTCTTAACTGTAAATTGGAGTCAATAATACCTACCCCAAAAGGGTCTTAAGGAGATAAGAATTTAAAAATACCCAGCACTGTGTCTGGCTCATGGATATGTTTACTACATATTTCCTTTCTTCATTCCTTTAAACTAGGAAGTTTTCAACCTCAGCTCTGGTGACATTTGGGGCTGGGTAATTACTTTTCAGGGGGCATCCTATACATTGTAGGATGCTTAGCAGCATCTCTGGCTTCTGCTTACCAGATGCTGGTAGCATTCTCCCCTCTACCTGTGACAACCAAGGATGTCTCCAGACATTGCCACATGTTCATTAAGAGCGAAATAACCTCCCCTCCTTAATCACTGCTTTAGAAGAGCAGGACTTGAAGAGCTTAGAGGACAAAGGGCCGGGCTCGAGGTATGGGAGAAAAAAGAGAGGAATCATGGTGTAATTCATGCTGTGACTTTATGTGGCCACTGGGAGCCAGACAGAACCAAGATCAAAATTGGGATAAATTCTTGGCCCTGGCCGAGATTGGCTCAGTGGTAGAGCATCGGCCCGGTGTGTGGAAGTGTCGGTTTCAAATCCTGGCCAGGGCACATAGGAGAAGCACCCATCTGCTTCTCCACCTTTCCCCCTCTCCTCTCTCTCTGTCTCTCTTTTCCCCTCCCCAGCCAAGGCTCCATGGGAGCAAAGTTGGCTCAAGAGCTGAGGGTGGCTCCATGGCCTCCGCCTCAGGCGCTGGAATGGCTTCAGCCACAACAGAGCAACGGCCCAGATGGGCAGAGCATCGCCCCCTGGTGGGCATGCCAGGTGGATCCCTGTCGGGCGCATGCCCACAGAGTCTGTCTTCCACCCCCTGCTTCTCACTTCGGAAAAATAAAAATTCAAAAAGAATAATAATTGAGGTAAATCCTCTGCCATCTCTAAGCCTATATTTCCTCCTTTAAGACTATTTTAAAAGACCACAAATACAAAGTTCCTGGGAAAGAAATATTACAGCCCACAAATCTTGTGCTTTTTCAAACAATTACCAGGTTGTGCCCAGTGACTCAAGAATGTCCCTTAGCCTCTTTACATACCAGTCTGTACACACGATGCCTTGTGCTGCTTGCTGCCTTCCTCACTCCCACCTGTGAGGCACATTCTGGATTCAGCTTCTCTTAGCTGACACCATTCCATTAGGCACATTTGTCCAATGCATAAATTGGGTGCATACAATTATTTTAACCATTTGATTCCTTTTATTTTAAATTATACAATAAATTTGATGTTGGAATTTGATTTTAGGAGAGAAAAAGGGGGAGAGAGAGAGAAAGATTGATTTGTTTTTCCACTTATTTATGCATTCACTGGTTGACTCTTGTATGTGCTCTGATGGGATCGGACCCACAACCCTGGCACGTCAGGATGATGTGCTAACCAACTGAGCTGGATAGCTTAATATAAGACACAGGCAAACTGTTTTCTAAAGTAACTGCACCATTTTTCAGTTCCTCCAGCAAAGGATGAGAGTTCCAGCTGCGCCACCAACCCTCAGTTTTTCCTATTTGTTTTTAATTGTAACCTTTCTAGTAGGTGCATAATGGCTCACAGTATTACCCAGTTCATTGTGGTGACCTTGAATAAAAGTTGAGCAGATTTACCAAGAGCAGCTACCAGAAGGAGCAGGAGAGGTTACCCCTTTCCTGAAGGAAGACTATGCCCATTTTTGTGGGCAGTTACACTCATCTCAAAGCTATGTTGACCTAGATGAATAAAAGCAATGGACAGGACTTGCTTAAATCAAAGATAGTCCTGGCCGGGTAGCTCAGTTGGTTGGAGAGTCATCCTGATACACCAAGGTTGCAGGTTCTATCCACCGTCAGGGCACATGCAAGAATCAACCAATGAATACATGTATAAGTGAAAAAACAAATTGATGTTTCTCTCTCTTTAAAATCAATAAATAATTGTTTAAAAAAATTAAAGGCAAAGATGAACCTTTTACTAAAAAGTTATAGGTCTGCCTGACCTGTAGTGGCACAGTGGATAAAGCAGATAAAACATCGACCTGGAATTCTGAGGTTGCTGGTTCGAAACCCGGGTTTATCTGGTCAAGGCACACACAAGAAACAACTATTACAAATTGATGCTGCCTGCTCCCCCTCCCTCTTTTCTCTCTCTCCTCTCTCTAAAATTAAGAAATAAAAATCTTAAAAAAAAAGTTATAGGTCTAGTCATGACTGTGCACCATGACCTGCCCAGTTAGGAATTTATTATCAGATCACCTGATGATGTTACTTTCTGTAGAACACCATTTCCATCTATAGTTCTAAATTCTAACAGCTTTTAAAGAAGATTTAGTCATCAGTGACCCATTACATTTCCTCTTTTTTTTCTTAAAAATACTGAGGTACAGTGGTAGTTAAGGAGAAAATAAAATTTAAGAATTTGTCAGAAATAGCCCTGTGAACTTGACCAGTGGAGGTGCAGTGCACAGAGCATTGACCTAAGATGCTAAGGTCTCAGGTTTGAAACCCCAAGGTCGCCAGCTTTAGCACAGGCTCATCCAGCACAAGCACAGGCTCACCAGCGTGAGCATGGGGTTGCCGATTTGAGCATGGGATCATAAATATGATACCATGATTGCTGGCTTGAAGCCCAAGGTTGCTGGCTTGAGCAAGGGGTCACTGGCTCAGCTGGAGCCCCCCAGTCAAGGCACGTATGGGAAGCAATCAGTGAACAACTAAAGTGATACAACTACTAGTTGATGCTTCTCATCTCTTCCCCACCCCCAACTTAAAAAAAAAGAAAGAAAAGAAATATTCCTATGACGTTATGGTGACCATTTGTCTGTCTGTATCTTCTGGCTCAGTAATCTTTGAGTAGATGTATTTTTCTGATTTGTTGCTTTGGGATGGACTTCATGGCAAGTATAGCTTCCTGGGGCTTCCTAATGAAGCTTGTGCCCTCATTGTAAAGTTGTGCTCGTCTCCACCGTTATGTGTGAGTTCTGGCCTCTAAATTCCAGGCCCATCCTTACCACTGAGATAAAGACCCCAAATTACCACTCTGCTCACTTTTTCATGAATTGCTCCCAGTGTCCTGGGTGAGGTACAGAAATGTTACCATTTGTTTTTTGTACAAAAACTATTTGGTATCTACATTAAAGGCACAATTAATTGCCTTATTTAGTCCAGGATCTGCCCTTTAAAGTTTATGTAAGCCCTGAAAGTAGTTTTAAAAAATGACTCCCCCTCCCCCCAATTGCTTCCCCAGGTAATAACCTCTTCACAGCTGATCTGCTTTTGCAGCTCAGCACAGCATATACACGAAGGAGGCATGTGTGGTGTCTCAAAATCACGACCTTGTGTCTTCCACATCCCATTGTTCCTAAAGTCGTGCCAATACAAAATCTCTCTTTACCGTGTCATAGCTCACCCACGCATTGTCGCACAGGCAAGGCATTACAAAACTTTGATCTTCAGTGCTGTAGTCATTTTATAACTTGCATTGTTCCCTGAAAAAAAGTGAAGCTAAACTCTCAGAACTCAGAGTTGGTGCTAATCAGAGGTACTGGCTTCTGAAATTCCATTTCCAAATAAGTATTTCAGGCTGTGGATAGTGATGCATTTTTCTATAATCTTCCTTTTCTCCAGCATGGTTTAGATCTAAATGTTTTCAGGGGCGAGGTGGGCAATGTAAATGAGTGAGGTTGCACTGCATAAAGCCTCACTGCCAGGGAGGCATCAAGGGATGGTAAGGACTGTGCCTAACTGGAACTTCATGCCCCTCCTCAAAGAGGCAGCCATCAATCAGTTGATTGTTGTTGTGTAGAATATTGGGTCCAATGATGGCCAAATTGTACAGGTTTTTCAAGAAAGCGTTGTAACCTAGGTGTTTAATTTTGGCGGTTAATTCATAGTATTTATGGACAGACAAAATAAAACCTGTCTAAGGGCCCCATGTGGCCTGAACAGACCTCCAGATTCTAGCCTGCTAAAGCAATAAGTATTTATTTCCTTATGTAAGCAATAAGTATTAGTTGCTCACAGCTGTTGGAGAATCAACATGGGTAAATACAGAGATAGCCACAAAAGGCCAGTAATTCCTATGGAAGGTCAAGATTCATACTTAACATTTCAGAATGACTTTTTAAATGTAAGTATAATTTAAAATAGTGGTTCTCAAACTTTAGCATGCGCCAGAATCACTTGAAAGACTTGTTGAAATACACAGTATTAATTGCTTGCACTTCCAGATTTCTGATTCAGTGGGTCTAGGGTGGAACCCGAGAATTTGCATTTTAAACAAACTCCCAGCTGATGCTGCTCATCTCCATCACCCCCAAAAAAGCTATGTTGAAGTCCTAACCCCATTTACCTCAAAATATGGCCTTTTTTGGAAATAGGGTCATTGTAGATATAGTTTGTTAAGATGAGATCCTACTGGAGTAAGGTGGGCCCCTAATCCCATATGACCGGTGGCCCTGTAAGAAGGCCATGTGCAGACAGAAACACAGGGAGAATGCCTTTCGAAGATAGAGGGTTGAAATGATGCTTTCTCAGGGCCTTTACGAGGAAACAAGGCCATCAACAGCTTGATTTTGGACTTCTGGCTTCTGGAACTATGAGACCAGAAGTTTCTGTTGTTTTAAACCACCCTATTTATTGTGTTACAGCAGGCTTAGCAAACTCATACAGAATCACCAGTTGAATCTAAACTTCTGTAAGCTAGGTAAAAGTAAAATAAAACATGTAATCACAGTTAGTGCCATTGGGCAACTGAGAAATGGTGTTATATATGACTCTTACTGCCTGCAGAAGGCCTGGGCAGAGGGGGACTGAGTCTCACAGTGGGAGTGGACATCACTCCACCTCGGCCTGCTCCAGGGTAGTCACCTTAGTAGCTTTGAATCACTTGTTTGAAAGGTAACCCTCTTAAGATTTAAAGTAAAAGCCTTAGAATTGCCATGTAAGTATTGGCATAGTGGATCATTTCAAAGAAATCCAACCCTACATTTTTCCCTTTACTGGTTATGCTTGGAACTTTTAGCAGATTCTTAATTAACCCTGTTTAGCTAGCTAGCATGCATGTGTTCTCTCTCTCACTCCAGGAAATTAAATTTAAATAGTGAAGTTCACTGTGGTTGTAGCCAAGTGCAAGGGCATGGAATGAATAATGCATTCTTTTTTACTTTTTTTAACTTGAAAAGGTAAATTTATTTTTATTGTGGTAAAAAGCACAGTATAAAGTTGACCATCTTAGCCATCTTTAAGTGTACAGCACAGTAGTAGTGAGTAGTAGTGAGCACCTTGTTGTGCAACAAATCTTCAGAAGTTTTTCAACTTGTAAAACTGAAACTCTATACCTAAGGAACAGCAACTCTCCTTTCCAGCTCTCTTTTTTACTTTGGCTGGGTTAATAATCTGTGGAATTCCATTTGTTCATGGCACACAGCTGCTGAGCTGTACTGAAACATTTGTGCAACAGTATTAGACCACTGTATGCACGATCATTAAGTTGGCTCACTCTCTCTCTCTCATAACCAAACCATGATACAGACTAGAAAGGATATGAAAGGAATTTCTTTCATTCTCCGTCAGCACAGTGAACGTATGTGGATGGATTCATGCTGCACTGTCAGCAAATGCAGATGTGCAAGAAGCAAAGACAATGATAGAAATGATGGTTTAAAGTGACACAGTTATACTAAACTGAACGCAGCAGCCATCGGGACCTAGAGGCCTTCCCTCCCCCCCTCGTCGTCGTGTCCCCCCCCCCATCCCCGTCCCCAGCTCCTCTCCTGGGGTACAAAAGCACGCTCAGATTTCTTTTTCTTTTTTTCTTTTCTTTTCTTTTTTTTTTTTTTTTTTTTGCTGCTGCTACATTTGTTCTCCTTTCCCTGAGTTCAAGCCAACTCTTTTGACTTTTTGAACTTTTGTTTTTATTCACAAAGGTAATTTCAAGAACTGTTCTGGGTTACACTTTTGGCATCTGGCTCCTCAGATAGCTGCGATTAGGCAAGAACAGAGATCTGAAAGTGCATTTGGCAGCAGCCTCAACCTTTCACAACAGAATGAAATCACATAAAATAGGTGATTTTCCACCCAGGCATTCTCCAGAAAAACAAAACCCTGTATGCATGTCTCCCCCACACTCTTAGCTTCTGGCCAGTTCGGTTGTAAATTATTTCCTTAGTGTGTTTTGAATGGGCATTTTTGCTCGCTTAGGTGGATTAATCAATTTCCAGATGGTCTTAGGAAAATGAGGCAATGCATATCATAAAAGCAAACTACATGTGGTATTTGTGCTCATAGATTGGTAGTTTTTATTATATAGTCATAATTTAAAATATGGCTTGATGATCTCTGTGCTGTATACATGTGTTATATAAATAGAAGGTATTTTTGCTTATTTTCAGGAAAGCCCTGTAATCTTTAGGGTTTGGTGAACTGGGGTAACTTAACTATCCTGCCCTCCAGCCAGCCTTAGGAACCTCCGTAGCTGTAGGCGTGGCTATTCTTTAACCCCGCCCTAGGAGCCGCAGACTCTACTTCTGACTCTCAGGGGTAGTGGCAATCCTGAGAACTGTTCACACTTCCTCTTGGAAATGTATGGCCATGTCACAAATCTTGTTATTGTTCCTGTCTTGGTCAACCACTCCCCTAACCAATGCTCTGAGCCGATGTCACAGGAGGGAACTCTGTGGAGTTTTGGCTTCCCCTGACCCTTCAACGTCTGGTTTCCCCTCTTGCTTTGTTCCCTCTCCTTGCTGGTGCTGGAAGAAGAAATTTCTGCTGCATGGTGGAAGCTGTCCCAGTCACAGGCCCCCTGCCCCACTCGGCTGCCTCTCCACAACCTGAGCTCAGGTCCCTCCCAGCCTGAGGGCTGCCAGTTTGGTGGTCCAGGCTTAGCCCACACCTCCATGCTGATTATATAGACCCCATCTAGACACTGTTGCACCCAGGATTCTGGGTTTGGGTTCAGCTTTGGGTACAGGATGCTAGGAGACTCCACCCCCGCCCAGCTGGTGCTCCAGAGAGAGGCCAAAACACAGCTCAGGGACAGGATTCCCTTATGAGGCCAGTGTCAAGAGCAGGTCAGTTAGTCTCTCCCAACCATTCTTGAGCCCCTCAAAGCCTCCCTCTCACTTCATATCATTGCAAAATGTTGTTTAAAAAACAAATGGAAATATTTCCCAAAACAACCTTGTATTGATTTTTTTTCCTATTAATTTGTATTTCCCAGTAACTGAGTATTATTACCTCATCTTCTTAGGTTTTACTATTTTTCCTCACGGGTGTAAATTGTTTTCAGTATGGCCAAAGTTACTGTAATGCCGATGAGGAACCTCTGGCTCTAGTGGGACAGCAGTAAATACAGCACTGGCGAGGTCTGTCCTGAACTGCGTGTTTCCTTTCCAGTCTGCATGAACGCAGTAACTAGGCACGCCTGTGGCACGACGTTGATGCCGCTGCAGGGGTGAAATTAGGTCTGAGTGAGACACCGGCGAAAAGGTCTGGTCTTCCCTAGAGGACAGTGTTAGTAATGTTTTCCCCCTGATGTTTTGATAGGAAAATTCAAGTAGAATTGATTGTTTCAGAAACATAGGGTAGACCGTTCACTTCTTCTGAAGGCACCTCAGTTCGGTGTGGACCTTTGCAAACTGCCTTGGGAGAGAGAAGGTAGATACAGGACCAGAGAGGCTTTCCTTGGAGAAGATAGGGAAGCTGCACTCCGTTTGACTCTTTGGGTCAGCACTGTGCCCCCCCCCTGCATTATCTCATTTAGTCCTGGGATACAACCTGGTTTCAGAAGGCTGTGCCCATCCTGTCCAGACCTACAGGTGGGGGATTCTAATTCACAGACAGTAGCTTCTGAAGGAGGGAATTTTTTTGTTTGAGTCCTAAAATTTTGCTAAGCCCATTTAGGACTTGGCCTACAAGGCCTATTGTCCATCTTTTCTAAGCTGTCACCTTTTCCAGGGGAACAGAGGAGTGAGTTAAATTAAAAAAAAAAAGAAAAAAGACCAGCCTGACTAGGCAGTGGCGCAGTGGACAGAGCGTCAAATTGGGACTCAGAGGACCCAGGCTCATCTATCTGGTTTGAGTGCAGTCTCACCAGTTTGAGTGTAGGGTCACTGGCTTGAGCGTGGAATTATAGACATGACCCCATGGTCGCTAGCTTGAAGCCAAAGGTTGCTGCCTTGAGCAAGCGGTCATTTGCTTTGCTCTAGTCCCCCAGTCAAAGCACATATGAGAAAGCAATCAATGAACAACTAAGGAGCTGCAACAAAGAATTGATGCTTCTTATCTCTCTCCCTTCCTGTCTGTCCCTTTCTCTGTCTTACACACACACACACACACACACACACACACAGCTTGGAGTAGGGTGGGCATTCCTACCTTCCTCCCTGCACTTCTCATCTAGGATTGCTAGTCACCTTCTTGACCTCTCCCTCCTAGGACAGCACTTCTTATGTTCCTGTGGTTCTTGAGCTGCATTTGTTTTCCTCAGTTTCCAAGCAGTGACTCAGCTGCTTTTGAAAGTCAACCTGGACATTGAGGACCTTTCTGGTTCTCCCTCCAGTGTTGCTCCATTGGCAGCCATGTTGCTCTCGCCCCTCGGTTCTTAGCATTTCCAGGGGGCTGGGAGGGGCAGAGAGTGTGCTAGTGTTCCTGTGGGCATGAAGTCCAGGATGGCTTTGTGAGGGCTCCGGTGAGAGCTGCATTGCAGCTTGTTGGGGTGAGAAAACAAGTGATGGAGTAACACGCTAGGACTAGTGATAGAAAGGAGCTCTCATCACCCTTAGACCTATAGGGTGGAAAGGGGAGTGCCTTGGGGAACCTGGAAAGGATAGCTTCACAGAGAGAACCACTTAACATGAACTGAACCCTCAGTAAGGGGACTTGGCCAACTCATGGTAACCTGGCAGCGAGGAGGTAAGGTTGATCTCAGTCCCCTTCCTTGTTGGTGCTACCTGTTTGCCAAACCAAGCTAGAAGTCATTGTCAAAGGAAACTTTTTGTTCAGTCACTATGAGCAGCCTCCCTGGACCCAGAACTGGATGGAGAAGGGTGGAACTTGCATCTGCATAGGTAAATAGAAAATACCTCTAGGTTCTGTTCCTTTGAACACTTCAACCCCGATGCTCTAGCTAAGTAGTTACAATCCAAACTTCCTGGTACTTCGCAATGAACTCTTTCTAGACTGAAGAATATACAATTTGTCACTGGATGGTTAGGATCTATTTTATTTCATGCCCTTTTTTGTCAAAGTCTGTGTACCCATCACAGATTCTTAAAAAGGAAGTACATTTTTTTAAGCATTACCCTTTTGTTTTTCTCATTTTTCGCTTTCTTAAAAGCGTAATCAAAATGAGGAAGTGGAGACATGGTTCAAGGCTAGAAGTCTTGGTTCTTTTGCAAGTGGTAGCTTTCTGTTGCCAGGGCAACTTGCCGAGCAGGAGAGCTGTGTTCATCCTGCCTCTTTTACCCCTTGTGTGCTGCATCCCTCTCTGAAGGGCTGAGAGTCCTCTCAGTGCTCCTTGGCATCCATGTGTCTAATGGGCATGGTGGGAAGAATTTCCATGGAAATGGGAAGCAATCCCTGCCTGACTCCTTCTCTTCATTGACTCTTATTTCTTCTTTGGATCACTTTAATCTACCTTTTAACTTTCTGCTTGCCACTGAAACGATTCCTGCTAAAGCTTCTTAATTTGCAAAATCCTTTAATATATATGCATTTAATATATATGTACTCAACTGTCACCTACCATTGTGTTGGTATCCCTAAAGCTATACCCAGGTCTTTCTCTGGAGCCCCTCAATTGCTTCTCCGGAGACCTATTCAACACCTCCAACCCATATGGATCTCCTCAAGGTACCTCAAACTTAATATTCCTAAACTAAACTCATGATCTCCACTCCCTTGCCTACTTCTCCTGCTCCTTCTCTAGCTTGGCTTATGGCATCACTGTCTTCCTGGCCTCCCAGACTGGAAACCACAGCACTGTCCTTGCCTTTTCTTTCTCCCGACTCCCCTCTGTGCCACACGCCACTCTTCCATTAAGTCCTATGGGTTTTGCCTCAGAAAGAACTCCCAAATCTCTGTATTTATTACCATTCTCACTGTTTCCCCTGGTCTAGGATCTTATTAACCCTCCCTTGAATTATTATAACATCCTCTAGTTTCTCTCCTATCCAACTCACCCCCAGGTTTATTACAAAACAGCTCTTGCTTAAAGATCTTGGATGAATAATATGAAAAGGTTCTCTATATCACTCATCATTAGGTATCTCTACAAATTAAAAACACAGTGAGATCATTTCATATCCACTAGCAAGGCCATAATAAAAAAGACAGATTATATTGTGTTGATGGCGATTTTGGAGAAATTGGAACATTTCTCCGGAACATTACATTGCAATGTAATTACTGTAATACAAAATATAAAATGGATCAGATGCTTTGGAAAACAGTGGAGCCATCTCTCAAAGTATTCAATGCAGGTTACCATATGACTCAGCATTTCTACTGCTCAGACTATACCCAAGAGCAGGGGTCCCCAAACTGCGGCCCACTGAGGTCATTTATCCGCCCCCGCCACACTTCTGGAAGGGTCACCTCTTTCATTGGTGGTCAGTTAGAGGAGTACAGGATGCATCCGCACCCATAGTTCCCATTGAAATACTGGTCAGTTTGTTGATTTAAATTTACTTGTTTTGTGTTTTAAATATTGTATTTGTTCCCGTTTTGTTTTTTGACTTTAAAATAAGATATGTGTAGTGTGCATAGGGATTTGTTCATAGTTTTTTTTTATAGTCCGGCCCTCCAACAGTCTGAGGGACAGTGAACTGGCCCCCTGTGTAAAAAGTTTGGGGACCCCTGCCCAAGAGGAATGGAGAGACATGTCCACACAACAACATATACATGAAGTTTATACAGCATTTTTCACACTAGCCAGAGAGTGCAAACAACCCCAATGTCCATCAACTGATGAGTGGATCAACAGAATGTAGACCCAGACAACAGGCTGTTATTTGGCAGGGATGAACCTTGAAAACACTATGCTAAGTAAAAGAAGGCAGTCTCAAAAAACCACATATCTTATGATTTTGTTTATATGAAATGCTGAATGGACAAATCCATAGAGACAGAAAGTAGATTTCTGGTAGACAGAGTCGTGGAGGTAAAGAACAAGGAGTAGCTGCTTAATGGGCACAAGTTTTTCTTTGGGGATGATGAAAATGGTCTAATTAGACTGTGGTGATAGCTGCACAACTGTGAATATACTAAAAACCATTAAATTGTATACTTTAAAAGAGTCAGTTATATGGTATATGATTTATATCTTTTTTTTTTTTTACAGGGACAGAGAGAGAGTCAGAGAGGGATAGATAGGGACAGACAGACAGGAACAGAGAGAGGTGAGAAGCATCAATCATTAGTTTTTCGTTGCCATTGCAATACCATAGTTGTTCAGTGACTGCTTTCTCACATGTGCCTTGACCACGGGCCTTCAGCAGACCCCTTGCTGGAGCCAGCGACCTTGGGTCCAAGCTGGCGAGCATTTTTTGCTCAAGCCAGATGGGCCCACGCTCAAGCTGGCAAGCTCGGGATCTCGAACCTGGGTCTTCCGCATCCCAGTCCGACGCTCTATCCACTGCGGCACCACCTGGTCAGGCTGATTTATATCTTAAAGCTTTAGAAAACATCTTTAATGGCTCTCCTGCTAACAGAATGAGACCCATGATCCACAGAATGGTGTTGGGTCTTTGAACCAATAAGCTCCTTCCTTATATTGAACCAATAAGCTCCTTCCTTATATTGAACCACTTCTCCTCCACTTTTGTCTCTTCCCCTCTTGCTGTACCCACAGAGAATCACCTTTACCAGATTATGCCCTATCCTTAGGCAGACCCAACCCATTGTTTTTTCTGCACCCTGTGCCTGACATGCCATACCTTGTCTACCTAGATAGTTGCTACTCATCTGTGTGCCCAGCTCACACAGATCTCATTGCTTTCTTATGTGTATTTTCATCACATCTTAGAAGTGTGTTCATTCTATCATTTACCATACTGTATTTTAAATGCTTGTACGTATACCTTTCTGCTGTAATGGACCAAGCTTCCCACAGGATGCACCAGCATTTTACTTATTTCTCTATCTCAGACATCCAGAAGAGAGCATGAATACTAGCACATAGTCAATGCCCCATAAAAGTGACTGAAATTGACTTCAGTCAAGGGGACTAGTGGGAGATCCTGAAGCACAACATTGAAAGGCCTTTCCAGAGTAAGGACAGTGAAGACGTAGAAAGGAAGCAAGCCAGCAGATCCTCATTATTTGTGACCTGATGGAAGTAGCCCTCTCTCCTGAGAAAGAGCGGTTTGTCATCTAGCTAATTTCCACTTTGGGCCTGAAAGGGGTGAGACATGAGACTAATGAGACCTTAAGTTTAAGTTGGGTGCATGGAATGGGGAAAGAGTAATGGAAGGAGAGTCGATGGGATTCCGAGGGAGGGGACTTGAGTGCCTACAACATGCCTGACATTATGAGGCTGGATGCCAATGACAGTCAGCAGCGGGCTGCTAAAATTAAAGCTGCTGATTATCATTGTCATCTGGTATAATCTCGTCATATCTAGGTACCCAGTAAACATTTATACAAAAGAAAAAAGGAAAGAAGAAAGGTGAGCTCTTCAGATGATCAAAATCACCTTCACCCATTATAGTCTTCTCCATAGAACCAGCCCTGCTCAAACCCTGGCGTGGCCCCAGGCTGACTGCTGTTGAACAAGACATTCAGACTGGTCTCTGTCTTTCTTAGAGGACGCTGGTGGAAGCGGCCCTCTTCTCTTGGTCTCCTCCTCCAACCCAGCAGAGCTTCAGGGTGTCTTCCTCTCCTTTTCCCTTCACCAAGGTGGCCAATAGGAGACGCTCAGTTCCATCCCCTTCTCTGCCCTGTTCCCCCTCTTCTGCCACTGGCCAAAGGAAGAAACTGAAGTGATTCCCAGGGCTCCACCACCTGCTGAGTAAATGAGTTTTCTTACCTTTTCCTTCTCTTCCTCTTCCAACCTTTCTTTCTTAAATTCATCCCAAACTCAAGGGAAGGACCACTGGCCTTATGCCTCTTTTATTTATTTATTTACTTACTTATTTACTTTTTGCACATGAGAGAGAGAAACAGGAAAGAAGAAGGGAGAGAGGAAGGGAAAGAGATGAGAAGCATCAGCTCATAGTTTTGGCATCTTAGTTTTTCACTGATTGCTTCTCATATGTGCTTTGACTATCCAGCCGAGCCAGTGACCCCTTGCTCAAGCCAGTGGCTTTGGGCTTCAAGCCAGCAACGTTTGGGCTCAAGCCAGCGACCTTGGGATCATGTCAGTGATCCCATGCTCAAGCAGGCGACCCCTCACCGGCATTCAAGCTGGCAAACTCGAGGTTTCGAACTTGGAACCTCAGCATCCCAGGTTGACACTCTATCCACTGTGCCATCACTAGTCATTTACTGTACCTCTTTTAAGTCTCAGGTTTTCACATTTCAGGGGTGGCCAAAGAACAGGCAGTACTGTCCTTCAGGGTGGCTGGTGCTGCTATCGGATGGGCCAGGGGTCTCTCATCCAGATTTCCAGAAGCCTTTATCCGAGCCCTTTGAGCTCAGGATGAATAAACCCGGTCAGCAGTGGAAGGGATGGGTCCCTGTGCTTCCCCAGATAATAGCCATCCCTTGTTTTCAACTAGATGAGACAGATTGGTTTTGGAATAAACCTGCATCTTTGGCTGTCCCAGCTCGCTTTACTTCCCACAGCTTTTGTTCTAGCACCAGTTATAATGACCCAGACTGAAGAGATCTGTCTGCCCCGGCTTTTCCGTGTGCCCCACTTTTGATTGGCCTAATTATTTCTGTGGGTCTCCAAAGCTTGAACTGAAGCCATTAAAGTAATAAAAGAAGAGGGTTGGTGTATGCTGTGGACAGCCTTGCTGTTAGGTATCTTGTTTCCCTGTACGTGAGGACCTTCTTTAGTTCAAGAACTCTGCATGGGCTGATGGGAACGTGGAAAGCCAGTTCCTCTCAGCCCTTTCTCTGCCCGCCTCTAACAGTGCTCCTCATCCCTTTGTCACATCATGCCAGTGCACACTGCACGTGATCATTTGTTTGGAGCACTGGAGTAAATGGATGAGGCTATTCATGGCTGGAGACGGCCACCCTCACGGTCTGGCCAGGCACCTCTGAGCCCCATGCATACACTGAGGTTAGGAGCTCTTGTACTTCTGCACATCTGTGCCCCATTTTTGGTAACCCAGTTGACAGGCTCAGCCACTGAACTCTGAGACACCACGCCCAGAAGACCACATGTGGCCTTTCTAGTGGTCTTTCCTGCCTGACCCAGCCTAGCCAAGGGTTCTTCCACTCCTGGGCCCATCAGTATCCAGTATTCCTGCATCTGCTGGCCTCACGAATCTTTCCAGGGAGGGGACAGTCTTCACAGTTACCCTCATAGTCAATATGGCATTTCCTGAATATTCTCCAGACTCCCAAATCTTTGTTAATATGAAGGGCCCACGACTCTCTGCAGCCCTCAATGCTGGCTGTCGGAGCACCACCTTGCTCTTCAGCTGTTAATCCACCCTGAATTCATAGCAAAGGTAGCTGAGGACCTACCCTGGCCCTGGGTTCCCTTTCTGGCACACTGGCATTTGCTTTTTTCTCATCTGAATTAATTTATTATTTCTCCAGAAGTATACGTTTTTTTTAAGAGAGAGAGAGTGAGCCCTGGCTGGATAGCTCAGTTGGGGTTAGAGCATCGTCCTGAAGTTGCCGGTTTATTCCCGGTCAGGGCACATACAGGAACAGATGTTCCTGTCTCTTTCTGGCTCTCTCCCTTCATCTCTCTATGATCAATAAATAAACATCAAATAGAGAGAGAGAGTAAAACATCAATTTGTTGTTCCACTCATCCGTGCATTCATTGGTTGATTCTTGTATGTTCCCTGACCATGGATTGAACGTACAACCTTGACTTATTGGGATGATGCCATAACCAACTGAGCTATTTGGCCAGGGCCAAGACTGGACACTTTTGGCTCATCCTCTCTATTCTCTTCTCCACCACCCCCCATTATAACCGAGGCCTGGGATCTTCAGATCCAGGGCTTCTCATCACTCTAATCCAGAAACCCAAGGTTCTCCAAACATCCATGCTTGGCTGCCAACACCTTTTCTTGCACCCTGTTTCTTCTCTCTAAAGACATCCTTGGATCTCACAGAATTATTTGGAAAGCGCATTGAGCCACTGTTCTACGAAGGTTTTCATCCTTACTGTCTTATACTCTTACAGTTTTCTCCTATGTCCCCTCCTGACTTGATGGACTTCATTGTTTTTGTTTCTGAAAGCTTTTTTTCTTTTTGGTGACAGAGACAGAGAGAGGGACAGATAGGGACAGACAGACAGGAAGGGGGAAAGATGAGAAGTATCAATTCTTAGTTGCAACACCTTAGTTGTTCATTGATTGCTTTCTCATATGTGCCTTAACGGGGGGGGGGGGGGGGCTTCAGCAAACTGAGTAACCCCTTGCTCAAGCCAGCGACCTTGGGCTCAAACTGGTGAGCTTTGCTCAAACCTCATGAAACCGCACTCAAGCTGGTGAACTCGGGGTTTTGAACTTTGGTCCTCTGCATCCCAGTCCAATGTTCTATCCACTGTGTCACCGCCTGGTCAGGTTGTTTGTGGAAGCTTTAAACTGATTTTATTCATTGGAATGTTGTTATGTTACCTCCCCCATTCATTTCTCTTTCTCTAATACAGAAATAAAAGTGCAAGTGGCGAATCAGAAAATTAGCAAGTGCTCAGAGTTGGGGGTGGGAGAGCTGTGGCTCTTATTAACCCACTGTCAGTGTGATGACCACCTACATAAGACATCCTGTAGGTGTGACATGTCGCCCAACTGCCTGAGCAGCATTCTTGATAAACCCCCCCAAAAACATCAAGGTTTTCTTCTCCAGAGATCATGGCTCTAACAGCCATGTCTCTGAACTAATAGCATGTTTTCCAGGGTTGCAGTCATTTTGATGTAGTCAGTGTGGTGGAGGGCAAATTGGTCTGTTCCCTGAAAGAGGAAGAGAGAAACGAAACTGTTTTTGGATTGTTGGCTTATTGCGTAAATACCTCATTATATTCCACATAAAGCTTCTTCAATTAAGAGAAATAAGGGATTTGTTTTTTTTAACTACCATGTCTAGCTGAGAACGGCAGCCTCCTATTTGAAAATCTGCCTCAGCAAACCGCAGCTCTGTCATTTGGCTTTGAATCTGAACATGCAGTCATTCAGCGAGGGGGCTGGATATTCATATCAGGGGACCACTCGGACTGCAGCACACTCGCTTATTCTGCTTTGTCCACAACTACTGCCTTGTTCCCAAGAGCTGAGTGGTAGGGTCTGGTCCCATGTCACGCCGTGCCTGCTGGTATTTCCAAATCCTGATGCTTGTGTTTGCCAGTGCAGCATTGTTACCGTCCTGGTACTCAGAGAAAGTGGTGATTCTGCTGTTTCATTTTGAATGACAGTGATTGCTTTAAAGTCCTTGGTTGTTCTTTTCCCCACAGAGGCCATACTTTAATCCAGTTTCACAGATTAGTCATTCCTTCGTGACAATAGAAGACCAGATTTTTTAGGCAAAGGGCCTTTGGGGGATCCCAGTTTGTTTCCAAATGTGGGTCATTTTATAAGACTGAAATCTTTCTCTTTTTGTCATAGCTGGCAGACCTAACAGGTTCGGTCCTTAATGCACAAAGCATCTATCCCTAAAAACACATATAGACCAACTCCATTTATCCTATTTTCTCGCTAGTTATAGCAGTCTGTCCCCCTTGAATCATGGAGACCCCATGTCCACCTAGATGCAAAGGAATTGGAATAAAATTATTAGTTCTTGGAGCGTGAAAGGGGCAGGCAGAACTGTCTAGAGCAGTGTTTACATGGTGGGTGCTGAGTGGGTTTCCAGTGAAGGTGTGAGACGAGTTAGAGCTTTTGTGAAAGTTTCTGGATATCAAAGTGGAATGATTTTTGGCATTTACTAAATAACTACTATATGCCATACTCTGTGCTTAAATGCTTTTCATTTTATCTTATTTAATAAAGAAGTCACTGTATAATTTTATTAACCAATGTCACCCCAAAAATTCAATAAAAATTTTTTAAAAATAAAATAAGTCACGAAAAACAGCCTCTTCAGAAAGCTCTGCCTGAGGACCAGATGCCCTAAGATAATGAGGTAAAATATTTCTCCTGTCTCTGGAAGGGAACTTAAGCAGCTGCATTTTTTCTGAATAGTAATTACCATTCATTGAGGACTTTTTTATGTGCTAAGCACTGAGGTAAACACATTATAGACACTTAATCTTCACAAAAGCCCAAGGAGGTAGAATTCTGAGCCCCGTTCTGGTTATCTTTTGCTGCGTAACAAATGTCTTCAAAGCTTAGTGACTTAAAATGGCAACTGTCATTTGTTTGGATCATGAACCTACAATGGGGCCAGGCTCTGCTGCGCCGGCTCATCTCTTCCCTGTCACATCAGCTAGGCGACTATCTAGCACATGCGGAGGGGTCCCCTGCGCTCTGCTGCTTCTAGATCCTGTGGCATCCCTCAGTTGGCCAGAGCACCTGACTGGTGTCAGCCCAAGTTTCCATATACTTTCTTGCCTTGACTAGACCTGTAATGCCAATGACCACCACAGCCACAGAGGCCCAGTGAAGCAGAGTCTAGAAACATCTCTAACTCACTTCACCTGTATTTGGAATTGACTTAAAAAGCAACCCTTACAGAGTCCTATGCTTGAGAAGGAAAGACCGAGAAGTATGTGAGAACCATTTGCAGAGACGAAGAAGGTGATTGTGTGGGTCACGGGGTGGGGGTGGGGGGGGGCCTTGGATGCTGTGGCCTGTGCTGTTTGTGAGCACGGCTGGGCAAACTATAGCCAATGAGCCGA
This sequence comes from Rhynchonycteris naso, assembly GCA_037038555.1. Taxonomy (NCBI): domain Eukaryota; kingdom Metazoa; phylum Chordata; class Mammalia; order Chiroptera; family Emballonuridae; genus Rhynchonycteris; species Rhynchonycteris naso. The sequence continues at coordinate 38,655,666 of CM072996.1, read as the reverse complement.
GGTCTGCTGCCTGTTTATGCACAGCTCTTGAGAGCAAAGCAGTTCTACAGTTTTACTTGTAAGGCTGAAGAAAAAAGCCAGAAGGTGTAACAGAGACTAATACTTGCAACAGAGACTGTAGGGTCCACAAACCCTCTTATAGAAAAGGTTTGTTCTAGAAGGCAGACTCGGTACCTGTGTTACAGAGCTGCACAAGGGAGTTTCTAACTGGGGTTGTCCAGGAGTAGGAAGAGCAGCCCTCTGCTGATGGTGATGCAGGCAGAGATGGCCATGCCTAGGATTCTGTAGGTCAGTGATGTGCTGGTCTATGTGTAACAACAGCTTTTCCAGGCAAGAATAGCCCAGATTTGTAATGTTTGTCTATTTCTATCAGACAAATCCATCCATGGCCGATTTCAGTTCTGACAGGATAGCACTAAAGGTGCAGTTGAGAAGAGATGCATGCAGTTGGCTCTGCAGGAGGTCCAGGGCATCCCCAATAGGCAGTGCTGCCCTCAGGAGCTCCCATTCTAGAGACGCACAGGGTTTGCGAAGGAACAGTAGTGCTGGCAAAGCCTTTGAAACTCCATGTGCTTCCCTGGGCTCCCAGGCAGCCATCATTAGTATCTACAAGTGCAGACAAATCCAGTACCTCGCCAGGAGTCACAGAGCTGCTAGATTCCACCTGCCATTTCATTGTCCTCACAAATTTAATTTAGAAATTCTTGATTTCTATGAAAATTGATAAGTTTAGCTGCATCTAAGTTTAGAAGTTTTGTTTAACAAAAGATCACTGTAAGCAAAGTTAAAAGGCAAATGACAGTTAGAGAGAAAACATTTGGAATACAGAAGCGATCAAGGCTTAGGATGGAGAGGAGGTAGAGAACATCTAAAAATAATGACAGTCCAATAGAAGAATGGGTAGAGGGTGTGGGCAGACAGTTTATACCCGCTCACATACAAACAGCCGATAAACCAATGAAAGAATATTAGACTCTTTACCAAGAGGGAAATGTAGGATAAAACAGTGACTCACTTATTTTACCCATCAGATTGGCCCAAAGTAATAGTACCAAGCAAGAGGCTGTGGTGACACAGTACATTCCTTAATTATGTCAAAACCAGCATAACTTTCAACCCAGAAACTATTTCGGACTGAGAAAAACTCACCTTCAGAGGAAGCAGGTAGACCAAAAAATCATTGCCTCATTGCGTGTGATAATGAAAAATTGAAAGCACATCAATGGCTAGGTAAACTCTAACCTAGACATCCCAATAAACATCAGGCTGCAGCGTAAAGATGCAAAGCTCTCTGCCGACGGATGTTGCTGAGGTGAGAGAGCAAGTTGCAGAACAACACATGTAGTCTGAGCCTGTTTATGTTCTTAAAATGTCTGTAACTCAGTGCTGTGTTGTTCACAGAACATGCAGACAACATTCCAAAAGGCTGTGCGCCATAGTCATATTAGGATATAATTTTGGGAACCTAGGGAGAGAGGCCAGGATTGGGGAGGAGGAAATCTAGTCGGAAGGGACTTCAGTTTTATATACGGACGCTTTTGTTTTTCTGAAGGAGAGTATATAAGAGACCAAATTAAAGTTCAGTTCTCCCCAAATGGGATGGAGTAAGGGAATGTGCCATCACCCCGGGTAAGCCCAGATCTACCAGGTTGGCCTGTGGGGGCCACATGGGGGGAAGGAGTGTCTGGTGTGCTAGTGTCCTCGGCCTACAAGATTGAACTTGCCTTGAAGACTCTCTCTAATCGCCTCTGTCACCTCCATACAGACTTCAGTGATCCCTTTATGCTCGCCTAAGCAAGAAACTGCTTTTTCTTTAATTTCCTACTGTTACACAATTGAGACTGAACAGAAATACATTAAATTCATCTTTATTTAATAGGAGGGAACTAGAGTCACATTAAATGGGTGGTGGTGGGTTGGGGGTGCCAGCTTTCTTCTTGCCTCCCCTTCGGGGCGCCCTTTATCTCACCCACCCTGGCTGCTCTCATCGAGACTTCTCCCTGCCTAGGCTCAAGGAAAGATTCAAAGAAGGGTGTTCTCTTCCCCAAATTTTTGGCTCCAGGAATGTCCACCCATTTCAGGAGAACCCTATATTTGTGGCCTCGTTCCATTGCTAGCCTAACAGCCGCTCAGAATCTCACACCATTAGCGAGCGTCTGGACAAGAGGTAAATGCAGAGAGTGAGTGGCTTCTAGGGTTTCCTCACCCCACGGCCTGTGGCGAAGTGCAGGGAAGGCACTGACCCCTGTGCCGGATGCTGACATCCTTATCTCACCCACACCCCAGTAGGAATAGCGAGCAGCAGGTATTAATATTCCCATTCTGTAGATGGAGCAGCTGTGCCTCAGAGAGGAACTCACCCCCTCTGAGTCACGGAGCTCGCCCTGGAACCCAGAACGCTTGCCTCCAGTGTCCTTTAACCTTTGCGCAGAGTCTTCCCTTAGGGGCTGCATTCCAGAAATATTCAGGGGCTGCTGCTGGCTTTTTGCACAACTTCCCTGGGTAAACTGAAGATGAAAGGTCACTTCCCTGGGGAGTTTTAAGTACCAAGCTTCCTTTTCTGCAAGAATCCCCAGAACTGCTTTTAAGTTGTTTCTTGAATTTTAGGTGAAACAGATAGAAAATGTATTTTCAGAGACAGCTTGCATTTGGGATTCAGAGGCAGTGTCAAGGTTAGGAATACCTTTGATATTTTTTTTTTGTGTGTGTGTAGTTTGGGGACAACACAGTATATAAGCCAAGAATGGTATTCCCAACTACTTTGGACCTTAAAGTCACACCTGTTTCACAAATGCGACTGGGGTGGGGTAGGGGATAAGGGGTGTTAGGCCTTATCTTTCCCTTTAGAATTCTGATCTACAGTTTTCCATTTCACAAAGCCCTCAGTTTCCCCAAGAAATTTCAATTATCATGGGAAAGGTGAGGTTGTGCAAGCCCTTCAGGACATCCCCAAGAGTAACCATGGTGAGGACAAGGGAGCTGAGTTCCAAGTTTTTATGGGCCCTTCCTTCCCCTGACACCTTACAGCACAACCACCAGGATAGTTATATTTAAACGAGTCGTCTCAAAGGTTTGAAGACATGACTTCAGGATGGGAGCAGATATGCATTCCTCACACTCTTCTGGCCTGAATTTAAGTTTTTAAACAGTGCAGGAATGGACCCTGCCTTCACAGGAGAACCCGAAAGTAAGGCTGACAAAGACCACTAGCAGGCACTAATTATCCCCCTTTTCCCTGCTTCCTCCTCACTTCCTCCTGCATGGCTTTGGCCGTGCTGTGACATTTTGTTTGCAGCCCTTGAGTAGTTACTACCTGGTATGGGTTGTTGTGGCCCCTCCAAAGAAAGCTAAGTTGAAGCCCTAACCCCAGTACGTCAGAGGATGGCCTTATTTGAAAGTAGGGTCTTACTAGATGTAATCGGGTTAAAATAAGCCCACCAAGGTGGAGTCCTAATCCGGTCTGACGGGTGTTCATATAAAAAGAAGAAATTGGCAGAGACACAGACGTGCGTGAAGGGACACAGGGATGAGGCTCTGTAAAGGCAGGGGATTGGAGCGATGCCGCCATGGAGAAGCAAGGGAGATTCCCCCCCAAGTTTCAGAGCAAGTATGACCCTGCTCACACCTTGAGTTCAGACGTCTAACCTACAGTACTGGGAGATAATAAATTTCTGTTGTTTTAAGCCAGTGGTTGGCAAACCATGAGCCACATCGGCTCTTTGGCCCCTTAAGTGTGGGCACAAAGGCCAGCTTAGGAGTACCCTAATTAAGTTAATAACAATGTACCTACCTATATAGTTTAAGTTTTAAAAATTTGGCTCTCAAAAGCAATTTTAATCGTTGTACTGTTGATATTTGGCTCTGTTAACTAATGAGTTTGCTGACCACTGTAAGCCATCCAGTTTGTTAGTGCAGCTCTAGCAAACTAATCTAGCTACCTATACCTAACCCTGATAAAATATACATTTAGAATAAAATAAGAAGAGAATTTTAGTTTATCCATAATAGGTAGTATAAAGTATTTTCCAAAGATGGCTTTTGCAGCATCTCCTGCCCTCCATGTTTGTCTAGATCCTGGAAATTCCTCCATCAAGAGATGGAGTCTAAATCCCCTTTCCTTGAATCTGGATGGGTTTATGACTCACTTTGGATGCTGTGTGACTTCTAAGGCAGCTTCTACCCTGCTTGCTGGAGCACTTGCCCTGGAGCCTTGGACTACCATGTCAGTGGTCCACTTGTTTTGAGTCTGTCATGCAGTGAGGAAGCTCAGCTAGCCCAAATGGAGAGCACATGGAGACATGAGCCTACCTGGAAATAGATGTCCATACAGCTCCCAGATGCTCCAGTAGTCCTGAAGTTTCAGCTTCAGCCATGACAGAACCTGAGCCAGAGCTGCCTAGCCAACCCTCCTTGGCTTCCTGATCCATAGAAACCTTAAGCAATATTTTTTAATTGTCACATTTAAAGCTACTAAATCTATTAACAGTTACAGAAAACTGGAACAGTGATGTACTGTGTGGTTTACATTGGTTGCTTTCTTTTAATTTTAATTTTTACTGAGTATTATATTATCACTTCTGATTAAATACATTTGTATTTAGAGCAAATGGAACACAACCACAAAAATCTCAGTGGCTTAGCATAATAGAGTTCATGTCTCACTTGCTCGAAGTCCAATGTGGATGCTACAGGTTGGGTGGGTCTCCCACAAACAGTGACTCAGGGATCCACATTCTTCAACCAAATGCCTGTGCTGCTCCCTGGTCCTCCTTGAGGGCCTCTGCTGGGTCACCTGCGTTCAGGTGGCCAAAGAGAGAAGTTAGAGTGGGAGATTCTGCGGGTGTTTCAGGAGCAGGGAGAGAGAGTGGGAGATTCTGCGGGTGTTTCAGGAGTGGGGAGAGAGTGGGAGATTGTGCGGGTGTTTCAGGAGCGGGAGAGAGAGTGGGAGATTGTGCGGGTGTTTCAGGAGAGGGGAGAGAGAGTGGGAGATTGTGCGGGTGTTTCAGGAGTGGGGAGAGAGTGGGAGATTGTGCGGGTGTTTCAGGAGCGGGGAGAGAGAGTGGGAGATTGTATGGGGTGTTTCAGGAGTGGGGAGAGAGAGTGGGAGATTGTGCGGGTGTTTCAGGAGTGGGGAGAGAGAGTGGGAGATTGTGCGGGTGTTTCAGGAGTGGGGAGAGAGTGGGAGATTGTGCGGGTGTTTCAGGAGCGGGAGAGAGAGTGGGAGATTGTGCGGGTGTTTCAGGAGCGGGGACAGAGAGTGGGAGATTGTATGGGGTGTTTCAGGAGTGGGGAGAGAGAGTGGGAGATTGTGCTGGGTGTTTCAGGAGTGGGGAGAGAGAGTGGGAGATTGTGCGGGTGTTTCAGGAGTGGGGAGAGAGTGGGAGATTGTGCGGGTGTTTCAGGAGCGGGAGAGAGAGTGGGAGATTGTGCGGGTGTTTCAGGAGAGGGGAGAGAGAGTGGGAGATTGTGCGGGTGTTTCAGGAGTGGGGAGAGAGTGGGAGATTGTGCGGGTGTTTCAGGAGCGGGAGCGAGAGTGGGAGATTGTGCGGGTGTTTCAGGAGCAGGGAGAGAGAGTGGGAGATTGTGCGGGTGTTTCTGGAGCGGGAGAGAGAGTGGGAGATTGTGCGGGTGTTTCAGGAGTGGGGAGAGAGTGGGAGATTGTATGGGGTGTTTCAGGAGCAGGGAGAGAGAGTGGGAGATTGTGCGGGTGTTTAGGAGACAAGCCTGAAAGTGGCACACATCATTATGGTTCCCATTCCACTGGCTAGAACTAGTCCTGGAACCCAGGGAGCTGTGAAGTACAGATGAGCTCTGCATCCAGGAGGAAAAGGTAAGCTCGGTGGGAGCATAGCAATAGATCTGCCACATCCACACATGGCCTTATATGATCTTATATATATATATAACTTAAATTATTTCTTTTTATTTTTTTATTTTTTAATTAATTTTAATTTATTGTGTTAACATGAATTCAAGTGTCCCATTCAACATAACTCCCTCACCCCCACCCCTATAAGATCTTAGATGATCCCCTCTAAGAGATCAGCTTCTCACAGTGTGTCCATCAGCAGCAGGATTCCCTGAGTGACTTGTTTAAATGCAGATTCTGAGTTCCCACCTGCTGAATCAGAACCTCAGTAAGTAGAGTCTAAGAAACTACATTTTTACCAAATTCCCCCAAATTATTGTTATGCACACTAAGGTTATTTAGAAAGTTACTTGACCTAGTTGTTCAAGTATTTTACAGAAAGCAAAGTTGAGTTCCAGAGAAGTGACGTGACCTTCATAATTTCTCTTCAGTCACCCACAGCCAGCATTGGGCGGAGGGTCTTTGTGCTGAAGCCCATCCAATCCAGTTACTGTGTTACCTCCGAGGTTCAGTGTGTAGCAAGCCAGGACCCTCAGGGGGATGTGCCCTGGGAGGGCATCCTTGCTTTCTGCATTGCTCCATTGGCTCCCATTATGTTTTCCTTGAAATGGCTCATCTAGTATAGTTAGTTTGTTGCCAAGAAGCTCCTGCATTGTAGATGATGACCAGACTCAGTCCAGAGTCAAGTCCTGGTATGTCTTGCACAATTCCTAGCACAAGGTAGGAACCTCAAACACTGTTTTATTTTAGAAATTGGAATCCTGTGGTAATTTTTGTTATGTCACTCTGAAACGCACTTTGTTTTTAAAGCTGTAATGTGTCCTAATTACATTCTGTTAGGCATTGCTTTTAGGGGAGGCATTAGTGGGAGGGAAAGGAACAGGAGGAGAGGGAACCTTCATACTTTCCAGTTCTCTTGGCAAAAACATCCACTGCTTATTAGCATTCATTTCACATAATTTCTATGATAATGCTGTAATTTAAAACACTGACTCAAAGACCTAAAGGAGGTTAGACTTACTTTCTAAATTTGCTGCACAGATTGCTCATCTCTCTCTCCATCAATCTTCCTCCTTAAACAAAATGTAAAACGTGGAGCAAAGACCGAAGTGCCAGCGTTTGACTGATCCCCTTGTTAACATTTACGTGGCTCGGCAGCAATGACATTGTAAGCGTTTGAGTTCTGGTTCTGAGCTTCTATGTGGAAAAGAAACCTTCAGGTCACTTTCTGCCTTCTGAGATTTGGGGTAGGGGTACAGCTAAACAGGGGATAAATTGTCAAATGGTGCTTGTCATGCTCTCAAACCTTAGCTGAAATCATCTATTTTCAACTACTGTGATTAATGACTAGAGATTTTATGGCTGAAACATCTGCCTTCCTGTATGGGTGTGAAGGAGGATGCCTGTGTACACAGGGCTTGGGTGCAGCAGGAAACCGGGTGTGGGTCTGGGCTCGCTGAGATGGGAGCTCCCCTAACCCTCCTGATGTCTAGCTGAATGATCTGGCTTCCTGGACTAAAGATGGTGTGGGCCTCATCATGGACAGCATGAGGCCAGAACAGGACCTCGAGCAGGGGGTCTGGGGGCGGGGGGGAGACACTGGAGCTGAGCTGTGCCTCTCAGTCCTGATCTGGCACTGCCCCTCTGCAAGCTGCTCCCTGACCTGGGGCTCCGGGCGTGGTACCAGTTCTCACTTCTGTGATCAGCAAACCCTGCTGGAGTTGACTTGTTCAGCACAAGGAGACTGAATGGGAGGCAGGCCGTGGCCACACAGTCAAAAAAGAGAGGAACAGAGGCCTAGCCTGGGGCAGCAGTGGGGTTCCTGGGACAACTTGGGCCTCCACATTGTACATAAAACGATTGGGAGCTCTAAGATTCCTCCAGCTCCAGGCAGCCAAACCCCAGCTAACAGCCTGTGTGAGTGGGGGGGGGGGGGAATGGGTGAGTGCAGAAGCCCCTGGGGGGGGGGGACAGAGAGAGAAGCTGGGGCTGGGCACCAGTCACAGGAGAACCCGACCCAGGAGTGCAGCAGTCTGGCCACTCCAATGGATTTGAGTTGGGGGAGGGTAGAAGCAGGACCATCTGTCCCTTCAGGCTGGAACCTGCCTGGGGTAGGGGCACAGCATTCTGCAGGGAAGGGGTTCCTTTCTCTGTAATGGTACCAGTTCTACTTCCTGGGCCTCACCCTCCCGCCACACCAGCTGCCAGTTACTTTGCGTATATGTATTATCATTAATCCTTAAAACCCTGAAATCAATAGGTCCTATTCCTGTTTGGTGAGAGTATGAGGCTCAGAGAGAAGGAATAACCTTCTCACTGCAGAATTAAGATTTGAGCCAGAGGTGCCGGGCTAGACCACCGTGTGCGGCCGCCAAGCTGTGGTCACCGAGTGGTGGCCTCACCCTGCATGGTGGCTGCCAACGCCAGTGAGTGCAGAGGCACACTGATCATGCAGCCTCTTTCTCAGTGTTGCTTGGTTGACAGTTCCCTGTCTTTCCTCCTTTTTGTTCCTTATAGTTGAAGGATTCCCTCTCTGCTATCGTTGGTTTTAAGAGAAATGAGAATATAGAAGAGTGAGAAGTAGAGGGCTCATGGAGTTGAGGGGGAGCCCCGGCTGGGCACATGCACCATGAGGAGGAGGAGGCCGCAGGGCTGAGGGATCAAGGACAGGAAGGCTACCACCTAGGGAGTGTCACTGGCTTTCCTGGATGACTCTGGCTCTGTGACACAACGCAGAGAGCCCTCTTCTTGGGTCCCAGGGGTGGAGGAGTCACCTCGCCCTCTGGATAAACATCCTAAAGTTAAATATTAGAGAGAGGCCTTGCCATAGAGGCAGGTAATTAAGACTTTGAAAAAGGGTCCTCGATTTTTAGTGTCCTAAGAGTCACCCAGGGTGCTTGTTTAAAATGCTCCGCGTCCTCCTGATCCCCACTCTTAGTCTTCCTGATCCCTACTCTTAGAAATTCGCAGGCAGCAGTTTGAAGCGAAGGCCAGATTCTGCATTGTTTAGACACCCCAAGCAATTCTGAGCCCATGGACCCTGGCCCAGGCTAAGAAAGACACTGACTTTGGAGGATGAAGGGGAGCAACCTGAAACTTTTCTTTAAGAAAAACAGCTGCTTTTCTTATGTTTCATTTTTTTGTTACCACTGTTTAAACTCACAAGCACCAGTTGTAGATGTAGGCATGTTTATGGAGCTGTCCTGTCAAAAGGAAGATAATGAGCACAGCACTTATGTACATAATTTCAGTTAATTGTTATGTTGGGAATGTATGGTTAAATGATAAACATTAACTTATAAAAACTTTTATTAAAAGTTCTCTGTTATTGACCATTAATCAGGGGAGTTTGTTCACTTATCCACTTGATAAAAATGTTTTGAGCTTCTGCTCTGTGGCTGGCACTCTCCAGGGAGGTAGGGGACAGCTAGGGCCTGACCTCTGCCCTTCAGGAACTTACAGTCTGGCTAGAGACACTGATTAAATAAGTCCCCAACAATGGCGTGCATTTCAATTTTGTGTAAGTTTATTCTTATTGGTTAGGGTATTTGTTAAATTCATTAGTAAATATGATATTTATAAATATATAACGATTTGCATATAAACAAATACAAAAGAAAAAAATCCTTGTCAGGCCATATATTGTGATTTGGGGTTTTATAAAGTTGGTTAACATGCAGAATATGAATTTTCCAGGTACTCTCTGATTGAGCTAGAAAGGTGTGTTTTAATAAGTTCTGTACAAAATTAGCTTGTACATTTGCTTCTTAGTGAATTAAGACTTCACCTCCAAATATGTTTAATTAAAACATAGTAAGGCTATATTGTCAGTTCGGAACCCTGGGCTTGCCTGATCAAGGCACATATGGGAGTTGACGCTTCCTACTCCTCCCCTGCTTCTCTCTCTGCTCTCCCCTCCCCTTTCTAAAAAATGAATAAATTAAAAAAAAAAACATTTTAAGGATACATTAATTTTTCCCCCATCACTCTGCTTCCTCCCCTTATTTGTGAACATAACATCATTAGGAAAATGGTACCCAAGTGCTTTCAAGCACAAATGTACCTGAGTGCAGCTCTCTTCCAGTGATGAGAAGCACAGAGCGCTCTGATTCCATGCACATCCTCATGCTATTATTCTCTTGCCTGACGTTTGAGTGCGCCAACAGGCTCTGAGAGAACAGATCGGTATGAAACAGAGTGGTTAGCAGTAACCTCCTCTTCTTGGTTTCCAGTGTTGCAGGCGGTGAGCTGTTTGACTTCTTAGCTGAAAAGGAATCTTTAACTGAAGAGGAAGCAACCGAATTTCTCAAGCAAATCCTTAATGGAGTTTACTACCTGCACTCTCTTCAGATTGCCCACTTTGATCTTAAGGTACGTGACTGTCAGCCAGATAGAAGCTGATGGAATCCACAGCATTGGTTGTTTGTTTGCTAAGAAACATGGAGGCAGGCAGTATCATTCCTTTCGGTTTAACAAATGGAATTACCAATGTAAATCAGCAAGCGTATAATGCGTGCCTCCTACAGAGACTTCTAACATTTTTGTGTAATAGAGGCTTAATATTAATGATTACATTTGAGAATCCCTGAGGAAGAACCAGAGGTCTTACCAGCCAGGTGTTTAAGCAAGGGAGCTGCTGTTGGTGATGGGACATTTTCAACCTGGAGTGCCCACTGGCTTTCCAGTTCCCCTCCCCCTGTGGCTGCAGGGCATGTGAGATAGAAGGTGCCTTGCTCTCTATGCTTCCTCCCGATGCAAAGGCTTATGGGTCTGACTCTGTCACCTGCAATCAATCAAGCCAAACTCTGAGACTGGCTAAGTTGGGACCTGCCTGGCTGCAGGCAGGTCATTATGGGAAATACTGTCATACTTCCATCTGTCACAGAGGTTATGGTCTCTTTGGGAAGGTAGACACCCATAAGCAACAGGAAGTGACAATGTTAAGATTCAAGGTACAATCCAAGGCAGTGAAAAGATTGTCACCAAGTAGCGTGTGATTGATTGCCATGTAAATGATTCAGGTCATTGGAGCTAGAATAGGACTTTAGAGGAAGAAGGAGTTTTTTCAAACTTATTGTAGCAAAGCTGTTAAGACTCCATCTGGATTGCCCCAACAATCACTAATACACACCCCTAAAGACTGCTGTTGGAGACACCCGTGGCTGTCTGCCCAACATCTGACTTCTGGCCCTGGGAGCTGGAAATGCCAAAGAATAAATGCCCACAGAAGCACCTCTTAGTGATGGAGGGTGGGGAGAAGTCGATAAACACCCTAACTCCCTCCTGCTCCAGTTAGAAAACTCTGAGTTCTGCTCTTTGTCCCCAAGTTCCTCAAAGAGATTACACTCGAGTCACTCCCATCTCTGGGTAAGACAGCTTGTTTCAGCTTCCTTCCACTTCGTCTCCCCATTCCTCTACCAAATGGCTTCCATATGAGCCACTTGTATCCAAATCCCTTTCACAGGTCTGGAAAGCCTATACCAAAACATTTTCCCTGGTATTCTCTTACATGGACCCTTTAAGCCTATTTTTCAGTTGGTTTTTTCAGGGGAGAGAAGGAACTATTCAGCCACCTTGTCCCCAGCATAGTATATCATAGCTGCTACTTCTTTTTTATTGAGGTATAATAAAGATAACATATAATTTAACATTCTAACCACTTTTAAGTATGCAGTTTAGTCGCATCAGTACATTCACATTGTTGTGCAACCATCAAGCACCATCCATTTTTAGAACTTACTGATCTTCCCACACTGAAGCTATGTGTCCATTACACAGGAACTCCCCATCCCCCCAACACCCCCATCTTTTCGCAACCACCATTCTCCTTTGTCTCTGTGAATTGGCCCATTTCAAGTACTTCATATAACTGGGATCATATAATATTCATCCTTCTTTAGTCTGGCTTATTTCAGTTAACATAACGTCTTTAAGTGTCTTCTATATTGTAACATGTTTCAGAATTTACTTCCTTAGGCTGAATAATATTCCATTATATTATATTGTATGCCACATTTTATTTATCCATCCCTATGTTGATGGACATTGGGTTTTTTCCCCATCTTTGGGTTATGAGGAACACCACTTCTTTGAACATTGCTTCACTATTTCTCTCTATTTTTAAGCCTGAAAACATAATGCTTTTGGATAGAAATGTTCCCAAACCTCGGATCAAGATCATTGACTTTGGATTGGCCCATAAAATTGACTTTGGAAATGAATTCAAAAACATATTTGGGACTCCAGAATTTGTTGGTAAGTTTCTTTGCTTCTATGGTTATTTATTTCTCATAAACATTATGTTAGCAAAATTTCCCTTGCTGCAGCATTATTTCTCTGGTGCATGTTTCTGGTTTATACATAAAGATGATATCTGTTGGTTCGCTTTCTCCTAAAACTAATGTGTATTCATTTTCTCTTAGCTCCTGAGATAGTCAACTATGAACCTCTTGGTCTTGAGGCAGATATGTGGTAAGTGCCTCGCCCTCGATGTTGTCATCTATTTTATTTAATTTATTACTCTTCTAACATTTATTTTTTTTTCTCTTTTGTGTCTAGGAGTATTGGGGTGATCACCTATATTCTGTAAGTACTAGAATCCACAACTCATAATCTTTCCCTCTTTCTCTGAGACCATATGTTTTATTAATCACTCATGTTGATCCCTTCAGCTTATGCACACTTTTTATGTAAACATTTATTTTACGCCCCCAGAACACGTTTAGTTTATACTAGTTAAACATTTTTCTCCTAATTCTAAATGAGTCATCCGAAACCACAACATAATCACTGGAAGAAAGCATGTCTGTCCATCACTGAGAAAATAGGAAAGGTTTTATTTTAACTACTAGATGCTGTTCCAAATTAACTTTTTAAATGCATTCTTTGCATTAAGCTGAAGCTTTTGTGTGTGGCAATTAAATGCCCCATAAAATGTAATGGAAGCACCAGATTATGATCTTCTCTCCCCCCTTATCAGACATTATGGGAACAAAATGACAACATAAGAGGTAACTCTACTTGTTCTGTGCCCCACTTTATTAACAGCCTGAGTGGGGCCTCGCCATTCCTTGGAGATACTAAGCAAGAAACTTTAGCAAATGTATCTGCTGTCAACTATGAATTTGAGGAAGAATATTTCAGTAATACCAGTGCCCTAGCCAAAGATTTCATAAGAAGACTGCTCGTCAAGGATCCAAAGTGAGTGTCCATTATTTGAAAGGTGCTCAGCTGTGGCCTCAGCTAGACAAGGGTTAGCCCATGTCCTATGCACGTGGCCAGGTTTATGAGACCCTGGTTGTTTGCTCTTGAAAAGAAAACTATGCTTGACCCTGCTTGGTTGTCTCAATGGATAGAGCATCAGCTCGGCATGCAGAAGTCCCAGGTTCGATCCCTGGTCAGGGCACATAGGAGAAGCAACCATTTGTTTCTTCCCCCCTATCCCTCCCCCTCCTCTCCCTCTTCTCCTTCCACAGCCAGGGGCTCGTTGGTCAGAGCATCAGCCTCAGAGGGAGGTTGCCTGGTAGATCCTGGTCAGGGCACATGTGGGAGTCTCTCTATCTCCCCTCCTCTCACTTAAAAAAAGGGGGGGTTGGGAAGCACGCCACATGAAACACCTCAGAAAATGTAGTGAGAGTCCTTTGTGCCTGCTCCGTGGGTCCTGCAGGCACAGTGAAATAATCATACAAAGACTGACATTGTTTTCAGCTCCTGTCCACAAACCAGACCCCAAACTGTATTTCTAGAACATTTGTTTTGTAGGCCTGGCCGGCATGGGAACAACCTTAGTGATTGCTTCTGTGGTCACAGTATTTTTCTTTCTTTCCCCTCTCACCACAAAGGAAAAGAATGACAATTCAAGATAGTTTGCAGCATCCCTGGATCAAAGTAAGTTAAGTTGCATATTGTGATTGGTCTGGATATTAAAGGGCATCCTGAAATTTATTTGTTCTAAGCTATTCCTAGTTACTGTGGGTTCTAACCACAGGTACCTCTGGAGTATTGTGTTTGCTATTGGTGCCATGTTTGACCACAACCAACAGATGAGAGCATGCCCATAACAGAGGCGGGGAGGAGAGAACTATCATAATGCAGGATTGTAAATGGAGCTGAAGGCCCAGTCTACTCAATAGCCATGTTGGGTTTGACCTGTGGTATATTGGCCCAAACAATATTTTTTTTAATTCTTTTGAATTAATGTTCAGCATTAAAATACCATATCAAATCTGGATCTTCAACTTCTTTTGACAAATTTGAAGATCTACCAAAACTCATTCCACGAGTCCAGAAACTTGGCACAGCTAGCTGCCTTTGTGCCCGGGTACATGGCCCCTCCCTTGCGTATTACACCTTACCTTACCTGCCCGACACCTGTTGGCATTTAGATTAAAGAATTGAAGTTGCTGTGGATGAAAGAGGGCCTATGGAAAGTAACCTCACAGGGTAATCTGATTATAAATTCCTGAATGGGCAGATCGTGTGGGCAGTCATGCCCCAGGCATATAACTTTTTTAGTGAAAGGTTTCTCTTTGCCTTAAGCAAGCCCTGTCCTTTGTTTCTGTGCATCTGTGTTAACACACCTTGACATAAGGAGAAACCACCCTCCAGAGAGCACATAATCTTGTGACTCTCTGGTAATCCAGTCTCCACCCTGCTTTGGCCCATCATCATATACACTTCCTTACATTCCCACCTTAATTTCAGATGTATAAAAGAAACTGAAACTCTCATTCTCCAGAGCATTTGAAAGCTTGCTCCCTGGCATCAGTTGGATTCAAAGAAATAAAAAGAAAAGAAAAGAAAAAGAGAAAAGACCTGAAGTTTGTTCAGCTAGAACAGAAAGGCCTAAGCATGGGGGAACATGACAGTTACAAAATAAAATCATGGGACCAATATGCAGATTTTGATTCAGTGACTTGAGTGACTTGCATTATAAAAGCAGGTTTGGGGCAGCTGGAGAACTCTTTGCCTGTACAGGGTCCCAGCAGTTGCCTGGGCTCCCCTAGAAGGCAATGATGTCTCTTACTTTTAGAAGTAGAGCTACATAGTGTCCTGAAAAGTAGAGCTACATGGTGTCCTGAAAAGTCGAAGGCATTCTAATGCTGTCAGACAGGCTGAATTCACTGACTTCTGAGGTCCCTCCCAGTTCTAAATTACGTGATGATATTCAGATTCAAATGCCTCATAATATGGCCTCACAATGCATCTTGCCTTTCCCAAACTCTCTTATGGAAAGTTGTAATTCACCTTAGCCCAAGCTCAACTTTGCAGCTTTTCCCCCAAGATCCAGTCTTAACAAACCCTGAGCCACAAGAGCTAACCTCTGTAGACGAGATTCCTAGCTCTTGTTTCTATTATCTCAGCTTGTTATTCTAGGAAGGTGAATGTGTAAGCAAGCTTCCCAAAAAGTAAGAGGTTTCAAAAATTTGTCTTGTAACACATTTCTGTAATTTGAGAGCTCTAAATTTTTTCTTGTACTTTCATTTTAGCCTAAAGACACCCAACAAGCTCTTAGCAGAAAAGCATCAGCAGTAAACATGGAGAAATTCAAGAAGTTTGCAGCCCGGAAAAAATGGAAAGTAAGATTATTTGATATGGAGGGATTTACTAATTCTATTTCCTGATCATTTCCAACAATTGTATGAATTGATAGTCACATTGTCTACCATGACCAGCTTGCCTGGGACCAAGAACACAGGGCAAGACCCTTGCATACCATGCTCCTCTGAGGGGGGACATCCATAGGTTTTGCTAGGGACAGATCTAATCCCTCAAAGAATGAAGAACAAAATATTGAGGGGGGAAGAATGTAGGACATCCAGTTCTGTAGTTTACTAATGAAATTCAGAAGGAGACTTTCTGTATATCCTGTTGTCTTGACTTGTAGAATTATTCTTTAAGCAAATATGATCCAACCTACTCATGGGGTTACCTGTCCCTGAAGAATAATACATTCTGTCAACAGTGAAGACTGCTATTTGCACTAATTTGAATATTGTTACATAACTTCTCTCTCCTTCTCTCCCCCTGCTTTTATTTATTCTTTTTTTTTTTTTTTTTTTTAGCAATCTGTTCGCTTGATATCACTGTGCCAAAGATTATCCAGGTCATTCTTGTCCAGAAGTAACATGAGTGTTGCCAGAAGCGATGATACTCTGGTAAGCAAAATTTTGTTTGTCTTGGTGAGGTTCTTTCTTAGCACTGTGTACTTAGAATGGCTAGGTTGTTTGGTTTGTTCAACAACTCAGAAAAACTGAAGTCATTTAGATGTCAGATATGTCCTTTCTCTCAGGGTAAGGAGTTGAATGACTGATTGGAAGTACTCTATTGCTTCTTTCATCCTTTTTCCTTTGTGTTTTGATAGGCACTACTCCCACCCCACAGCCTCTAACACTACAACCCACCTCCTTGATAAAATAGAGGCTGGCCAGTAGAAGAGGGAAGAGCTCATTTTAATTTTTATGAAATAAAATGAGAGCCTTCTATTGCGACTGACCTGGAGGACTCTTGGATCACACACATACACACACACACACGCACACCCTCTTGGACCAAACACGCGCGTGCGCGCACACACAGAGAGAAAATCAGGGGAAAATGCAGTAGAGTTTGATAGTGCAGTTTGTGGTAGACCAGAATGCTAAACCCACTTGCTTTGCTGTCATTGTATTGACTGTCCAAAGCCCTTGAGAACAACTTCATAATTTTTTTCCTTCAATCCAAACTGAAACCTAATCACAGATTAACTCTTCAGATAGGACTAGACGTAGTTGAATTCAACAAGACTTTCCTCTGACAATCAGACAAGAGGGCTTTGTTAACCTTGGAGGTAAAGGGGACTCTAGGAAAAGCAGAAAGGGTGATTCTGTGGGAACCAGGCTACTCCTGTAACTGAATAGCCGGTGTTTCCTGAGTGGGACCTGGGGATTCCGAGGGCAGAATCTCACATCAGCAGACACTAGCTCTTCTTTCCCCCTGAAGTTAATAGTTTCCCAGAGGCTAGAGCTCTAGTCTTGTAGAATAAAAAGAGATAGGAAATGTTAAAAAGAAAAAAGAAGTGGGAGAGAAGCAAGTTAGAAGGGAGAGGAAGAGGAGGAAGGCTGGATTTGGGAATTGTGTGAGGATGGCAGTGGGACTAAAGAAAATATAAAAGTAAGATGATGAGAATGATTAAATATTATACATTAAAATCATCCTAAATGATTATTCAATTGGGAGAAATTATATTTTGTCGTAGGCCAGTCGCGACGAGTATATAATAGACTTAAAGAATTAAAGAATAGAAAAGATGGGTTCGGGAGGGCTTTGCAATCACTGCTGGCAGAAATACCTCCTTAGCAGAGAGAAAATTGGCCTCCCCCAGAAACCTCATCCTCCTTTATTTGTAGGGCAAAGTGGGTCATTAGCAAATCAATGACTTTTCTGATTACAGTTTCCAAGGCAACTCAAGAATTCCACCAAGTGCAAAAAACCCCTACCAATACTTAACATACACAAAGAAGCCAATCTTTCCTTCCGGGAAACATGAGGGGAAGGGCTTAGTTTTTTGCAAGCGATGTGGGGGGTTGGGCAGCAGCCAGTTCCCCACACCTCTGTCCCCCAGAAATAACTCTAAAAACCCTGTTGAGTTTTCAGTCCCCAACAATATTTGTTACAAGAGTTTTAGGTAGAAGAGAGACCCAGGGTGGTATAAGAACTACAGTTGGGAAGACTTCCTCCCCAGACCTAAGGTTCTCATTTATCTCAGTATCCTGCTAATCATGAAGATGTGATAAAACAATCTCTTTGCTTTCTCTCTCAAGGACGAGGAAGACTCCTTTGTGATGAAAGCCATCATCCATGCCATCAATGATGACAATGTCCCAGGCCTGCAGCACCTCCTAGGCTCTCTGTCCAGCTATGATGTTAATCAACCCAACAAGGTCTGATGTTGTTATATCAGGGCTAGTAGAGGGAGGTGGTCATGGTGACTGTACATCTCAAAGTCCAAGTTGGAAAGACCCCATCTGCTTCTTTATTTGCCCTTCTAGTTGCAAAGTCGGTACTGTGGAAAAACTCACTTCTTTTCAGAGAATGAAGTGACCTAGAAATAAGGTCTTTTTGCGTTCAGCCTCTTTCTTCACGAAAGCCTATTCCACATGCATCAATTACACCTCTAATCATGAAATTTTAAATTTGCTCATCCTGCAAATGAAAATGTCACCTTTGATTATGAATCCAGAAGAAGAGGGTTGCTGTTACACAGCAGTTGTTCTGTGCCTTTTGAGACCTAGGAAGGTGTATGGGGCAGCAGTGATAGTCTTGGCTTTTTCTTTCCTACCAGACTTGAAAAATAGTATTTTTTTCTTGCTTATTTCAGCATGGGACGCCTCCATTACTTATTGCCGCTGGCTGTGGAAATATTCAAATGCTACAGTTGCTCATTAAAAGAGGATCAAGAATCGATGTCCAGGATAAGGTTATAATTCTGTTTTATTGCAAATAACTTAGTTTTTTAAGTATTCCCAAATGTCTCTAATACTAGAGGTAACAGAGAAAATAACATGTGTGCTCTACTTCAGTTTTCTATAAGAGATGAATTGTTTAAATAATCTGGTCCAATCTAACAAATGTTATACAGAACAGGGAAGACGTTGCTCTTACCCTGGGCTCAGTGGTCGCATAGCAGCCTTTCTGTGCACACTACCCCAGATTCTTCTCCTCACTGGCAGCATTTACTAAATAATGTTACTGTAAGATGTCACATTTGGAAAAGTTTCCATGGTCTAATCAATCTCATCAGAAGATATATGTACATGTTTCTTTATTAGGGCCACAGAGAGGAATGATATGCTTTGAGCTATAAATCGCATTGAAAGTGCAGAGACATTGATTAACTGCTACTAGCCATTACAATGGATCTGTCATCAACTTCCTTAGACCTTCAACAGAGTTATAAAAGGACTAAATCTGGCCCTTGATAGTATAGGGAATTCTAAACAGAGAATATAGGTTCAAATGAAGGTTTTAAGTAAAGAAAAACAACTTTTAATTTTGAGTAATTAAAAATTTACCAAAATATCTGCAGAGATAGTACACAGAGCTGCCTTCTCCCCTTCCCCCAGCTCCCTAGAATGTTAACATCTTATATCAACTCAGTCCCTATGCAAAGACAAAAAATAAGATGGGGGAATTATTCCTCATGGAAGTCGCTTCTCTGGAGTTTGCCATCACGTAGGAAGGGAAACTGTGTCTGAGTGATGTACATTCAGATCCATCAGCTCTCTGGAAGTGTGACTCCATGTTGGTTTTTGTGCAGGGTGGATCCAATGCCATTTACTGGGCCTCTCGACATGGCCACGTAGATACCTTGAAATTTCTCCATGAGAACAAATGCCCTTTGGATGTTAAAGACAAGGTAAGGCACTTATTTTCTTAGGGACAGGGGGATGTGATAAAAGGCTGCATTGGAACATTGGCCTGCCCAAAGAACAAGGATTCAGGACCAAAATCTTCCTGCAGAGTATTTCATCTAGAAATTTGTTTTTGCTGGTGGCTTGGTCTAATATTAAAACCTGCTCTTAGCTGACATCTGCCAGAGGCAATAATATGCAAGCAGTGAATTACCTTGCATAAAAAGCGTGCACACTCAGAGTTCCAGTAGAAAGACAAACGGAAAGGGGCCCAAGTCCTGATCCTCACTGACGCACCACGTACGTGTCTCTTACCATACTCTTCATCTTGGAAGTGGCTGACAGTGCTGCTCTTACAGTCACTGGCACTAGAAGGCTTAATGAGATAATGCACGTAAAGTAAAGCTTTTGGAGGCAAAGATGTTTTAAAAATCATTGACTTAGCAAGTGATTTTACTGTCACATGTTCATGTTTTATTCAGTCAGTCCATACCATGGTCCTGTGTGTGAAGTGTCTAGTCTGGGACCTGCACGTGAACCTAGGATGTATACTTTCTCATCCATTATGTAGTCTACTGTACATCTCATCTCTGCTTCTCACACTTGCAGGATAATGTATCCTGTTTGGTCAGAGCTGCCACATACAGTTGTATGGCCTATGCACTGCACCATATCTAAGAATCATGTTCACATCAAAGATGTGTATATTATGGCAGTTGTCTTTCAGGTAGCAGTAAAGTATCTTATTTTCCTTTGCTTTAATCAGTTTATTCTGACAATTTTTTGACAGATCTAACCAAAATACTTTAAGGGGCCCTGGCCTGATAGCTCACCAAGGTTGTGGGTTTGATCAGGGCATATACAAGGATCAACTAATGATTGCATAAATAAGTGGAATAGGCTTGGATGGATAGCTCAGTTGGTTGGAGCATTGTCCCAAAGCACAGAGGTTGCTGGTTTGATCCCTGGTCAGGTCACATAGAAGAGCAGATTGATATTCCTGTCTCTCTCTCCCCCTTCCTCCCTTGCTAAAATCAATCAATAATTTTTATTTTATTGTATTGTATTTTTCCAAAGTTAGAAGTGGGGAGGCAGTCAGACAGACTCCTGCATGCACCCAACTGGGATTCACCTGGCAAGCCCACCAGGGGACAATGCTCTCCCCATCCGGGGTGTTGCTCTGTTTCAGGGAGCCGTCCTCAGTGCCCGGGCCAACTTTGCTCTAGTGGAGCCTTGGCTCTGGGAGGGGAAGAGAGAGACAGAGAGAAAGGAGAGGGGGAAGGGTGGAGAAGCAGATGAGTGCTTCTCCTGTGTGCCCTGGCCAGGAATTGGATCTGGACTTCCACACACTGAGCCGATGCTCTGCCACTGAGCCAACCAGCCAGGTCCTAAAATTATTTTTAAATAAATAAATAAGTGGAATAACAAAATCAGTGTTTCTCTCTCTCTTCCTCTCTCTTTGTAAAATCAATTTTTTACAAACAATTTAAAAAATAATAAAATACTGTAAGGAAGTTGCTTCTGTTACTAACTCAATGGAAGTTATTATATGGGCTGAATAGGGATGTTTTTAAAGTCTCTGAGACTATAAGAATAGTCTCATAATTCTAAACATATACAATGAAATCAAAAACATTATTTATTTAATTGTAAATGTCTGCTGTATAATGACCCTAATATTTAGAGAAATCATATAGCTAGAAGCATCAGTGGACAAAGGAGTTTGAGAACAGCCGTGACAGACAAGGGAAAGCATTCTCATTTGGGGTTTATGATAAACACGATGAGCCAGGTGTGTGAGTTTAACAATAGCTGCATGGTGGACACTCTACCCTAGAGTCCCCCATCAGTCACCAAAGGGGCATCTGGACAGAGGAGGTAGGAACTCACAGAGGGAGGCCATGGAGGCTGGCATGTGTGGAATGGGCCTCC
The DNA here is from genome assembly GCA_037038555.1 of Rhynchonycteris naso. Lineage (NCBI taxonomy): Eukaryota > Metazoa > Chordata > Mammalia > Chiroptera > Emballonuridae > Rhynchonycteris > Rhynchonycteris naso. The sequence continues at coordinate 38,634,474 of CM072996.1, read as the reverse complement.
AGTCCTATGCGCCCTAGTCCACAGCCTGCTCCCAACAGTACTCTGAATCTTTGGCTGGTTTTTTTTGTTTGTTTGTTTGTTTTTTGCAGTCTGGGGAGACAGCCCTTCACGTGGCAGCTCGCTACGGCCACGCCGATGTGGTTCATTTACTGTGCAACTTTGGTTCCAATCCCAACTTTCAGGACAAGGTGGGTCATGGTGGCTGACACTCTCAATTTCATTTGCTCGCTGCATGGATGATATGGACCAGTCCTTGGGGTTTTATCCAAGTTTCTGCTTAGATTCCAGAAGGTAGGGTCTCTAACACAAGCACCATCTAACATTCATTTATTTCATCCCCGCCTGGACAACCCTAAAAGGTAGGTTACTATTATTATCAAAAGAGGAAACTGAGACAGGGAGAGGTTCTGCATTATTGCAGAAACAAAGGAGGTGACTCCCAGGGGACGAAGATGTTCAGACATTGTGCTAAAGGAAGAGGATTTATTAGCTGGTGGAGCAGGGTGGCCTAAAAGGCACCAAGACACGAGCTCCCCAAAGTTAGCTTTTTGAGTCTTATATACCTTTACGGCTTCAGCTTTCACCTGAAAGGCACCTGATGTCTTTGTCTGCAGACCTATGTGTCCCTCGTGTCTCCGGGAGGGGAGGGGATGGGATGTGACGGGGAGGGTCAGACCGTTTGTCATTCACTGTTCACATTTCCCGTTTTCCTTGCTTGTGTAGCAAGTTGTTTCGGGAAGCTGATAAAAGAGCTGCAGGGCTGTGATTTGTTACTTTTTAAACTGACTGAGGCTTTGGGCCCTTCCTCCCTCAGTATCTTGCCCAAGCTCACAGAGCTCATAAGTGGTAGAGCTGGGGTTTGGGGTTTGAAACCACACAACCTGGTTGTAGAGTTCCTGTCAGTACCAGGACACTACAGTGGCCTCTCAGACATGTGTCTGATGCTGTCGACCATGAATATATAGCTTTACAACCCTGTAGACCTCACAGCCAGCCCTTTCCTTGACTTATTAAAGCCTGGTTATCTCGGTTACTCTTATTTGCCATAGCAATAGTACGTTTATGTGACTCACCTTTATGTATATGCATGACAGAAGTCGTGATGCAGCAAGATTATTGGAAGAATTCTTGTTCGATGAAGCACCTTCCTACTGTTCATGATCTCAGATGAAGTAAATGAAAGCACTTTCATAAGAAAGATGCTAAAAATCCACTTACACTGGGGCTCTGTTTAAAAGAGCTGAGATGTTGGTTCCAGTGGGTTCCCAAAAGTTGATTGTCACTCATTCTGAGAATGCCCAATTCATCCAACAAGTGTTGAGGGAAGAAAAATAATGAAGAAGCCTTTGTCTGTTATTTCAGATTAATGCTCTACTCCAATAAGCTATTCGTTCATTCTCTCAATTGCCTTGACTTTGCTGCCAAATTCAGCAGGGACTATCACCATGCCTGCACTTTCTTTCATGTTATCGCAATCTCCTCCTCTGTGCACTTGTCTCCCTGGCCAGGAAGAAGAAACCCCTCTGCACTGTGCTGCCTGGCATGGCTATTACTCTGTGGCCAAAGCCCTATGTGAAGCCGGCTGCAATGTGAACATTAAGAACCGGGAAGGGGAGACGCCCCTCCTGACAGCCTCCGCCAGGGGCTACCACGACATCGTGGAGTGTCTGGCTGAACACGGAGCCGACCTTAATGCCTCTGACAAGGTACTTCGTGGGTGAATGTATCACACTCGCCAAGAAGTGATCTGGGGGGCTGGACGGACCACAAGACTTCGTCAGTTTACCTAAAATAAACTTGAATGCGGCAAATTGTAATTATTCTTTGTCTTCTCTGTTCTAAAGATTCCATGAACTTTTCTAGATTCTGTTTAATAATTAATATTTGTCTGTGGCATGTAACGAAAGTTGTGAATTGGTCAGATGACTCAGGTCTCTTTTATTTGTAGCCTTTTTAGCTTGGAGCAGGTACAGTGATGATCACTGAACCCAAGACAATTTGAGTTAGCACTAACTCTGGCAACGCACTAGTTATTTGTAGAGAAACAAAGAAATGGGTGGTTGATTTTTTTCTATCTCCTGCTGTTTTGTATAAAGACAATAAGCCACTCTTATCTGTCTGGCAATCTCAATTCTATGCCATGTGTTCCTTTTTTAATTAAGCAGATTCAACATAATCTGTTATAATTGTGAACTTTTACTTAAAATGAGGCTTTGATGTTGTTGTCTATAGTTAGATTTGGACACTAGATAATATAGTAGCTGCCATTTGTGACAGAAAAAGGGGTTCTCAACTGGGTGCAACCCCGCTCCCAGGGGACATTTGGTAATAGCTGGAGACGTTTAATGGTTGTTGAACCATGGGTGGGCATTACTACTGGCATCTAGTAGATGAAGACTGGTGGTGCTGTTCATACTGTACAGCTTGCAGGACAGGACCAAATTGTTTATATGCTGAGATTAATAAACCCTGGAACAGAGAAGTTATACAAATGTTTCCAAACCCTCTGCCCAGCTCCTGAAAGTCAGCACATCTGCTCACCAGGGATTCTATGCTAGGCAGAAGGAATTCTCGGACTGGCCTTTAGTGGGATACAGACGTTAAGCACCTTATCTTCACTTTTCATATATGTGACAGCCCTTGAGCAAATCACTTCACGTTGCTTTCTCAGCTTCTGGTGTAAAGATTGTTTTTTAAGTGTGTTTGGACTACTTAGTAAAACAGGCCATTGGAATCCCAACAATTAACTTAAGTCCTATACATTCAGAGACAAAAAGAAGTGTCAAGTCTTTTATCTAATTGTACTGGCCAAGCTTAGGTTAACCACGCTGGTGGGTAACAGTCTGATTCTTCAGAGTGGAGCATATGGATGGAGCCTATCCCCCAGACCCCGGGAGTGAAGTTTCTGGTTTTTAATCTCCTTCAGGCTGTGCAGGAGGGACCCTGTTCCAGTTAAACCTAACCCGGTAGTGCTGGAGAAGCGAGGCCAGGCCCATGTGCCCGAGTGAGCGTGCTCATGCCCCTGGTGTCTGTTGCAGGACGGACACATCGCTCTTCACCTTGCTGTAAGACGGTGTCAGATGGAGGTCATCCACACTCTCATCAGCCAGGGATGTTTCGTCAACTTCCAAGATAGGCACGGCAACACCCCCCTCCACGTGGCCTGCAAAGATGGCAATGTGCCTATTGTGGTGGCCCTCTGTGAAGCCAGCTGCAATTTGGATATCTCCAACAAGGTAAGGCTGGAGAAAAAGACCCCGGAAGGCCAGTGTCGGTTGACCTGCTTCTAGTTTTTGCTCAAGTTCCTGTCTGCTTCTCCTCATTATTTAATCAATGTGGCTCATATGGACCTGTTTGCTTTTAGGACTCTCTACTTTAAGTCATATCTTACATATGACTTTCATATAATTGTGGGAAGTAATAGAAAATGATTGCATTGATAAATACTCCCTACCTCACCTGGTTTATGACTTAAGGACACACAGAGAGATAGACAGACAGACACCATCTAACTGTAGAGGATCAGAAAACATGGTACAAATTGAGGCATCTTTCTGGAGCCCTGAGTCTTCAGGAAAACATTTAATGAGAAGATTTGATTGAGATTCCTAAGACCAGCTCTCTCTTCTTAGCTTCCCCCCATTGAGAGTTTTATGGTCAAAAGTTTATTGCACCTTTTTTGTGCTAAATGTTGTAAGACCAAGGGGATGCTATTATTTGGTGAATAAAAAAAGAAATGAAAATAAATAATTTTATGTTTCTAGGTTTATTTTTTAAATTTCATTATGTCAACTTCTAGAAGTTAGGTAACACCTTCCCTTTCCCTAAATAACCATCTAGGTTTTCATTACCAAATAAGATAGAACAGTCGACTATTCATGTGGTTTTGACCCTGTAACTATACATATGAGAGACAAGCACTATTCTGTTCAGATTATGTTAAAAACAAAGTCCTATTTTTTTATCAATTGTGGGGAATGTTTTTTATAAATGGCAGGCATAATGCTAGCAAAATTTTATTATAATTTGTTGGAGGTGAACAAATTAATATCTGAAGCAAATGGAAATTATACTACTACAAAAAAAATCATTTTTGTTTCATATTATGTGATTAATTCTAATGGAAATTGAAAGTGGTAATCTTCACATTCTAGAAATATGAAAAGGCAATATCCTAGGTCTTAGCCATTAGCTTCTGGTTGCTTACTTAGTTTATCCCATTCTAATCTTGCCAAGTCAGTTATGTAAGTGGCTTAAGGGGAAAGCCAAATGTAATATTAAGAAGCATCAAGCCCTTGGCTTTCCTTCTAGGAGTCTTTAAATGAATAAAAAGCAGTTTGAAGGAACATCGTGGCACTCATTTGAATACATTTAGTTTCGGCCATTGTGTGCGAGGCTCAGGTGGAGAAGCACTACATCTCATGCTGTTTTGCACTAATCTAAAGAAGAGACCTCATGTTCACCTCACGCCTAAATGCAAAAACTATGCTTGTTAAATATGCTCTATAACAGCCTGACCAGGCGGTGGCGCAGTGGATGAGCGTCGGACTGGGATGCAGAAGACCCAGGTTCGAGACCCTGAGGTCGCCGGCTTGAGCGCGGGCCCATCTGGCTTGAGCAAAAAAAAAAAAGCTCGTCAGCTTGGATCCAAGGTCACTGGCTCCAGCAAGGGGATGCTTGGTCTGCTGAAGGCCCGCGGTCAAGGCACATGTGAGAAAGCAATCAATGAACAAGTACGGTGTTGCAACGGCAACGAAAAACTAATGATTGATGCTTCTCATCTCTCTTCATTCCTGTCTATCCCTCTCTCTGACTCTCTCTATGTCCCTATATAAAAAAAAAAAAAAGCTCTATAACATACTCAACGACATAATCCTAGACTTTCATGTTTAAAAACAACTGGCTGGCGGGGGGAGGGGAAGGACCAGGAAGCATCAACTCCCATTTGTGCCTTGACCAGGCAAGCCTGGGGTTTCAGACTGGCGGCCTCAGCATTCCAGGTTGGCGCTTTGTCTGCTGCACCACCACAGGTCTGGCAATAAATAAAATCTTAAAAAAAAACTTTTTTTATTGCATTTATTTGGATGACACTGGCTAATAAAATTATATAGGATTCATGTGTACAATTCTTTTTACATAATAAATGTAAATTTTCTGAAAAAAGAGCTCGCTCGTTTAATGGGAAAGCCTCAACATTTAAAAATTTTTTTTATCAAACTTATTCTATTAGGAAGCCTAGACATTTTCGATACTATAGATGGCTGTGATAGTTCATACACAGTGACATAAACGCATATTTTCACTATGTACAGCCCAGCAACGGCACGTAGAAGGCATTCAATAGATGATTTTGTCACTGCATTGAGCTCAGCTGGAGGAAAACTCCTTAGCTTTCTAATTTCAACCTCTTAGAATCAGCAGCAAAGTTCAGTCTATTCTTCACCCACCTGGGCAGAATTTCATGACTATCAAGTTTTTTTTGTTTTGTTTTTAATTTATTTATTGATTTTAGAGAGAGAGAGAGACAGGAACATCAGTCTGTTTCTGTATGAGCTCTGACCAGGGATTGAACTCACAACCTTTGGAGATGATGCTCTAACCAGCTGAGCTATCCAGCCATGGCTCATCAAGGTTTTATTAATGTCCCACCGACAGGCTCCCCAGACACCTGCAGGGCTCAGGCTCAGCTCACAGCAGCTTTGTGGGTCTCCCACCTTCTTCAGAAGGGCTGGTGTCAGCTTTGTGTCTCTATTCTTTTTTTTTTAAAGGAAAGATAACAGGGGCTCTAAAGGAGCTTACAAAATGTGCAGAAAAGTAAGAGAAAGGCATCATTTCTCCCCAGGAAGCACACCTGCCTTTACGTGGACTTGCCCTAGCAACTGGCTGTCAGGATGGCACGGCTCTGTGATGTCCCACACCATCCTTTCCCATGGGTTCCTTTTCCTTACCTGGAGTTAGTTCCCCCAGGGATAAAAATTGCCATTCAGATCCTACCCCTGTCACCAGAATGTGACAGGAACTTGTTACTGTCTCTGACACTCATTGCAGTGTAATAGACATTTCTCAGTCTTCACTTGTATGAAAATCACGAGGGTGTCTATCGAACTTGGCTGTGTTAGAGAACACACGAGAGGAGGAGAAGAAATAGATGATGCAGAGCACACAGCCCTTAACCCTTTGTTCCTTTTGTGTTGACTCTTCTCATAGTGAAGATAAAGTGTGTTGTACACAAGCACATGTACACACTTACACATGCACACACACGTACATCGGGAATATGAGAGAGAATTTTGTGCCCATCACGTGTTTATAATGCCTGTCTGTGACCTCACTGTGTCGAGCACTCAGGAGGGAGCTTGTGAGAGCAGAGTGGATGGTTCTTACCCTCAGGCTGCTTATCAATATAATAGTATCTCATGTCACAATCACAACTATGACAGACACACAGGTGCTATGGAAACGCCAACATCTGGATGGATATTAAAGAAACTAGGGAAAGCTTTTCAGAAGCAGTCATTTAAAATGGGACTTTGACAGATGAAGAAGAGGAAACACTGTATTTCAGACCGAGAGAAGCATATTGTGTAAGTTTGGGGCTGTCTGGATGCCCTGTAGCTAACACGTGGTATAGGGTATTTGAAAGCTTAATATCTGCTTTCCAAGTCACTCTAGAAGATAACGGCAGACAAAGCATAAATATGTACACACCTGGCAGCATTGAATAATGACAAGGAATGGGACCACCTTATGTGTCCATCCCCAGTAGGCTGGCTAATGCACTATGACGTATCCATATAATGGATATTATTCAGAAAAGAAAATGTGGTAGATTTAGTTATAGACATGGAAAAGTGTTCACCTACTGTTAAGTGAGTGAAGCAAGTGACAGACTAGAATGTGGACTATGATTATGCCTTGACTTCAAATTACTTCTTTCCTTTTATGGATTCATAGATAAATGCTTGGGAGGGAATGCCCCAAAGTGTTAAGTAGGGCTAGCTCTGCATAGGGGAATTTGGGGGAAGAGGAAGAGTAGCGGAGGACTTATTTTTTATATCATTTATCCTTTTATGTTGTTTGGATATTTTAAATAAGCCCATGTTAACTTCATAATAAAGAATGGTATTTGCTAATAAACAACATAAGACAGAGATACCCAAACTTTCTTAGTTCCCAACATCTGCAGTATCTCGGTAATTTTTTTCACAGTTTCCCCAAGGCAAAAGAAGTACCTAACAGTTCTGTTTATTAAGTAGCTCAGTCTAAACAACTTAGTAAGTATTCACATCCTAATAAGGTAGTAGCTGTTGCAGTAAATGATTTACATAAATTGAAAGGAACCTAATATTTTAATGTCATTCTTACACAACCACAATAATGTACTAATGTGATAAGTGTGCTCATTGGGGACCTCACAGCTCCTCAGACCTTGGAGTCAGACTGGACACCACTACCCTTACTGCCTACTCTACATTAATTTTCTCAAGATACTTTCTTCTTATAGCAGCCACCAAAACTCCTCTGTGCAGACATGATGTCATGGAAAGGAAGACAGAGCAGTCTAATGTGGAGGCTGTGAACTACCTGGATCTAGTAGTTTGCTTGGGGTTTGAACCTACCGGTTTCATCGAAAATTTAAAACATTTATCATGCCCCTGTGAATTTACTCCAGTGTCCTGAGGTGCTTTGGCACATAATTTGGGAACCGTACGCATAAAAAAAAATGGTGGGCATGTATTTGGAATTTCACCTCATCAGAATGTCTTCACTGGCTGTCCTATCCCTTTTCCCCCTGCTGTGTCTGCATTTGAACTGTGGTACAGATCATTCTGGAACCCTGGGGCCCGTAAGCCCTGATTCAACTCTCCTTTATGCCAGCACAGCAGAGACCTGATTACCTTATAAGCCTCCCACTCTTTCATCCTTTGAAGTTTTATTTTGTAGTTCCTCTTTTAACTAAAAAATGCTTAAAAACATTGTGCTTGGCTTGCCTTCCTCTGGAGAAGGCAAGTTCTAGACAAGACCTCCTGTTTCCTTCTGGTGGATCCCAGATTCCTCCCCCAGTGCTGGCCCCAGTGGATAGGCTCCATCCACGTCATCCTGAGGCACAGTCATGAGAAGGACTCTCCTGGGTCTTTTTGTCTCCTGCAGTATGGACGAACACCTCTGCACCTTGCAGCCAACAATGGGATACTTGATGTGGTCCGCTACCTCTGTCTGACAGGAGCCAACGTGGAGGCACTGACCTCGGTAAGTAGCCTTTCAGCAGGTAAAGGCAACCAAAAACATCTGCGGCCCTGGTCAGTTGCTCAGAGGTAGAGCATTGGCTCGGTGTGTGGATGTCCCAGGCTCATCTGCTTCTCCACCTCTTCACCCCCTACCCCTGCTTCTCTCTCTCTCTTCTCCTCCTGCAGCCATGGCTTGATTGCAGCAAGTTGGCTCTGGGCATTGAGGATGGCTCCATGGCCTCCACCTCAGGCGCTAAGTGCTCTCGTTGCAATGGAGCAACGCCCCCTGGTGGGCTTGCCAGGTGGATCCTGGTCCAGGCTCATGCAGGAGTCAGTCTCTTTGCCTCCCTTCCTCTCACTGAATTTAAAAAAAGAAAAGAATAAAAAATGTCTGAGACCTAAGGGAAAAGGTATTGCTTTGCAGCTGCATTCTAAAGCAGACAAGCTGCTACTAAGTTGTAGCCCCTGCACCGCAGAGCCAGGAACGCTTGCCCATGCGCACCTGGGGTCATACCTGGGTACTGCCTCGTGCTCTCCCCTCACCAGGCATGCACGGCCAGGAGTGCCTGCTGTTTCCCCCTGGCCTTTTTGTTCCCTGTATTACATAACTGTGCCTTTGCCTGTTTCATTAGATGTGTGCATTCCCCTTTCCTGAATGCTCCTCCTGGGTGCAGAGCCCTGGAGGCGCCATGAGCTTTCAGTGAGGGAGGGCGAAGGGGCCCTGAGGGTACAATGATCTGTTGACAGGAGCGGCCCTCTCCTTTTAAAAGTCTGGCTTTGCTGTCAGGCCTGCAAGGTTTTTTTTATTTTGTTGTTTTTGTTTTTTTTAAAGAGACAGTCAGAGAGAGGGATAGATAGGGACAGACAGACAGACAGGAATGCAGAGAGATGAGAAGCATCAATCATCAGTTTTTTGTTGCAACGCCTTAGTTCATTGATTGCTTTCTCATATGTGCCTTGACTGTGGGGCTACAGTAGACCGGGTAACCCCTTGCTCGAGCCAGCCACATAGGATCCAAGCTGGTGAGCTTTGCTCAAACCGGATGAGCCCACGCTCAAGCTGGTGACCTGGGGGTCTTGAACCTGGGTCCTCCGCATCCCAGTCCGACGCTCTATCCACTGCTCCACCTCCTGGTCAGGCTGCAAGTTATTTTTAAGTGAGATTTTATAATTTCCCTTTGCTCACCACTCCTCATTCCAGACTGGTATCCCCGCAGGAGAAACCCTCTGATTTACATTTCATAAAATGCCAAAGAGGAAAACATGTCAGCTAACGAGATAAGCTTACACTGTATGCCGCAGTAACGTTATCTTTGGAATTGTTTCTGGCCCAGCAGTGGGTAAACTCTCCATTCTCTCTCTCATGTGGGAGGTCCCTAAAACTCACTAGCGCTTTGCTGACATAAAGTGTTTTTCTGAGGAGATCCATTGGAGTTTTAATATACTGCTCACAGAAATTAGGGGATATTTCAAAATGAATGTGAAGCGATTTAAAAAAAGCATTTGATTTTTATTAAACAAAAACATCAGAAAAGCAAACAAGTCAAAGAATGTTGATTATGCAAATGAGATGCAAAACCAACTTTTATTTCATTGGTGAAAATGCACAATACAAAAGGCTGAAAATACTGGAGTATCGGCAAGTTTCCTGATCCCTTAATTTTTGTGAGCAGTGTATATGGCAACTGACCTGGAGAGAAGCAGGGTGCTGGGGCTGGATGGAGGGCCTCGTTTCTTGGGGTCAGAAAGAGGCTGACAAACTTTGGTCCATGGACCAGATCCAGCCATTGCCTGTTCTATAAATGAGGTGTTAGCGGGATGCAGCCATGCTGTTGTTTTCCTGTTGCCAATGACAGCTTTCACGCTACAAGAGCAGAGGTGAGCAGTGTAACAGAGACCGTATGGCCCACAGAGTCAAAATACCTACTATCTGGCCCTTTCCAGGATTGTTTGCTGACCTCTGGTCTAGGGTATAAGCATGCCTTGGAGATATGACAGGTTCAGTTCCAGACCGCCTCAACAAAGCAAATACCACAATAAAGCAACTCACACAAATTTTTCGGCTTCCCCGTGCATACAAAAGCTATGTTTATACTACACTGTAGTCTGTGAAGTATGCAATGGCATTATGTCTACAACAGACACTGTACATACCTTAATTGAAAAGTCTTTATTGCTAAAACATGCTAACTGTTACCTGAGCTTTCAGACAGTCGGTAGCCTTTTTGCTGGTGGAGGGTCCTGCCTTGATGTTGATGGCTGCTGACCAATCAGGGTGCTGGTTGCTAAAGGTTGGGGCAGCTGTGGCAATTTCTCAGAATAAGACCACAATGAAGTTTGCTGCATGGATTGACTGTTCTTTTGCAGATGATTTCTCTGGAGTGTGTAATAACTGTTGATAGCATTTTACCCACAGTAGAACGTCTTTCAAAATTGGAGTCATTCCTCTCTAATGCTGCCACTGATTTAGCAACTAAATTTATGTGATATTCTAAATCCCTTGTTCTTATTTCAAGAACCTTCACAGCATCTTCCCAGGAGTGGATTCCATCTCCAGGAACTGGTTTCTTTGCTCATCCATATGGAGTAACTCCTCATCGGTTAGTTTTGTCATGAGGGGCAGCAATCCAGTCACACCTTCAGGCATCGCTTCTAATTCTGGTTCTCTTGTTATTTCTACCACAACTGTAATTACTTCCTGCACTGAAGTCTTAAACCCCAAAATCATCCACAAGGGTTGGCAGCAACTTCTTCCAAACTCCTGTTGATGTTGATATTCTGACCTCTCTTTGTAAATTACAAATATTCTTAGTGGCCTCTAGAATGGTGAATTCTTCCCGGAAGGTTTTCAGTTAACTTTGCCCAGTTCTGTCAGAAGGACCACTATCTATGACAGCTATAGCCTTATGAAATGTATTTCTTAAATAAGAAGGCTTAAAGTTAAAATTACTCCTCAATCTATGGGCTGCAGAATGAGTGCTGTGTTAGCAGGCATGAAAACAACATGAATCTTGTACATCTTCGTTAGAGCTCCTGGGTGAACAGGTGCATTGTCAGTGAGCAGTAATATTTTGAAAGGAGTCTTTTTTCTGAGCAGTACGTCTCAACAGTGGGCTTAAAATATTCAGTAAACCATGTTATAAACAGATGTGCTGTCATCCAGGCTTTGTTGTTCCATTTATAGAGCACAGGAAAAGTGATATGCCATAATTCTTAAGAACCCTAGGATTTTCAGAATGGCAAATGAGCATTAGCTTCAACTTAAAGTCACTAGCTACATTAGCCCCTAACAAGAGAAACAACCTGTATTTCGAAGCTCTGAAGCCAGGTATTGACTTCTCTCTAGCTAGGGAAGTCCTAGATGACATCTTCTTCCAACAGAAGGTTGTTTCATCTACATTGAAAGTCTGTATTTAGTACAGCCACCTTTGTTAATTATCCTAACCAGATCTTCTGGATAACTTGCTGCGGCTTCTAATGCATGCTACTTACTAGGGTTTTGAGCTGGGGATTGTGTGATCTTTGAGACACTGTGCTCTCTGCTGAGGACATCTCCAATGGAACAATAATACATAATACAATAATAATGTGTCATGCTCAATATTATTTTATTTTTTGAGAAAGAGAAATAGACAGACTCTTGCATGTGCCTTTACTGGGACCCACCCAGCAACCTCCATCTGGGATCGGTGTTTTGAGTCAACTGAGCTATTTTTAACACCTGAGGCTGACACACTCAGACCAACCAAGTTACCCTCAGTGCCCGGGGCCGACACTTGAACTAATTGAGCCACTGGCTGTGGTAGGGGAAGAGAGAGGGAGAGGGAGAGAAGAAAATTGTCACTTCACATGTGTGCCCTGACCAGGGATCAAACCCAGGACATTCATATTCTGGGCCAATGCTCTGTCCACTGAGCAAACCAGCCAGGGCCCATTTTCAATATTCTAATAGCCACATCTAAAAAGGAAAAGAGGAAATTAATTTTATTAATATATTTAATACAAGATATGTAAAATATTAACATTTTGACATGTAATCAATGTTTTAAAATGATTGAGATATTTCACATTCTTGGGTTGGACCAAGTATGTAAAGCCCAGCATGTATTTTATACCCAGAGCACATCTTACTTAGGCCATATGTCAAGCAATGAGTAACTGTGTGTGGGGACAGCTCACTCACTGCCTGAGCAGGCAGGCACCCTTCTTCCCATTCTTCCCCACAGCCCTTGACCCTGCAGCGACCTCTAGTGTTACCTTCGCTCTCCCAATCTGTTCTCAGCCAGTATAATTTGAAAAACCCCTCTGAATGTCCCATCCTCTTTTTTTCTAGTTTTCTGCCCCTCTTCCACCTTCTGCAGTCTGTCCTCAACTCCTAGTGACTCTCAGCGTGGTTCCCAGTCACCGGGTAGCTCCCTTCTTCAAAACTTTTATTATAAAATACAATTTTCAAAAAGCATACGCACCAAAAAAAGGTAAAGCTTGATGATTAAGATAAACACTTTGTAACACCACTCAGATCAAGACATAAAACTTTGTAGGCCACCACAGACACCACCAGTAGCCTTCTGCTATGTGTCCTTCTCCCAGCCCTCAGTGGATCCCCCACTCTGACTTTTGTGGTAATCACTGCCTTCCCTTTCCTTATAGTCTTTCTCACCTAAGGACCAGTAGCTTTTTTAAATCCCTTTTCACTAGCTACCTCTCCAGGACTTGACACTTCCCTCTCTTTGCTCCTCCTGCACCAGCCACATCTTCAAACATGCCAGTAATTCACACAGCAAGTGCAGGGCTTCCTCCAGGCATGCAAATGGCTTGGTCTCTTACATCTTCTTCCAGTGTTGACTTAAATACCGCCTTCTCAATGAGGCCTTCCCAGACCACTGTTTGTAACACGGAGAGCTGTAACAAGGAGAGCAGTGAAGGTTAGGATCGCTGGCTCGTGGTCCAGAAACAGCCCAGGGAGTTAGCACCTTGCGTGGGGTTGTTTGGCAGAGATCCAGCTCCCATCCCCTTCCCTCAGGGACAAATCAGGGAGTTTAGAAAAATCTCATCTCTTGCATGAATCATTACCACTTCTGGGTTTTTTTTCTGTGCCTGATACTTTGTTGGTTCTTTCTATTTGGTTTTCTCTAATCTGTTCAGTCTGTGCAGTGAGGGTGTCTGTTCCCATCTTGCAAATGAAGAAACCCAGACTCTAGGAGCCCAAGTGACTGGCCACACAGCTGGTAAGGTGCAGTCAGGACTTAAAGCTGGGTCCTTCTAACTCCAAAGCCCATGCTCATCCCACGACACTGGCAGATGTTTCTTTTGGAAGCCTGACCTGAGAAGTGTCCTTGAGAGTAATGTGTTTTGCAAAGTGTACCATCCTGTGCAAATGCAAGGCTGTTGTTGACGATTGTTTTTCTCTCACTCATGAGGCTTAGCGGTGAAGAGTAACGTTTGTTATTAAAAATCCTCAGCCTGTCTTACATGCAGATCTGAGGTCTTCCACAGAAATATATGTTATGGCCAGACACGCCAGAAGACAGAAAATTTAAGTTGAGGCTCAGATTTCCAGAGCAGTGATTCCTAAACTTTCCTGTACCATGAAATCACCTGATAGCACTGAGAACCCGATTCCCAGGGCACACCCCAAACTGATAGAAGCAGAGTGTCTGGGTGGGAACCAGGCCAGAGGAGTTCTTAAAGAATCCAGCGATTCCAGTGTGCCGTGGAGTTTGGGAACTGCTGAACTGAGTCTTTTTCTTACCACGTCAGGAAAGGAGTTAGACAGTTTCGCATGGATTTGCGGTTGGAACGTGGTACCTGGCATGATACCTAATGCATAATCAAAACAAACCACAAGCCCCTGCCAGTCTCTTGCAAGATTTTTTGAGATTCTGAAGGAGCAGGGAGATGGCACGTGACTGTCAACATGCTTCCTCTGGAGCACCCATCTGAGCTTCCAGTTTTAGCCTAAGATGCCGGTTCTCACCTAGGTGATTTTGTCCAGGGAACATTGGGCAATGGCTAGAGACACTGTGGGATGTCACAAGTTGGGGAAGTGGAATGCTGCTGGCATCTAGTGGAAGAGGCCAGGGGCGCTGCTGAACACCCCGCAGTGCACCGGACAGACCCTGCAACCGAGAATTGTGTCAATCAGGCCAAGGTGGAGAAACGCCGGTCTAATGGGACCCCCATGCATGGCTCAGAGAGTGACTCCCTTTGAGAAATCAGAAGGTGTGCTGTTAAACAGATTTGGGCATTTCTCAGCTTCCATGGGAATGGGACTTTGTGATTGATACACACTGAGAAAGAAGCCAAAATCTTCTTGTTTAAAAAACTGATTTTATTTAAGTGGAAATTACTCTTCATTTCTACTTTTAAATGTATAATGCTTCCTAAAACTGTGGCAGAACAGTCCTTAAAGCCCCTGTGTCCTCGTGGGTGGCCTGTGACAGCCGTGGCTCCCACCTCCCCAAGTGATTGAGCCGGTGCACACAAGGCACAGAGGACAGGATCGGGCCGGATTACCAGGAGGCGCTCAGCAGTGTCAGCCATTGTCGTGCACACTTGTGGTGTAGAAACAGATGAATTTGTTCTCTGTGAAACGGCACCCCTGTGAAACTCTTTTATTTAAAAAGCAAGCACCAAAGTGCCACGGACCCTTATTTCCTTGTCGGCGAAAAAAATGTCCAAACCTGTAAGAATTTTTATGAGTTTATTTGAGCCAAACTGGCAATTTCCAGGAAACAGAATCTGAGGGGATTGAGAAAATGCTCCGGAGAAGGGCAGTTTTGCACCTTATTTTATACATCAGAATCGAAGGAGGAAAACGTAAGGGGGTTACATGAAAGTCATTAGTGATAGATTTGGGGGGACCAAGGCAGAGGTGGGAGAAAGGAAAGGGGGAAATCTCTGAGACTGGATAAAAAGGAAAATGGATAGACACTTGCTGCTTTTACATGGATGGGTATAGGAGAGTTAACAGCAGTTAACATGAGAACAATAACAGTGAGGGTTTCTGTGGTCTGCTCTGGTGCAGTGCTTGTGCCCTGAGGGTCTGGGAAGGGAAATTACCCTGACATTCCAAAGGTATGTCACCGAAGATGCAAGAAGACAATAAAGGGCTCTATATCAGGGAATATGCCCGCCTAGGGCAGGACGACACCCCACCCCACCCCACCCCCCGCCTGACTTGCTGCTTTCAGTTGGAAAGGTTTCAGTTCAAACCAGCCATTAGGTCTCGGAGTTTGTAAGGCCGCCATGCAGGCCTCCCCTGAGTTTGGCAAGTTCGGTATGTGACCCCATTTTCGTCCATATCCTCCTTTTATGTTCACTGAAAATCTTTAGATAAAAATGTCTGTTAAACTAAGCCTTTGAATGCACAGTAATTACTGGTGACTAGCATGTCGGTACTGAGGTTCCTCTGTGAGAGTACTTGTTCGGCGGATAAAATATAATATGCTCACTTTGTTAAAGATGGTGCTGCCCACATGGAAGCCCATCACCCAGGTGATATTATTTGCCCTTATGCTTGAGACGGCTGTGGGGGAAAAGCAGTAATGTAGGCAGGCCAGGTCATAGCCTAAGGCTTAGTTTAAAGAGTAAGCTCTTCTCCACACCCTTGACTGATTGGATGATGTAGGGTGGTGATGTAGGGAGGAATCCCATTATGCCTCAGATGGGTGGCTTTGTATCGGAGACTTTCTTGTATGTATAATTGGATTAAAGGTTTGGATTATCTATACTATAAAGTGGGCGGACCGGTAGCTAGATCTCTCTCTCTCTCGGTTCCTGGGTTCCTGAGGTTAGTATTAGAGAGGAGAGCAGATTAAGGCCACGTGAAGGCCAGGAGAAGCAGCCGAGATGGCAGAGTGCTGAGGAAGAAGCCAGTTTGTTAAGAGTTTGTGCTGGAGGAGATGGGAAACAGAGGTGAATAAGTCTGGTGAGCTAGAAACCTTTGATTCTAGGAAACTCGGATAAGTCAGTGGCTTTGTGAGCACTGAATGTGTGGGTTTTGGAGCCCAGTGTGTGTTTTTGCTTGCCTGCCGGGTGCAAGCTAGAATTAAAGCTGATGGCTCACCAGTTTTTGGCTCCGTTGTTTTATTACCGACTGTTCGAATCCAATGCGAACCTGCGTGGGTCAGGCTGCTGTGATGGTGGCCCCGGCTACTGGCTTTACAGTACTTTAAGACGTTGGCTGGCACTAACTAGAATTTGGCATCTAATGATAATCTTTATTGTCTGCCTAATTGAAGAACGGTTCAGTTCACGCAGTAATCTGCCCGCTAACGAGGTGCTGAGTTTGATTAAAGCCTGGGGGCCTGAGACATCTCACCATTGGACCTCAAAGCACCCATGCAAGATGTCTTCCTGCTACTTCTTTTCCGTTTCTGCACAATCGAGGGAAACAGGGATTCCACAGAAAGGGAATAAGCCCGGATGTGCTCTTTCTGCCCCTCCTGTTCTTGTTTCTGCCTCCGACGGCAGAACTGGTGTGAGGAACACACAGCTCTCTGTTGCGAAGGGAAAGAAACTAATCATTTTTCTCCAACAGGATGGGAAGACAGCAGAAGATCTTGCTAGATCGGAACAGCATGAACATGTAGCAGGTCTTCTTGCAAGACTCCGAAAGGTGAGAAATTCAGTTTATCAGTCTGAAGGTCTGTTTTTATGTGAAAATGTGTCTTTTACCCTGTAGACTCTGAGAATGAGTCTTTGGACTCCCAGGCTGCTGTCCCTGTCCTGTGTTTCGCATATCCATTTGCATTAATGTATCGTCTCCCTGTCCAGTTTCTTCTGTATTTGGACTCAGAGACTGTTTGACCTCTTTCCCATTGCTGTGCTTAACTCCTCTCCTCCTGCCCTCTCTGTAATAACTGCCCCTGGACAGTGGATGGGAAGGGAGAGGGCTGACTGCTTCTTTCCTTCTAGATGTTTTGAGCTTCAAGACTCCAATGTATATGCTCTGGTTTATTTAACATCATTGTTTTGAGGTTTAAGGAAACATGACAAGAATAAGTAAATGCAGGTGTGACTTTCTAGCCTATGTTATAGTAGCATTGTGTATTAAGAGACTTCAATATAGTCATACCCTTTAAGCTAGGGACTCTATGTCTGGGACTCTATCCTAAAGAAATGAAAGAAACACAGGGAAAAAAAGTTTTATGCACAAAGATGTTTGTTGCAGTGTTGTTTATAATTTTCATATTACAAACATCAGATACTCAACAATAATGTCTAGCATATTACCATACAACTATAGAATAGAATGGTTGTAGGCCATTAAAATATTTTTAAGAGGTTTAATGTAATATTTTTAGTACAGTATTTAATGCTTAGGATGTTCCCGGACTTCAAAACAGAAGGTAAATTATGTACACATTATAATCTCCACTATGTTTTTCCAAAATGCGAGGGAAAAAAGATGTTAACAATGGTGTTTTGGGATTTTGCTAGTATAATTAACATTTTCTTTTTTTCAACTTCACTTTATTCTCCAAATCTCCTATAATGATTTTTTTAAAAATGAACTTTATTGAAAGGGAAAAATAATTTAGTCTGTGTAAGTGCTGATTGAAAAGATACTGCCCAAAATAAGCTCAGGGTATCCTACAGAGGTCCTGCCTTATGAGTTGAAAAAGTGAGTGCCCAGGGGAGAGATGGAAATGTCTTAACTTTCAGCTACCAAAGCTGCATTTTCATAGTGGTCCCTGGTTGGGGGTTAGGCAAGGAGGTACATAGATGAGAATGTTCTTTCCCCGGTACTCGGAGTTGACTTGGGGGGGTGCGAGAGAGAATAATCTATTTTCACACCTTCATGCTTTGGAGTCCGTGGACTTGTCACTAAGGCTCTGGGCAGGCAACCAGCGAACACTGGCTCTCCCAGGCTGTTGCAGGATTCCATCTGTCCTTTGTTCTGGAAACTCTAGAAAGAAATCAGTCTGGAAAAACTCTCTTCTCCTTACTCACTTTTTCTTACAGGAAACCAGACTCAAGTTGGTAAAACAACATGCTACCAAGCACAGAGCCCAGGCTCAGACTCGACATTGAAACGTCCGGGTCAGTGCTCCTTCCGGGGGCTCATGCCTTCAATGCATTCCCCTTCCCAGCCAGGGGCCGTTCTTCCCACGCTGGGCTCGTCCGCTCTGCGGCTGCAAGCATCACCTCCCTCGGGATAACCCAGGGCCCATTCCCCTCGCAGACTATGTCAGAACTGGGTGCCCAAGGAGACCCACGTGCTTGTTTTCCTTAGTCATTCCCTCAAAGAACTCTGGGCGTCAGCTTTCTGAGGAGCCAGAAAGGAAAGGGTTGGGTGCCAGATATTTCCAGCTACACTCTAGTGTGTCGGATGGGTGGGATTGCCTGTCTTTGCCGGATTCCAGGACTCCCAGCACCAGCTGTGACAGTTCCCCCACTCCTCCAGTCATTGTGGAAACAAACAAACAAACAAAAAATGGCCCCCACAATTTTCTAACACCCCCGGGGTGGTGCAACCCTCTGAAGACCTACCCTTAATCCTAAACACATTCAGAGCAAGAAACTTGTACCTGGACAGCAGGGCGGTTGGCCTAAAATGGCAAAAACGTTGCATTTGGTTTCCAAATGAGCCAAATTAGCAAAAGAAAAGCTCCGTGTTTTCACCTCTAATCAGCTGCCAAACCTAGAAATATATTTTAAAACAATGTTTGCTAGGGAAGACCTGGACCCTCTGTTCCAGAAGTAGGACCAAAGTCATCTTGTTGGCCAGCATGGGGCAGAGAGGACAGGCCAGAGGAGAGAAGATATCTCCACGTTTAGACGGCACGGGGGCAGAGCCATGGGAGCTGAAACCTTTCAGCCAGTGCACCTGGGCAGGGTCAGAGGGAGACTGGCCGAGTTGGGTCTTGTGGGAAAAAGAAGGACACAGCTCAGCTCTGAGTTGGGTGCTGTCTGCTGTGACCCACTTCAACACAAAGTGATTTGTGAGCAGTGGGGTGAGGGACCTCTGGTCTGTCTGGGAAAGCCCTCCATCAACGACTCTTCCCAACTGCATGTTCAGTGCCACCACACTGGGGGCTTGTAGTCAACTATGGTGGTAGTGTTTACACTACAGGAGTGGCAGACATTACACATCAGGGCCGTTTCCTCCCCAGCAAGCTGGTTCAGCAGCACACTATTGCTTCGGGGGTCTCTGGAAGCACCCCAGCCACACCATGGGTTTTAGATACAGTATTTTTACAGAAAAAGAACTCCCTGTCCCTTCTGCTCACCACTGTGCTCACCGCCACCGCTAAGCAAAGTCCAGTTCAGCGCTCCAAACCTGCCCACTAATTGTGCTGTTGCTTAGCCAAACCAAAATACTAGTCTCGGGAGGTTTGGGGAGTTGGCTTATTTTTATTTTGTTTGGTTGTCCTTCTAATCAGATTTTCCATAAGCTGATATTAAAAGTAGTTGCTTTTCCTAAGCCCAAGACTAGACACTGAGAATGGTACCCAGGAATATTTTGGAAAAGAGGACAAAGTTGGGAATTTGCCCAAAATTTAAAATTTACAAGTAAGCTGCATTTGCATAATTAAGAGTTGCTGCTCCATCAATGCTGGGTCTAATTACATCCTGCCACGCGCAGAAAGCCACATCACCTCCCCAAGGTCTTATCTGACTTTCCCAGATTGCAGGATGCTTGTCCCTGTCAATCAGCGGATGTTTAGTCATCTATTCTGATGAGAAAGTGAAAGCTAAATTTCCAGGGGGGAAAGTTGCTGGAAGAAAGGAAACTAAAGGGCTTCAATGAGCAAAGTGATTGCCAAATAATATTCATTGAAAAGAGAGTCACAGAGTCTACCGTATGCCAAGCACTGTTCTAGAGCTCTAAAGAGATCACAGTGAACAAAAAGGGGCAAGACTCAGCCAATAAACATATAAGAAAAATGCAAGATAAACCAAATTAGGGATTGGCAAACGATGGCCTATAAGCCAAAACTGACCCATCACCGGTTTTTGTAACGTTTTATTGAAACACAGCCATACTCCTTCCTTGACTACTGTCTATGGCTGGTTTCTAGATACATGCAAGTCCCTACAGAGACCACCAGGCCCTTTACAGGAAGGTCTGCTGCCCCCTAGTGTAAGTGCAAGGGATTCGAATAGGGTGAAATGAAAGAAAGTAAGAGGAGAGGTGGCGGCTGCTATCCACTGACTGGTCAGGGCATGCCTCTCGTGGTGACATTTAAACCCATACCCGAAGGACAAGAAAGAGGAGACAGCCAGAAAGAGTTCGTGGAAAACAGAAAAAGTAACGAATGCAAAGGGCCCGGGGCAGTAAAGAATGTGGTGTGTCCCAGGAAACAGACCAAGAAGGAGGGTTAGGGCTGGCTGGAGAGCTCAAGCACAGTGGTCTGAGCAGAGAATGATGCTGAGACCAACCAATCAGAGAAGTAGGCCGGGCTTTACAGACTTTGGTAAAGAGATTGGGGCTTGGGCCTGACCAGTAACGCAGTGGATAAAGCATCAGCCGGGGATGCTGAGAACCCGGGTTCGAATCCCCAAGGTCTCCAGCTTGAGCACGGGCTCACCAGCTTGAGCACGGTGTCACTGGCTTGAGTGTGGGATCATAGACATGACCCCATGGTTGCCAGCTTTAGCCCAAAGGTCGCTGGCTTGAGCAAGGGGTCACTGACTCAACTGAAGCCTCCTGGTCAAGGCACGTATGAAAAAGCAATCAATGAACAACTAAGGTGCTGCAACTACGAATTGATGCTTCTCATCTCTTTCCCTTCTTGTCTGTCTGTTCCTGTCTGTCTCTCTCTCACTAAAGGAGAGAGAGAGATTGGGGCTTGGTTCAGTTGTATTAAGCAGGCGAGAACAAGATCTGACTTCGGTTTCAGGACTTTACCTCTCACTGCTCAGAGGGTCCAGATAGAAGGGATCCTGGTAGCCAGGTGAGATATGAAGGTGCTTGGACTGGGGTTGTCTAGGCTGTGACTTTGTGCAAGAATACAGATGGAGGCTCACGTTCCGGGGTAAATATTTGAAGTCTATGATTGAAGCTAACAAGGAGGGAGATGCGTAGCCTGTACCCACTTTCACAGCACACCTTTACGACCACCTGGACAGCCAGTTCGGGATCAGCTCTGGAGGTCGATGCTGCTTCCCCCTCATCTTCCCAGCGCCGACAGCCCTGCATGCAAGAGATCACACTCACAGACACTCGGGGCCTCCAGCCACACCTGATGGTTTGGGGGTGCAGTGGGAGACACAAACAGGAGAATATTTCAAATTATGAGAGAGAATTTAGGGACTACGATACTCCCAACTCTCCACTCCCCTGGCGTTGTTAACTGCAGTGAGTGCTTGACCAGCCCAGGAATGCGGAGACTTTGCAGTTCCTGTTACATATAAACCAGGGATGGAATTTTGTGCTCCCCTTTCAGAGAAATCGATATTCTGTCGTCTTCAGAGCCTCTCTGCATGCAAACCTTAGCTTGCACTGGAGAGCACTGTCTGATGTGGGTTGATGGAAGCTGTCTTGCAAGGAGACTGGTCAGAGCCTGTAATCCACCCCTGCTGCACCATCTAGTGGTGAGAAGTGATAATTTGGTGCCTACCACGTGGAGAGAGATTTCAGAAACTTCTGTCGGTCCTGTATATCTTTATCAAATTCAGTTATATTTAGATTCTCCAAGATTTTTAGTGAGCATGAGGAGGGATCACTCTGCAGGATGAGTATAGATTTCTGTTTTTTATTGTTATTGATTTGAGAGAGAGAGGAAGGGGGAGAGAGAGACAGGAACATCAACCTGTTCCTGTATGTACCCTGACCGGGGATTGATGTAGCAACCTCTGTACTTCAGGACGATGCTCTAACCAACTGAGCTACCTGGCCAGGGCAAGGTTAGGTTTCTTTAAAAAGAAGACTCAAGCTTATTTGGTTAGACCAGTGGTTCTTAACCTGGGTTCTATCGAACCCTAGGGGTTCAAGGAGTCGGTCTCAGGGGTTTGGAGAAGCCTCTGCCGCGGAGGCCAGAATAAAGTAATACCGTAATTTGTTGTGAGTTCATGCACTTAGTTGGTTTTGTTCTTTGAGCAAGGTGATGTTCATGCACGGCTCATTTTGTGCACCAGTAAAAAAACATATACCTATGTCTTGAATTTGGAAAAAACAATGTCATATTTTATTTATCAGTAAAGAAGGGTTCGGTGAATGCGCATATGAAACTGATGGGTTCGGTACCTCAAAAACGGTTAAGAACCACTGGGTTAGACAAAGTGGTGTGTGAGTCAGTCCCAGCCAAACACTTCAGCTCCTGGTAGGAGGGAAAGGGGGGGTTGGAGATAAGGGCAGAGACCTTGGGAAGAGGACAGGAAGGAAGATGGGACGTCTGTGGTCTTTTTATGCCTTTTGGCTTTGAAATCCTTTTCTCACTGCCTTCCCTCATCCCCACTCAAATAGAGTGAATGTGTGTGTGTGTTCATACGATCATCTAGGGTGTGATAAAAGCTGAGCTGTGAGTCCAGCAAAGCAGTATTTTCTTGGGGGGAAAACAAGATATCTTGAAGACAGTATTGTTTGGGAAACAGCATGTGAGCTTGTGACTGATCCTGATGTGAGCACAGCCTCTTCATATGGAGGCTCTCTGTTTCTGATGAAGAATTAAAGCTTCCTTTACCTCCCGGGACACTGGAGATGCTAACACAGCCCAGCAATCCCAGTCATTTGCTCAGGAAGAGAGGTGCTGAAATGAGATGTGACCTGTTTCTGTGAAAATCCAAAGCAGGGAGAGTTCATCTTACTCTTTGCCTTTTGATAACGGTGACATTGCACCCGGGGACCTTGCACTAAGGGGGGGCGTGTCTTTTGAGTGGGACAAACTGGAAATGGCCCTCCTTGAATATTCTTCAGTGCTTGTAACTTAGTCCAGCACACCCCACTTTGCAATTCTGCCCTCAAGTTAAAAATCTTTGTTTAAAACCCACCCCCACCCCTGAGCAGCAGTAGAACGAAGACCTGGTGGTGAGTTCTGTCTTTGCCTTAGGGAAGTGCCGTGGCCCTTCTGAGCCTCGGTTTCCCATCTGAAAGGGAGCATGACCACATTAACCACAAAGGTTTCTTTGAGGTTTAAATAAGGAGTGTTAGTGACCGCACAAGTAAGCTAGAGGATGTTGTACACGAGGACGTTACTGCTGCAGACTGAAAAGTCATCCATCTTCATTCCAGGTGCTAGAAAAAAGTAATTCATGACCCCTTGTTAAGGACAGTAAGGCAGACTCTATTCAGGGGCCACTGCAGTGGGGGTTTGTAGCAGAGGAGAGAGGTCAGCTGAGCTTTGACTTCAGTAAGGACAAGTGGAGATTTATAGCCAAAGAGCAAGGTGGGGTCTGTAGATAAAAAAAATTGCATCATGACCAGCGAGCTTCTTCGCCTGACCAACTGCTTTGAATTCCATGAGGTGGTCAGTCAGGTGCAGCTACAACAGGAGGCAGAGGGGAGGGAGGCTCAGGAGGAAACAAAAGTTTCTTAGACTCATAAGTTTCAGAGATAGGTGTCAAGAGGAAGGACCCAAGGCACAAGCTCCACCAAAGGGGAGAAGCAGAAAGGACCTGCAGCAAGGACCTTTATTGGGGGTCAGGGTGGGGTACACAGAAAAGGCACTGGAGATCTCACTGGTGTGTTTGAGTGTCACTGAGTCACAGTTGAGGAGGAAGGAAGGGAACCACTTATCATACTGATGGGTCCGAGTGAGTGCTCTTAGCCCATTCAGGGATGCTAAGGAAGTAAGAAAATAAGACGTTTTAAAGGTTACAGTACACAGACTTGAGGATTCTTGCTGAGGGCAGGACAGGGTGATAAGACACCAAAGTGGGGGGTGAGCAGTATGATCAGATATCAAGGGGGGAGGAGGGATTGTCACTAAACGGATCCAACAGGATTCCTGCTAAAACTGAACTGACCAGGCCATGAACACAGGCCAAGGTCAAAACCTTGAGGGCTGAGGGCCTTACTAGAGTTAGGACAACTAAAGTCGTCATCACTGGCTGGTTCTTCTCTCTTGCCTCTGTTTCTGTGACTAGCCTGTGTGACCAGCCTGGAAAACAGGCACACAAAAGTTGCCAGATGCTTCTGGCTACCACTGCCCTGCATGGAACTCAAAGGAGTGAGAGCTCAGTTGTGGGCAGTGCAGAGCAAGTCCAACAGGACTTCTCCCCACTGCACAGGAGCAAGCCAGCCCTGGCTCAGAGAGGCTTCTGGAAGCACCCGGGGCAGCATTGTCCATGGGACCATGGTTCAAGTCACATTAGAGTGAAAGGGCCTGAGAAACTCATGCAGAACAAAAGAATATGCTCTCACTCCTTCCCACAGGACATATCAACAGGGCAGGAAACACAAGAAAGAGCCACAAGTTCATTCATTGCACAGGCACCTGGAACCCAGTGATTGGACTAAAGGCTATGCAGGTTCTCTGCCTTTCCCTTGTCTCAGGACTAACAGATGCTGGCTTCACACAAAGGATCTGTGTGTCTGTGTGTGTGAGGTAGCTGTGTGTCACAAAATAGTTGGAGAACTTGTGTCTACTCTGTGAATTGCTCAGAAGGGGAGGTGATCCTCACCACACTGTGAAGGTGTGAGCCAGCAGGCTGATTGAAAAGGAAGAGAAAAGGGCTGGTGTTGGGCAGATAAAATATATTATGCTCACTTTGTTATAGATGGTGTTGCCAATGGGGAAGCCCGTTGCCCAGGTGATAACATTAGTTGCCCTTCCTGCTTGGGATGGGCATGATTGTCTTAATGTGTGTTGGAGGAAGGCTTTTAGACGAAAATGTTTCAAAAGGAAGAGAGATCATGTTGTTTAAGAGAAGAGTGATTATGTCCTAAGAGGAGAGCAGAGAGCAGATTAAGGCTACATGGAGACCAGGAGAAGCAGCCAAGATGGCGGAGCGCTGAAGGAGAAGCCAGTTTGTGTAGAGAAAGCGAGATAGGAAACAAGTGAATAAGTCTGGTGAGCTAGAAACCTTTGATTCTAGGAAACTCGGATAAGTCAGTAGCTTTGTGAGCACTGAATGAGTGGGTTTTGGAGCCCAGTGTGTGTTTTTGCTTGCCCACCTGGTACAAGCTAGGATTAAAGCTGATGGCTCACCAGTTCTTGGCTCCGTTGTTCTATTACCGACTATCCGAATCAAATGCAAACCTGCAAGAGCCAGGCGACTGTGATGGTGACCGTGGCTACTGGCTTTACATTTGGCGTAGTCTGGGGCAGGATTCGTACATCGGTATAGAGCCGCCACCACCTTTGAGCAGTGGAATAGAGAACTGGCTGCTGTTATGGTTCCCCATAGCTGCCCTTTTGGTGGCCGTAGGCTAGCTGACGTTTACAGCCATGTATGAGGAAACCAAGAGCTCTGTGGAAAAGGCTGCCTGGGACCTGCAAACCCAGCAGTGGAAGGAGTTGGAGCAAAAGTGGGAGAAATAAATGCTGACCCTGGAGCTGGAACAAGCACCGGAGAAGGAAGTTGACCAGGTTCGTGAGATTCACTTGGAAATGGAGCAGCTGCTAAAGGAGGATTCACAGGTTTGTGAGTTGCAGATTGCCCTGGACGTTGTGGAGAGCCAGCAGCGGCAGGCGGCCAGGGCCAGAGCTACAAGGCATGCAGAGCAGAAGGTGTCAGTGACCCGAGGCTCGAGCCCAGCAGCTCAAGCTGGTGTTTTCAGTTCATCTTTGGAGGATGAGGAGAATCGGGCTGGAGTTGCAATCCTCAATCTCCAGAAGATGAAAGTCCAGCTGGAAGGAGGACCTGCTATGGTCCTGGTAGGTCTGCGATTTTGGGACATAGGTGTGGATGCCATCATGCTCTCTGGAACAGAGATGGAAATGCTGACTGCCATTGCCACATGCTCCTCTTTGGGACATTGTGAGACCTGCCAGGATGGCAGAAATGGGGGGTGGCTAAGGCCCCATGTGCATGGACTGATTCCTGGACTACGACTGGAGTGATCACTGGCTCCTTTGTTGAATGGACTTACGGATTTTGGACAATGTGAAATACCCTGATGGGGGTGGGGGGCGGCTTTGATGGAGGTCCTCCTCCTGCCCCGGGAAGCCTTTCAAACGGCAAGAAAGAAGGCCAAGGACATTTTGTCCTTTTGGCAAAGTGCTCAGAGACTGGTGAAATGTACCTTTGTAATTGTTGAAATTGTATGATTTGTCATGTTGTTGTAATTTGTGTAATGTGCCTAATTTCCTTGTACAGGGATGCCGATGGTGTAGATTGTGGGTAGTAAAGTGAGCATAGGGGTAGATTTTGGGGCAGGTAAAATATATTATGCTCACTTTGTTAAAGATGGTGTTGCCCACAGGGAAGCCCATTGCCCAGATGATAACGTTAGTTGCCCTTCCTGCTTGGGGTGGGCGTGATTGTATTAATGTGTGTTGGGGGAGGGCTTTCGCATCAAAAGGTTTTAAAAGGAAGAGAGATCACATTGTTCTAGGAGAAGAGTGATTGCATTCTAGGAGGAGGGCAGAGAACAGGGAGGAAAGCAGATTAAAGCCACGTGGAAGAGACCAGGAGAAGCAGCCAAGATGGTGGAGCACTGAAGGAGAAGCCAGTTTGTGCAGAGTTTTTGTAGAGAGAAGGAGATGGGGAACAGAGGTGAATAAGTCTGGTGAGCTAGAAACCTTTGATTCTAGGAAACTCGGAAAAATCAGTAGCTTTGTGCGCCCTGAATGAGTGGGTTTTGGAGCCCAGTGTGTGTGTTTTTACTTGCCCGCCGGGTGCAAGCTAGGATTAAAGGTGATGGCCCACCAGTTTTTGGCTCCGTTGTTTCATTACCGACTATCCGAATCAAATGCGAACCTGCAAGAGCCAGGCAGCTGTGATGGTGGCCATGGCTACTGGCTTTACCGCTGGTTTTGAAGGTTAAATATATAGAATGAAGGAAGGTGGATCTGCTTCAGGGCATCGTGGACTGATCTGCAACAGTAGACAGCATCAGAGAGATATCCAGCACCCCATTTCTTCCAGCCTGGTCGGCACCACCTCCATACATTGCTATCTCAGAAGAGAACCTTTTCAGCTTTTGTGTTGACTTGCATAGTAATTCAAGGAACTTGCTGGCAAAATACCCCAGCCCTTTTTGTTCTGTGCAGCACTTTGCCTTTGAGGTCAAAGAAGAAATCAGAGTAAGAACAAGTTCATGCTCCACTGATCATTGTCCCAGCCGTGGTCTCCAACCCTTATCTAATGTGCATGTAGTGGTGCCTTCTTTACCCTCCGGGAATGAAATTCACAGATAACAGCATACCTACTCAGGTGATTTTAAAAAATTAATAGGATGCCTTAATTATAATATAACAAAGACACCAAAGAAAACTATTTACAGTAAAATCTAGTGTTTCAGTATGTGGAGCACAGGGCATGAGGGGGCGTAATGAAATTAGCAGACTCCCCAGCCCGCCCACGGTCACTGAACACAGTGCCTACAGACACCTGGGATGACAGCTTAAGCACTGCAGCGTCTGCTGCCATGACTCTCGGAAAGATCAAAATTATATACATATATTTTCCATCAATTTATAAAATAGTGCATTCTTGGAAAACGCAGTATGTATTAAACCATACCCCTTCCCCCGTTAAAAAAAAAAAAAAAAAAAAACCTGCTGGGTCACATGTAAAATGAGTCAGTTAATCCTAAGATCAGATACTATAAACAGGTTTATTTCCTATATAAGTGCTCAGCAGACACTCAGAAGTCAGCCCAGGAGAAATCTTGCTGTTCAGGACATGGTGTACATATATCTGGGCACCTCTGACCCACCACCAGAAGCATCCCCCAACAGTGACAACTAAAAATGTCACCATGGGTACCTTAAAAGCCTGCTAGGGGACAGTGTTGCTCTGTTGAGAAAGACGAGTTACAATTTATCAATAAAAAATAAGGGTAGGTAGGACCTAACCCAGGGGTCGGGAACCTATGGCTTGCAAGCCAGATGTGGCTCTTTTGATGGCTGTATCTGGCTCGCAGACAAATCTTTAATAAAAAAATAATAACGTTAAAAATATAAAACATTCTCATGTATTACAATCCATTTATTTTCTACCACTCATGTTCATGGTTGCAGGTGGCTGGAGCCAATCACAGCTGTCCTCAGGACAACACCAAATTTTTATTGGATAATGCGTAACATGCACGGGTCATTGTGAGGTCAGGAAGTAAACTTCCCCCTTTTAATCAAGTAGTCAGCTAGCTAATTGCAGAAACCCTTCTGACGAAGAAGATGGCTAAAAAAGATGAAGAGTATTGTACTTTTCAGCAGGAATGGACAGAGGAATTCTCCTTTATGGACAGAGCAGGTTCTGAAGTGTGTCTAATATGCAGTGATAAAATTGCATCGATGAAACGGTCAAATATAAAGTGGCACTTCAACACACGCCATACTACATTTGCATCAAAATATCCAGAGGGGTGACAGCAGGAAGAAGGCATGTCAAGAGCTACTGTGCAGCCTGACCAGGCGGTGGCGCAGTGGATAGAGCATCGGACTGGGATGTGGAAGGACCCAAGTTTGAGACCTTGAGGTCACCAGCTTGAGCAAAAGCTCAGCAGCTTGGACCCAAGGTCGCTGGCTCCAGCTAGGGGTTACTCAGTCTGCTGAAGGCCCGCGGTCAAGGCACATATGAAAAAGCAATCAACGAACAACTAAGGTGTCACAATGGCAAGAAAAAACTGATGATTGGTGATTCTCATCTCTCTCCGTTCCTGTCTGTCTGTTCCTATCTATCCGTCTCTCTGACTCACTCTCTGTCTCTGTAAAAAAAAGGAAAGAAAAGGAAAGAGCTACTGTGCAGAGTGCAAGCTAGTCAGCAGCAACTCCGTGTTTGGACCCAACAAGGTGACTGGAATTCAGCTAGCTTTGCAGGTGCTTTAGCAATTGTGAGAAATGGAACGCCACGCACAGATGGGGAGTATGCCAAAACATTCATGCTTGATGTTGCCAATGAACTTTGGGATGACTTTTCGGATAATGACAAGATAATCAAATGAATAAAAGCCATGCCTCTGTAGGTAAGAACTGTTCACGATCGTACCATCATGATGGCAAATCAAATTGAGGCAACACAAGTGAAGGACATAAATGCAACACCATTCATTTTTTTTGCTCGCTTTGGGTGAGTCAACAAATGTAAGCCATTTATCCCAGTTCAGCGTGATTGCAAGGTATGCTGTCGGTGACACACTACGTGAGAAAAGTCTTGCTGTTTTGCCTATGAAAGAGACAACAAGAGGGGAGGATTTATTCCAGTCTTTCACTGAGTTTGCTAAAGAAAATAATCTACCGATGAATAAACTTATTTTGGTGTGTACTGATGGTGCTCCATGCATGGTGGAGAAAAACAGGATTCATAGCGCTTCTTCGTGAACGTGAAAAGAGACCCATCCTAAGTTTTCACTGCATCCTACATCAGAAGGCACTTTGTGCTCGATGTGTGGCGAGCAGCTTGGTGAGGTGATGTCGCTGGTCACTTGGGTGGTCAACTTTATTGTTGCCCGAGCTTTAAATGATCGCCAGTTTAAAACACTGCTGGATGAAGTTGGGAATAATTATCCTGGTTTGTTTCTGCACAGCAACGTGCATTGGTTGTCAAGAGGGAAGGTGCTCAGCCGTTTTGCGGCTTGTCTGAGCGAAATCCAGACTTTTCTTGAAATGAAAAACGTCGAGCATCCTGAGTTAGCTAACACTGAGTGGCTCCTGCAGTTCTACTATCTTGTGGACATGACTGAACATCTGAACCAGCTCAATCTGAATATACAAGGTGTTGGAAATACAGTCTTATCCCTTCAACAAGCAGTGTTTGCATTTGAAAACAAGCTGGAACTCTTCATTGCTGACATTGAAACAAGTCATTTACTACACTTTGAAAAACTGGGAGAGTTTAAAGATGCATGCACAGCAAGTGACCCTGCTCAACATCTTGATCTCCAGCAGCTAGCAGGCTTCATATCTAATCTCCTGCAGTCATTCAAAGCCCGTTTTGGAGAATTTCATGAGCACACTCGTCTTTTTAAGTTCATCACCCATCCACACAAGTGTGCAGTGGACAGCGCCGACCTGAGTTACTGCCCCGGTGTCTCTGCCAGATTTTGAGCTACAAGCTGCTGACCTAACGGCCTCAGACATGTGGGTGAATAAGTTCAAGTCACTGAGTGAAGATTTGGAAAGACTTGCACGACAGCAAGCAGAGTTGGAGAGCAAACACAAGTGGGGAGAAATGAAAAAACTTCAACCCACGGACCAGCTGATTGTCAAAACTTGGAACGCGCTTCCTGTCACATACCACACAGCGTGTGAGTATTGCTGTACTGACAATGTTTGGCTCTATGTATGTATGTGAGCAGTCTTTCTCACATCTAAAGAAGGTTAAGACCAACCTACGATCACGTTTAACAGATAGAAGTCTCAATGCCTGCATGAAGCTTAACCTCATTACATATCAACCAGACTACAAAGCCATCAGCAAAACCATGCAGCACCAGAAGTCACATTAATGGTAAGAAGTACTTTATTCATCAATGGTTAGCAACAGCATAACAACGTTATTAAAAAGAATTCAGAGACTTATTGTACTTTAAAATATTGGTATTACATAAAATGTGCACATTTACTTGTATTTAGTGTTAAACATATTGTATGGCTCTCACAGAATTACGTTTTAAAATATGTGGCGTTCATGGCTCTCAGCCAAAAAGGTTCCCAACCCCTGATCTAACCAGTAATGACACGGTAGATAAAGCGTCAGCACAGAATGCTGAGATTTCAAATTCAAAACCCCGAGGTCTCCAACTCGGAGCATGGGCTCATCAGTATGGAGTTGCTGATTTGAGCAGGGGAATCATCTACAAGATCCCAAACCTTACCAGCTTCAGCCTAGAGGTCTCTGGCTTCAGCAAAGGGACGCTGGCTCAGCCCTGGACACAAGAAGCAACCAATGTACAACTAAAGTGAAAGCTATTACGAGTTGATGCTTTTCACCCTCCCTGTCTCTCTAGCTGGCTCGCTCTTTGTCTCTCTCAAAAATAAAATAACGTAAAATTAAACTAAAGTAAATTAAAAAAGAGGGGTAGGAACTTTGTAGCCTCAGGAAAGTTGTGAGTTTGTTATACAAGTTTGCTTTGTCGTTTGTGGGAAAAGTAACAGTGGCTCAGCCATAAATCAGTGCCTCCTAAGATTTAGAACTGGAAGCACTGACCTGGCCAGGTCTGAGGATGCACTGAGACAGAAAGGAGGGCATTCATGTCTGAAATGCTCTTGCATGGGTCACCTTTGACTCGAGTCATTTATACCACACCGCTATTGAACATCCTGCCTGGGCCAGGTGCCGAGGCTACCATCTCCCCTGTTAGGTTGGCTCCTATTCTAGAGGGCAAGAGCTTAACACAATTACCCTGCTGTTTGGTGGGGTTATGATGAAGAACCATGTGTGGGCCTGAACCTACCAGGGAAAAAAATTTCAAGAGAAATCAAGATAGGTCTCATGGGATGCATGGAAGTTAACAGGCTGGAGCAGAGAGGACCATCCCGGGTAGGAGAGAAGGAATCCACCTCAGGCTGCATGTTACAGCTCTAACAGGTCCTGTTACAGAGCCAACAGCCAGGCAGGGGGGTGGAAATGAGACTGGCATGTGAGACTGGATGAGGCCAGGATGGCATGATTGAAGTCCCACAATGCAGACCTTGAGGTGCATTCTCTGCGTGCACAGAACACCTTGCCAGCACCAGCCCTTCCGTTATATTTGATGTCAGAGTGTTCACATGTCTGTGTCTCCCAAGACCGCAGATCTGGGACAGGTCCAGGCATTCCCATTCCCAGCTCCGTACTTAGCCCACAGGAGGCCCTCCTTTGATTTTTACTGATGAATGAGTGAGTTAATGAAAGTGTGGTTTATTCGGTGTTGGGAGACTCCTGCTTCTCCCTGTAAGATTGAGAAAGAAGAATGTGTAAAAGTTATCATGTCCCCTGGCTCCCTCCCCATGAGTTAGCTTTTTACTCATGATGTCCTTCGCTTCACCTTGTACCATCACAGTGTCATAAAGGAGGGGCAGGTGCCCCTGGCCACTCTCACAGGGCTGACCCTGTTTCACAGAAATCTCGCACCCATTCATTATGCATCGAAATGCAGACCGACAAATTCTTAGAGACAGACGGCAGACCGGAGGTTGCGGAGACAGGCGGCAGACCGGAGGTTACGGAGACAGACGGCAAACCGGAGGTTACGGAGACAGACGGCAGACAGACAGCAGACCGAAGGTTGTAGAGACAGACGGCAGACCGGAGGTTACGGAGACAGACGGCAGACCGGAGGTTGTGGAGACAGACGGCAGACCGGAGGTTACAGAGACAGACGGCAGACAGACAGCAGACTGAAGGTTGTAGAGACAGACGGCAGACCGGAGGTTGTAGAGACAGACCGGAGGTTGCGGAGACAGGCGGCAGACCGGAGGTTGCGGAGACAGGCGGCAGACCGGAGGTTGCGGAGACAGACGGCAGACCGGAGGTTGTGGAGACAGACGGCAGACCGGAGGTTGCGGAGACAGACGGCAGACCGGAGGTTGTGGAGACAGACGGCAGACCGGAGGTTACGGAGACAGACGGCAGACAGACAGCAGACCGAAGGTTGTAGAGACAGACGTCAGACCGGAGGTTGCAGAGACAGACGGCAGACCTGAGGTTGTAGAGACAGACGGCAGACCGGAGGTTGCAGAGACAGACGTCAGACTGGAGGTTGTAGAGACAGACGGCAGACAGATGGCAGACCGGAGGTTGTAGAGCCAGACGGCAGACCGGCAGCTGCCAGGGCTGCACAGAGAGGGAGTGGTGTCCCCCAATGGGAGTGGCGCCAATGGGAGTGGTGTCCCCCAGTGGGAGTGGTGTCCGCCGGGTGCTGAAGCTGCTCTGGAACCAGACAGCGGTGGTGGTGGCACGACCCTGTAAATGCACTAAAAGCCTCTGGATGGCATGTTTCAAAATGGTTAAAGTGGTGAAGTGCATGTTATGTGCATTTTATTTTTTTAAGTCAGTGAACTAGAGAAAATTCTTAATAAATTAACACTGTTATATGGTATACTTGAGAGTTGCATAAAGAGTATTATGTGCATTTTATGTGAACCTTTGAAACATATGATGAGGGCAGAACAAAGGGGGAACGTCGCAGCCCCGGGAGGACAGCACTGGGCTCGGCACACCAGGCATCAGCACTGCCACCCGCCCAGGGCCTTCTCCTGTCCTATGACTCACAGGCCTCTGTCGTCTGTGTTCAGGATACACACCGAGGACTCTTCATCCAGCAGCTGCGACCCACTCAGAACCTGCAGCCGAGGATCAAACTGAAGCTGTTCGGCCACTCGGGCTCGGGGAAGACCACCCTGGTGGAGTCCCTCAAGTGTGGGCTGCTCAGGGGCTTCTTCCGGAGGCGCCGGCCCCGGCTCTCCTCCACCAACTCCACCCGCTTCCCGCCATCACCCCTAGCTGCCAAGCCAGCAGGTAGGCACCTCCGACGGCCCCTTTCTCCAGTGGGGACTTGCGTTTGCCCCCTCTCAGGTCAGGGTCTAAGATGAGTGGTGGCTTTGTTACGGTCACTCGGTCCCAGCTGGCTGATGCCCACCACCTGGGGGGCTTTCAGGGGCAGTCTAGCCCGGCTGTGGGCCTGGGGCCACTGCCCTGCTGCCCCCGGGAGAGCGAGGAAAGGGCCTCCCCGCAGTTTGGGCCACAGACACAAAAGTTCACAATTACAGATGTGCAGCCAGCACAATTGTGTTGTGTTCTACTCGGGGACTCTGCTCTTGAAGACACAGAGCTTGGACTAACACGTTCCAGCTCACAAAGATCAAGTATCAGCCCCAAGAGGGACATCACCCATGCGGGAACACTTACACATTTGAGGACATAGAGCAACAAAATTGGGTTCATGTGGGTTCCCCATCCTGCACATTCACAGTTAGTGGTTTTGAAAAGCTCCCTAATGGTGTTCACTATTGGTCCCTCCACTCACACGGACCCTCAGTGGGAAGCAGGCTTTGCTGTCTTCCCCCACCTTCCTCAGACACGATCATCGGCGTAGTCACACCCAGAACTTCAGGGTTATCTGTCCTTCCCCAGGGAGAAACACCCACTGTGAGCAAGAGGAAAGTGTGCACTCTGGGTGTTATTTCTCCTGAACCCCACTTTTTAAATTTATTGATTTTAGAAAGAAAGAGGAAGGGGGGAGTGAGAGAAAGAGAAAAATTTGTTGTCCCACTAATTTATGTACTCATTGGTTGATATTTGTATGTGCTCTGATCGGGGATCAAACCTGGAACCTTTGCAGTATCAGGACGACACTTTGAACAACTCAGCTACCCAGCCAAGGCAACTCCTGAACCCCACTTTAGAGCAAGGGACTTAAGTTTTGCTAACATAAGAGTAGAGACCTTCAAAGATTTTCCTAACCAATGTCAATTTTGAAACCTGGTGCCTCAGATTTGTTTTTTTGTACAGCATCCCACAAAGGTGTCATCTGTTCCGTAGGTTGAAAACAAATGTTTTATAGTTTGTGTCTCTTTGTAATTCTCTGTCCATGAGGAGAGAGGCCTAGGGAGTGTTGGTATAACGGGAACAATTGACTAAGATTCCTGTGTCCTTTCACCTTGTCTCTGAACACAGCAGAAACTTAAAGAAAAAAAGTAACCAAAATGGAATGTTTATTAGAGTGATTATAAACTTGCTAGCTCATATTGCTAATACTTACTTATGAAGCACAAACTGTGTGACCAGAACTTGGCAAAATGGGCATGTAAAACCTCATTTTATCCATGAGACAGGGTTATGGGGTGTTTTTACCACCGTTTTATGAAGCCTGAGGGGTCAGGTGGGCTGTCCAGAGTCACACAGCCGGCGGTCATGAAGCACCTGGCTCCTGAGCCGGTACTTATTGCTGACACAGCTCCTGAGGAAGGGCGTTTGTGTACACACTTCCCACTCGCCTCTGTAATATTGCCAGTGTTCCTAGTCCTAAGTCAACTTTCTGGCAGTTACAGTGTCACTCTGGAGGGAGCCATGCCAGCTCCCACCTGCTGTGGGTCTGAACCAGTGCTGGGGGCGGAGAGGATGGCGTGTGTGTGTGTGTCTATCTGCGTGCATGTGTGTGTAAGACCAAATGCAAAGAGATCTATTTGGATCTGTGATCTAAAATTTTTATGTCTTCACTGGGTATGAAGGTTATGGCCCAGATCCCATGAGCTAAACTGAAGCAGCCATACTTTAGCGGCATATGGCTTCCCCTCAAGGAAGAGATTTTATCTGCTGCTCAGCCCTCCCACTCAGAATATCTCCATTCATCTTCCTTGTGGTTCACTGTCCACATTTAGAAGAACCTGGAAACAGATTCATGATAAAATGCAGCTCAGGATGGCTAGTTTATTACCGTGTGTAACAGCATCTTTCAGCCAGTGTTCAGACTTGGGTCACAGGGCTCAATGACAGGAGATTCTCTAGGCCAAACGAGCCCTCCCCAGCTGCAGTCAGCACAGAGACACAGTGGGTCTCGTCAGGGGGCTGCTTCTCTTGTCCCCTTGGCTCCCCTGGTCCAGAGCTGCCTTCTTGGGTAGAACCCTCCAATTTCTAGTTCAGGGGAACTCCTTAGCGAGGGCCACATTGCTCCATAAGGACTGGTAGGAGGTAGACACTGCTTTTTTATATGCCATGGGCCTTAGTTCTTTAGACTCGCTCTGGTGTCTCATCATATTAGAGGATGCTGGTTTCCAACCAGAATGGAGAAAACCTTCAAAATGTGTTTCCTCTTCCTGGGAGCTGACGTCACTGCTCTCTCAGGAGCTCAGCTCTGCTGTCTGTGGTCCCTCGACTGAAAGAGAGCCCACCCAGGGGGTTACAAGACTGAAGACAGTAACAAATGCCAGAAACCCATGAGAGAGGCCAAGCGGACACCAAACAGTTGTCCAACTGACAAAGTTGCTGCTTTTGGGGAGACAAAAACAAAACCTAAGAAGAAGCAAGAAAGTGTGAAAAGGCCCGAGTGTGATGAGCATAGTTCATGCTGACCCGTGTTCCAGGTGCTGTGCACAGCATCTCATTGGAGTCCCTCAGCTTTGAAAGGTTGTTTCATGTCATAACCCACTTCAGAGAAGAGTAACCCAAAGCTCACAGACGCACCCAGCAGCCTGGCAAGCCTCAGTTTTTATAGTATGGGGGAGGGGAAAGAGAGAAATTGAATCAGCTGCCAACAGTGAGAAAGGTGACAGGATAAGCAAACAAGAGAAAAAAATAAAACCTCATTTCCACAAACAATAATATGGTGATTATCAGAGAGAAAGGGGGTGGGGAAGTGGAAGAGGGAATAGAGGGAAAACGGAGATGGAGGGAGACTTGATTGGGGTGGTGAGCACACAATACAGTATACAAGTGATGTGTTATAGAATTGTATACCTGAAACTATATAATTTTATTAACAAATGGCACTCTGATAAATTCATTAAAGTAAATTTTCAAAAAAAAAAACTTTTTTAAGAAAAATCAAGAGATTTCAACAGAAAAAAAACTGGATAAGTTTGCTTCTTGTGGAAAAGTGGAGCTTTGGCCACAGTGGTTTCACCGGGGAGGAGGGCAGCGGCCTAGTGTAGAGGGGCACAATCTCTGCATCCCCCCCATATCCTCCCAGCCCCTAACTTCGAGTCCCGTAGACCAGGAGACAGAGCTCAGAAGCAGACTCCTCCATTCCATGCATGAAAGCTTGCCCTGTGATAGAAATGACATGTCAGGAATGCACTGGAGTGTGGGACCCCTGGGCTAAGGTCACCCCTAGTTGATGTCAGAGGTGTAATTCAGTCGCAGGTCTGTCTGGTCCTGTGAGGTGACCTCCTGGAGGGCATAAGCAAGTATGGAAGAGATGGATAGCCCACAGAAGCCTGTGTTGCTTGATGCCCAGGTGGTTGGTCTGCTCCAAGGGGTGGGTAAACTTTCTATCCAAACAGCCTCTGAAAGAGGCAAGATTCATCAGTTAAACCTAGACCTGCCTGAGGCCTGGAAAGAGCCAGGAGACCTGCCATCAGGACATCCACACACCAGGCCCTCCTCCTGACCAGGGCGGGGCAGGCACACCCTGGGCTTCGGCAGGCAGCCTCAGGCAGGAGGCAGCGCCTGGGCCCCACCACAGCCCCAGTCTGGACAGCTCACCAGTCACTTCCTGGCCCTCACAAAACAGCATTCACAATGTCCTTGGAAAAACAGAGCATGGCACAAATATGAGGTGACAGGAGGGCCACCTGGGGGAGACTAGGTTGGGGAAGAGGGCAGGCCGTACTGGGTGGGTGTGGCCTCCAGAGAAGGAGATCTGTTTCTAGAAACAGCCAATGCTGCCACTTCAGAGTGGCACTGCTAGTTTGGGCCTGGGGCCCGTGCTCTGCTATGTCCCAGACCAACACTCTGGACACCCATGACCTCACTAGAATGGTCAGACCTTTTTCCTTTACTGGGAGAGATGCCCTCCTGGGCCCATTTATATCACTCAGACAGCAGGAAGCTTGTTCTCCTTAAGAAAGTTGGCGATGACCAGGCGGTGGCGCAGTGGATAGAGCGTCGGACTGGGATGCGGAGGACCCGGATTGGAGATCCGAGCTCGCCAGCTTGAGCGCGGGCCCATCTGGCTTGAGCAAAAGCTCGCCTGCTTGGACCCAAGGTCACTGGCTCCAGCAAGGGGTGGCTCGGTCTGCTGAGGGCCCGCGGTCAAGGCACATGTGAGAAAGCAATCAATGAACAACTATGGTGTCGCAATAGCAATGAAAAACTAATGATTGATGCTTCTCACCTCTCTCTGTCCTGTCTGTCTGTCCCTATCTATCCCTCTCTCTGACTCTCTCTCTGTCCCTGAAAAAAAAAAAAAAAAAAGAAAGTTGGCTGTCTGTGTTATACCATCTTCTGAAAACACTGGAGGCTAAAGTCTGAGCCACCATCCAGGAGACAGGACCAGGAGGCTCTGCAGTGCCTCCCACTGTCTGACCCGAGCCAGCAGCAAATGGCAAGCATGCCTAGGAGATGCAGTCCCTAGGGTTGGCCTCTCGGGACAGGGGCACAGGAGGTGGCACAGCATTTCTGGGAAGTGCTGCTGCACAGCACACACAAGGGGCACACACAGCCCTGCCTGCGGCAGGAGTGGGGTGGGGACGGTGTCCTGGAAAAGAGCAACACGCGAGCAAAGGCTGAGGGGTGGGGGGGAGCACAAGCCTGCACGCTGTCCCGTGCGGGTCTCACCACTGCCTGTCTGCCTGCAGTCTCCGTGAGCATCAACAACCTGTACCCGGGCTGTGAGAACGTGAGCGTGCGCAGCCGCAGCATGATGTTCGAGCCGGGCCTCACCAAGGGCATGCTGGAGGTGTTCGTGGCCCCGTCCCACCATCTGCACTGCTCCTCTGATGACCAGTCCACCAAGGCCATCGACATCCAGAATGCCTATTTGAATGGTATGTTGCACCCACTATGAAGGGGCTATAAGGGATTCCCCTAAGGGAGCCTGTCCCCTTGGGCGACTGCCCAGCCCCACAAAGAACAGAGGAAGAGCCAGTGCAATGATGTTGGAAGTTACCCTGGACTGAAGCAGGGCTTTTTAATACCCCTAGGAAGTAAACTCAACACCTTGGTGTCCTCTGCACATAGCAATGCACACAGTAGGTGCTTCATAAATTACTTCACTGTTGAGTAAATTAATATGTTTTTTAAATTAGAGCTAAATATCCACTTGGATGGGAAATCTCACAAAATATGATCCCTCTAGCAGTTTGATATACCCAATATAGAAGAATAATTATTTTTAAATACATCTACACTCATGGCTAAAGTTCTGATATAGACACAGGCAATTATTTTTCATATAAGCAAAATTTCAAGTGTGTTCTTTGCTTAAACACATTTCCAAGGGGGTGAAGCTTTAAATGTTACTGGGAATGGTTTACTTCTTCCAGACCCACTGCATCTTCCCTGTAGTACCCCCCCACCCCCAGTCACTTGAACACAAGCCTCTGTCTTTTTGAAACCCAGTTTGGAATGAGGATAAAGCCCTTTCTATGACATTCTGGTCTCTCCTGAGGATTTTTTTTTTCCTTTTTCCCAGTAAGAGGAGGGGAGATAGAAAGACAGGCTTCCGCATGTGTCCCCACCGGGATCCACCTGGCAACCCCCATCTGGGGCCATGCTCTTAACCGAGCTATTCTTAGTGCCTGAAGCGGAAGCTCCATGGAGCTCAGCACCCAGGGCCAATGTGTTCGAACCAATCAAGCCATGGCTGTGGGAAGGAAAGAGGGGGGAGGGGAGGAGAAGCAAATGGTCGCTTCTCCTGTGTTCTCTAACCAGGAATTGAGCCCGGGACATCCACACACCAGGCCGACGCTCTACCACTGAGCCAACCGGCCAGGGCATTCATGAGGATTTTATGAGCTGATGTTTATTAAAAGGCTTGAATAGCATCTGACACAAGGAGGTACTCAGAAAATGACAATTGGGGGCATCTTCATGAAAACCCTTTTGTTAGCCTGAACCCAGTGAGAAGGAGACTACTCCAGGTGTGTGACCTAAAGCAGTGGTTCTTAAACCTCACCTTGTACCCGAATCTCCTGGGAGGACTTGTGAACAGACTGCCAGCCCCTCCCCCAGGGCTTCTGATTCAGCAGGTCTGGGGGTCCCCCGGTGATGCTGGTCCAGAAACCTCTTTAAGAACCAGTGGCCTTAAGGGAATCGAATTAAAATTTATGCACATTTTGCTCTCTTAAAAGTTGAATGTTCTAGCAAAGCTGGCCCTGCAGAATAGGGATAGAGAAGCATGTCCGCGGCACTCACCAGCCCTGCCCCCACCCCCTGCTCCTCCATAGGCTTCCCCACCCCAAGTCTGGCTCCCGGTGCTCCCAATGCCCAAAGGACCCTTTTCTGTGTTCCAGAACTTTTCACACTATGGCCTTAGCTGCCAGGCTTTGAGGGCCATGCCCCTAGGTGGCACTGCGCTCCAGAAGGAAGTTCTAGAAAAGCCTTGGGAATCTTCCAAGATGACGTAGACATACATCATAAAGATATGTCAGTATTACATACGTCGATCTATACTTAAGTAGATGGGTAGGCGCACAGGTAAATGTGATGGATGACACTATCCGTCCTGGCAGCACTAATATGCTAAGAAAAACTAATTGAAATCCGGTGGTGGCATTTCAGGTCAGTAAGCTTTATTTTTCTCTGTAGGAGTTGGCGATTTCAGTGTGTGGGAGTTCTCTGGAAATCCCGTTTACTTCTGCTCTTACGACTATTTTGCTGCAAACGATCCCACATCAATCCATGTCATCGTTTTTAGTCTGGAAGAACCCTATGAGATCCAGCTGAATCAAGTAATTTTCTGGCTCAGTTTCCTGAAGTCTCTTGTACCAGTTGAAGAACCCATAGGTGAGCTGAGACACCCCTGGGTGAGTGAGCACCCTTCCCACTGGGCCTTGCACCCCCGGCCCGGCTCCGCCACTGTAGCTTGTGGCAAGAGCTGTGGCCGCCTGCATTTCCCCTTCCTTCTGGAAGATTTCCACTCTGGAAGTTCCCTGAGGGTCAGCTCTTCATTTTATTCTTCAGGGAGTTGTTTCACGATCCTATACTTCTGCCACAATGACCATCTGAGTTTTTATTCCCTGAGGGCCATTTCTCACCTTCTTTCTTTACTTTAGAGCCATGGGCGCAAAGTGGAATACCTCCTTTTATAGCTACTGTGCCTTCACCACTTGGGTATAATTCACAAGCAGAATGAACTCTCCTGCATTCTGTAGTTCTATCAAAATGCAAGATGAAAGACCATGTTGACTGAATACATCATCTTGACCTCTTATCCTAGAGAAGACAGCATTGTTCTTTTCCTACAACAAAAGCAGCAGCCTTCTCTAGTGAAATACAAAACTCAGCAGTGAATTTTGAAAAGCATATTTATAATCAAATAGATTTAGTTTAATCCCCCACAGGGTACCATCACTTTATCTTGTTTCTCTCTCTTTTTCTTTTTTTTTTTATTTTTGTTTCATCTTAAACACTCCCAGAAGTGAGAGGCTATGTGAACTGCAGGAGTTTCCCTTCTGAGTCATTTCTGCAGTGTTGCTGCATCCACAGAGCTTTTTTTTCTTTGGTCTTATAAAGGGCAGCCCTCTGATCAGAGGTTAGATCTCCCCTCACCCTGTAAGTAGGGCCCATTTGGAGATAGATTTGAGAAGCTGCTTGTGTTCTGTGGTCAGTTCTGATCCATTTTTGAAAAGCTTTTCTCAGGCCTAGAAAATAGACTCATTCAGGTCTGGGCAGGACCTAGGGCAGATCCAGCAAGGGGCCTTGGGTCTTCATGTGCACCCAGCAAGACAGACCAGGGGGGAGAGGCAGACAGGAAGGAGGACCCCCGCCCCCTGAACCAGTTCTCTCTCTGCCCCAGCCTTTGGCGGCAAGCTGAAGAACCCACTCCGAGTTGTCCTGGTGGCCACCCACGCCGACA
Source organism: Rhynchonycteris naso (assembly GCA_037038555.1). Classification (NCBI taxonomy): domain Eukaryota; kingdom Metazoa; phylum Chordata; class Mammalia; order Chiroptera; family Emballonuridae; genus Rhynchonycteris; species Rhynchonycteris naso. Next base: position 38,592,750 of record CM072996.1, on the reverse strand, counting down.
TCATGAACGTTCCCCGTCCAGCAGGAGGCGAGTTTGGGTACGACAAAGACATGACACTGCTGAAAGAGATCAGAAACAGGTAGGGGCCGCCGCTGCACCTTCGGGGCTAATACACCAAAGTGTGTGACCCAGAGCACGGAGTTGGAGAAATTAAAGGCCACTTTTCTCTGGTTGCCTTTTTGTTGCATTTTTCATTTTTATCACAGCAGTGAATACACAGAACAACAAATCAAACAGAAGTAAATAGCACAGGCTAAAAAGCAGCAGTCTTCTAACTTCTTTCATTACCTCTGGTACCACTGCCTAAAGAGCACTTCTTTTAGTTGTTTTGGGGTTTTGTTTTGTCTTGTTTTGTTTCTCGGTTTCCTGAGGTATCACTGACAGATACGATCATAAGATATTTAAGGTCTACATTGTGTTGAGTTGGTATATGTTTACATTGGGAAAGGATTTCCATTATCGAGTTAATTAAAACACTCATCACTCACATATTTCTCTCTCTCTTTGGTGAGGACATTTAGTTCTACTCTCTCAGCAAATGCTAACTGTAAAATACAATGGAATCAACTATGGTCACCGTGTTACACATTAGAATTTTAGTCATTTAGTTGTTTTAGCTTTCAGGGGTGTTTGTTTGTTTTGATAATTATCATGATTCCACTGATTAATATTTCTCAAAATATTGGTCATGAAATTTATGTAGGAGGTGCTGACCAACTCCAAAGAGGGACAGAGTGGAACGGAGCACCCTGGACGATACTAGTGTGCACTTCATGTCAAGTAGTTTTGTAAAACTTCTGTTTCGGTTATAAATATGGATATGCACAGGGTCGCCCTGTAAAAAGTATGTACAAGGTGGGTCAGAAGTAGGTTTATAGTTGTTCATATGGAAAATAATACAAGAATAAACTTTGTGTTTCGGGTACTCAACAACTATAAACTTACTTTTTCTCTATTTAGTATTTGTGAACAGAAAATTTGAATCTGCAGGTTTGTGTACTGTGCTAGTAACTTAAAGTCTCTTCAACTAAAGATTTTTTTTTAATATATATATATATATTTTATTATTATTAATTCTAATGGGGTGACACCAATAAATCAGGGTACATATGCACAATGAAAACATCTCCAGGTTATCCTATCACTCAACCGTGTTGCATACCCATCACCAAAAGTCAAACTGTCCTCTGTCACCTTCAATCTGGCCTTCCCCGTGTCCCTCCCCTCCTCCCTATCCCACTCTTCCCTCCCTCCCCCCATCCCATAACCACCACTCTCTTGTCCATGTCTCATATTCTCACTTTCATGTCCCACCTATGTATGTAATCGTGCTGTTCTCAGTTTTTCTTTTTTTTCTGATTTACTTATTTCACTCCATATAATGTTATCAAGGTCCATCCATTTTGTTATAAATGATCCGATGTCGTCGTTTCTTATGGCCGAGTAGTATTCCATAGTATATATGTACCAAAGCTTTTCAATCCACTCGTCTTCTGACGGACACTTGGGCTTTTTCCAGATCTTCGCTATTGTGAACAATGCTGCCACGAACATGAGGGCGCATTTCTTCTTTTCGAACAGTGCTATGGTGTTCTTAGGGTATATTCCTAAAAGTGGGATAGCTGGGTCAAAAGGCAGTTCGATTTTTAATTTTTTGAGGAATCTCCAAACTGTTTTCCACAGTGGCTGCACCAGTCTGCATTCCCACCAGCAGTGCAGAAGGGTTCCCTTTTCTCCACATCCTCGCCAGCACTTATTCTGTGTTGTTTTGCTGATGAGTGCCATTCTGACTGGTGTGAGGTGATATCTCATTGTGGTTTTAATTTGCATTTCTCTAATGATTAGTGATGTTGAGCATTTTTTCATATGCCTATTGGCCATCTGTATGTCCTCTAACTAAAGATGTTTTATCTGTTACCTTCCTGATGTGAAAAATAGGGCTTCTACTAATATTTTTATATCTAAGTTGTAACTTTCACACTCACCCTTCTGTTCTCACTCTGTTGGCTACAACAGAACCTCTCCTCGCAGTGTGTGAGGTGCGCACAGTAGGCCTCACCTTTCCTGCATCAGGGCAGCTGCTATCTTTTTGTAGTGTGCTCCTGCCATTTTGTGGGGCCCGAGATGCCTGTGTGCGCGACTGGAGGCACACGGTGTCTCCAGGTCCCAGCTGCAGAGTAACGTTCCAGAGCCCAGGAAAGAGCAGGGAGGGGACCTCTGCGAGCTCACCAGACTTCCTGGCCTCCCTCCCACCCCCGGCCTTTCAGGCCCTGCCAGGGAAACGCCTGGTGAGAACGCATCACTCTGAGGCTACTGCTCTTCCCTTAGGTTTGGGAATGACCTGCACGTTTCAAATAAGCTGTTTGTTCTGGATGCTGGGGCCTCTGGGTCTAAGGACATGAAGGTACTTCGAAATCACCTGCAAGAAATCCGGAGCCAGATTGTTTCGGTGAGTGTACCTGGGAAGGGCCGGAACCCTCCCTTTGCCCCAGCCCATCTAGGGACCTCGCGGAGTAGGGGGCGAGGGGACATCTTTATGCTGCTCTCTTGCTTTGGTTCGGTTTTCAGGGACCCCGTGCAAGGGGGCTGCATAGACATACTTTTGGAAGAAAGGGCAGACAAAGAAGGAGATGGCTGCGAGGCAAAGGGGTTGTTCTGGACAAAGCGGCCGCCTTAGAGTGTAGGAAATTGTGACAGTCTTAGTGGTTTGTTTGTTTAAAAGTAAAATTGCTTTTTACAATTACAAAAGCAATTCAAAGGTGACTTATGAAGAACCATATGGTTTCACTCATATGTGGGATATAAAACAGAAAACAACAAATGATCAAATAAAACAGACTCAAGAAGGGTAGTTGCCAAGGGGCAGGGAATTGGAGGAGAATTAAGAGGGTAAAAGGGGTCAAACACATGGTAATGGGGGGGCGGGACTTTGTGTGGTAAGCACACAGTGCAATATACAGATAATGTATTATGGAATTGTGTGCTTGAAACATACAATGTTATTAACCAATGTCACCCCAATAAACTTACTACATTTTTAAAAATATACTGAATCCGGAAAAGAGTGACTTGTGAAATATTTAGAAAATGCAGAAATGTAGAAAAAAGCCACCAACAGCATTTATTGAAGGGTATAAAATAATAAAAGCCTGAACACGTGGTGGCACAGTAGATAGTGTTGGACGAGAACACAGAGGACCAAGGTTCGAAACCCCAAGGTCTCTGACTTGAGCATGGGATCATAGACATGACCCCATGGCCGCTGGCTTGAGTCCAGGGATTGCTGGCTTGAAGCCCAAGGTCGCTGGCTTGAGCCCAAAGTCACTGGCTTGAGCAAGGGGTCACTCACTCTGCTGTAGCCCCCCAATCAAGGCACATATGAGAAAGCAATCAATGAACTACGAAGGTGCCGCAACGAAGAATTTATGCTTCTCATCTCCCTTCCTTCCTAGCTGTCTGTCCCTCTCTCTGTCTCTGTCACACACACACAATAATAATAATAATAATAATAGATGAACAAATGAAATGAAACTGTTTCTGGACGGCAGGATCTTCATAAATATTTTGCTTTCCTAAATTATATAAACTAGTACAGTTCCAGCAGAATCTGAATGGGATTGAGAGGGCAGTGTTATTTTAAAATTTATAAAGGATCCAGCACAACTGGCCATATGCCTAGAAAGAAAGAACTCCTAATCACTGCATAGCCCAAAAATAAATTCTAAGGGGATTAAAGCTTTTAAATGGAAAACAGAACAATATCTTTAATGAAAATGTGAAAGAATAGAATTTAAAATAGCTTGGAACTGTTTTGGTAAACGCTTCAAATGAAGATAGAAACACCCAGAAGTTGTCCAAGAAAATATACCTATTGACAACATAAAAGTTAATTATTTTTTTCCTGGCAAACAATTTCTGTAAACAAAGTTAAAAGGCGAGATAGACTAGGGGAAAATTATTCTCAATGGGCTTGACACATAAAAGATTATTACCCATAATATTCCAAAATCTCTCTGAAATTGGTGTGAAAGGGCAAGCATCCACCCAGAATGTTCCTGCTGTGCACTCCTGAGTATAACCAAGGATCACCTGCCTCTCCCTGCCCGGCCAGACTGCACCTCCTGCAGTTACAGCTCCTGCTTCCCTGATGGGACATGCTACTCTGCCAACACCAGGCTCCACTCCAGATGTGCTTTTGAAATTCTCAGGAACCCTCTCCTCTCTCCTGAAGCCGGCCCTAGCTTTCTGATGGGGCCCCACAATGGCAGTCAGCAGGTGGGGAATAGTCTGACAGGGCCCCAGAGGAATCTGGTTATAGAAACCATTGGGCAACAATGGGGAACAGTGGTCTGTGAAGGGTTTCCAGTGCCTCCCAGCAGGGGGGATTAGGGCCGGTGCTTCTGGCTGTAGGGAGTCCCTGAGCAGGGCTGTGGCATGTCTGTTTCAAACGCGCACGCACGAGCGCGCGCACACACACACACACAAACTCCCCCAATTCCTGAAGTCAGGCAGTGGAACTCGCCTTTTTACTGGGAATTTTGGAGGTTTTTTGAATAGAGAATAGAACCCAACCTGTGGTAGCACAATGGATAAAACATTGACCTGGAGCGCTGAGGTTGCCCGTTTGAGACTTACCTGGTTAAGGTACATATGGGAGTTGATGCTTCCTGCTCCTCCTCTCTTTCTCTCACTTTATCTCTCTTTCTCTCTAAAAATACATATCTCCTCTCTAAAATGAATAAAGTCTTAAAAAATTAATTAAAAGTAATAAAGTATTTGAATAGGGAGAATTTGGCTGACCTAAAAGCTATGATCCATGCAAGGACTGCTTAATGAATGATGCTGTGTGGTGTATGGCTGGTGTGGTTTTTAACTAACGGGATGTGGTTGAGTAGATGAGTCTGTAACATAGACTGATTTACTTAACCAAGTTAAAAGATTAAAAACCCATTTCAAGCCAATTACCAAGAATTCGTCTACACTGAAATATTTTGACAACAGTCCCAATGAATGCCGGTCTCCTGAGTCCCCACAGCTGTAAATCGACCTGTCCCATCTCGCGTGTTCTAGGTCTGCCCTCCAATGACTCATCTGTGTGAGAAAATCATCTCCACGCTGCCTTCCTGGAGGAAGCTCAACGGGCCCAACCAGCTGATGTCACTGCAACAGTTTGTGTATGACGTACAGGACCAGCTGAACCCCCTGGCCAGCGAGGAGGACCTCAGGTGCATAGCCCAGCAGCTCCACAGTGCTGGCGAGGTAAGGCTCTACAGATCTAGCCAGGGGTCCAGGAGGTATCAGGGCAATGCTAGCCTCACAGAATGAGTTTGGGAGCATTCTCTCTTCAATGTTTTGGAATAGTATGAGAAAGATCGGTATTATTTCTACTTTGAATGCTAGTTGAAGCCTTCTAGCCTTGAAATTTTATTTGTTGGGAGTTTTTTGATTACCGGTTGAATCAAAAAGGAGAAAATCTGAACAGACTGATTACTAGAAACAAAATTCAGTCTTGAAAGATTATGTTTCTGGAATTTATCCATTTCTTTTCTAGGCTGTCAAATTTGTTGATGTATAATTGCTCATACTGTTCTCTTCAAATCCTTAATATTTCTGTGGTGTGAGTTGTCACTTCCCTTTCCTTTCTGATTGTATTTATTTGGGCCCTTTCTCTTGTTTTTCTAGATGAATCTGGCTAAAGGTTTATCAATTTTGTTTATCTATTCAGAGAACCAGCTCTTAGTTTTGTTGATCTTTTGTATTATTATTTTAGTCTCTATTTTATTTATTTCTGCTCTGATCTTTATTATTTCCTTCCTTTGGGCTTTGTTTTGTTTTTTTTTTTTTAGTTCCTTTAGGTATAAGTTTAGATTATTTTGAAATAGACTTATATCACTGTGAATTTCCTTCTTAGAACTGCTTTTGCTGTGTCTCAGATATAAAATTTTTATTTATTGATTTAAGAGAGAGAGAGAAACATCAATTTGTTATTCCACTTATTTATGTATTCATTGGTTGATTTGTGTGTGCCCTGACTAGGACCAAACCCACAACCTTGTCATATTGGGATGACGCTCTATCCAACTGACCTATCCACCAGAGCTGAGCTGTGTCCCAGATTTTAGATCACTGCTTTCATTTTCATTTGTTTTGATATAATTTTTAGTTCTTCCTGATTGTATAATAGCATGTTGTTTAGCCTCTACTTGCTTGTGTTTCTTTCTAGTTTTCTTCTTATAATTTCTTGTTTCAGAGTGTTATGATCAGAGAATATGCTTGATGTGATTTCAGTCTTCTTAAATTTACCAAGGCTTGTTCTGTGGCCCAACATGTGGTCTGTCCTGGAAAATGTCCTGTGTGCGCTTGAAAAGAATGTGTATTCTGCTGACTGGGAGTGGAATGTTCTGTGAATATCTGTCAACCCCTAAGATCTAATGTGTCATTTAAAGCCACTGTTCCTTTGTTGATTTTCTGTCTGTATGATCTATCCATTGATATAAGCATGTTGTTACAGTCCCCCTACAATAACAATACTATCTATCTCTCCCTTTATGTCTGTTAATATTTGTTTTATGTAACCAGATGTTTCTAAGTTCAGTGCATAGATGTTTACAGATGTTGCATCCTGTTCGCTCAATCCCATTGTTATTATCTAATGCCCATCTTTGTCTGTTGTTGCAGTCTTTGTTTTAAAGTCTACTTTGTCTGATATAAGTTTTGCTTCCTCAGCATCGTTTTTTAATTCCCATTTGCATGAAATATCTCTTTTTAATTCCTTCATTTTCAGTTTCTTTTGATCTGAAGTGAGTCTCATAGGCAGAATATGCACGAGTTTTATTTTTGTCTGTTCAACCACCTTATATCTTTTGATAGAGCATTTAGTCTGTTTATATTTAAAGTAATTATGGGTAAGTATGTATTTGTTGCTATTTTATTCATTGTTTTCTAGTTTTTATAGTTCTCTGTTTCTTCTTGTTCTCTTTTTTTATACATTGATGACTTTATTCAGTGACTTGTTTGGGTTCCCTTTTTTTAGCAAGAAAGAGAGGTGGGGACGAAGGGAGAGAGATGAGAAGCATCAACTCATAGTTGTGGCACCTTAGTTATTCATTGATTACTTTTTCATATGTGCCTTGACCTGGGGTGCCAGCTGAACAGTGACCCCTTGCTCAAGCAACCATGGAGTAATGTCTATGATCCCATGCTTGCGCCAGCGATCCCACACTCAATCTGGTGAGCCTGCATTCAAGTCGGATGAGCCCGCACTCGAGCTGGTGACCTCGGGGTTTTGAACCTGGATCCTCAGCATCGCAGGGAGATGCTCTATCCACTGTGCCACCCCTGGTCAGGCATTTGGGTTTCTTTGTAAAAAAAAAAATTTGTGTGTATCTATTATAGGTTTTTGGTTTGTGGTTGCCATAAAATTTATATCTAAAAAGGCATGTGTTTTTTAAAAAATTATGTTTGTAGCATTCTATTTTAAGTCAATGGTCCCTTAAGTTTGAAGACATTATAAAGAATTACATTTTTTTACTCACCCACCCATTATGTTTTTGACCTACTTTTTCTGTTTTTCTTCTTCTGAGACCCCAGTGATTTGAATGTTGGCACACTTGATGTTGTCCCAGTGGACCTTTTAAGCTATCCTCTTTTTTATTTCTTATTTGCTGCTCCAGTTGGGTGATATTCGCTTCCTTGTCTTTCAGTAGTCTTGTCTGTCTGCTCTGCTCCCTTGCTGACTCATTCTTCTGTATCAATTAATCTGTTGTTGGTTCCCTTTAGTGTGTTTTTCTTTCATTTTAGTTACTGTATTATTTAGTTCTGAGTGTTTAATTTTTTGTATTTTCTATCTATTTTGTTGAAGTTCTCACTTAATTTATCTATTTTTTTCCCAAGTGTATTTTTGTTTTGTTTTGTTTTTATTTTTGTTTTTTTATAAGAGAGAGACAGGCAAAAAACTCCCATGTGCACCAACCGGGATCCACCCGGCAAGCCCCCAACTGGTCAACACTTTTTCCATCTGGGGCCACTTCTCTGTTCCTTGGCAATAGAGCTATTTTAGTGCCTAAGGTGAGCCCATGAAGCCATCCTCAACACCTGGGACCAACTTGCTCGAATCCTTCAAGCCATGGCTATGGGAGGGGTAGGGGGAAATGGGGAAGAGTGGAGAAGCAGATGATCTCTTGTCCTGTGTGCCCTGACTGGGAATTGAACCTGAGACCACAATGGGCTGATGCTCTACCCTTGAGCCAACCAGTCAGGGCCTCTGCTAAGTTTGTTGAGCTGCCTTATAACCAGTGTTTTGAACTCTTTACCTGGTAGAATGCTTGCCTTCATTTCATTCCGTTTCTGTCCTGGCTTTTTGTCAGACATATTTTTCTATCTCTTCATTTTAGCAATCTCTCTGTGTTCGTTTCTATGAATTAGGTGAAAAAGCAAGCACTCTCAGCCTTGAAGGCATGGCCTTGTATAGTAGCTTCCCCTTTGTACACCTTGTATGCCAGGTGTCCATGGCAGGCCACTTGGACTTGGAGCTGAAGAGGGTGTGGGCTCTAGGAAACCTAGGGCAAGCCAACACGGAGAGGCCTCCTTGACAGGCTGGTTGGAGCAGGAGTGGGAGCAAACCTGTAGAATCCTGGGGACAACAATTATGTGGCTTTGTTGGTGGAGCTGAGGTTTTAGTTGGAGCCATCTTAGGCCGGCGTTAGTCGTGGGGACAAGCCTTGCTGAGGCTTAGAGCTGAAGCTGGCAGGCTTGGGCCACAGGGAGTCCATGGTTCAAGCCAGAGCCCAGAGCTTGAGCTTGAGTGGATACAGCTGAGAGGAGTCCCCCGGGCAAGCGCCACCGAGGCCACCTTCGCAGGCTAGTTGGAGCTGAGACTGGAGCAGGTGTAGTCTACAGGAAGTCTGTGGGGTAAGCCACACTCAGTCCAGGAGTTGTATGAAATAAACTTGCTAACCCTAGAGCATCTGCCAAACTGGAGAACGACTGCGAGTTAGTAAATGTATTCCCTTCTTATTCAATCTAGGTTCCCTTAAAACCACTGTTTTTTCACTGTGCCCAGGTTCTGTGCACAGGCCCTTCAGTGATTCCTCCCTACTGCAGGTCAGTGCTTTGGGCTTTGGGTTTCCCACATACCACATCCTGTCTCTCCTACCCGTTTCTCTGTGGTTTCTCTTTCGTGTGCTGTGCAGGAGCTAGTCAGTCAGCCCTCAGTCCTTCTTCAGGGGGAATTGCTCTGTAGGTGAGATTTTGATGTGTCCTTGGGAGGGGGTGAGTTTAGGGTCTTCTTATGCCACCATCCTGGATTAAAAGTCTCTATCCTCCAAGGATTTTCAATCTAATTTTATTTTTTTATTATTTTTTTTTCAGGGACAGAGAGAGAGTCAGAGATAGGGACAGACAGACAGGAATGGAGAGAGGTGAGAAGCATCAATCACCAGTTTTTTGTTGCCGTCGCAACACTCTAGTTGTTCATTGATTGCTTTCTCACACGTGCCTTGACCGCGGGCCTTCAGCAGACCGAGCCACCCCTTTGCTGGAGCCAGCGACCTTGGGTCCAAGCTGACGAACTCTTGCTCAAGCCAAATGGGCCCGTGCTCAAGCTGGTGACCTCGGGGTCTCGAACCTGGCTCTTCCGCATCCCAGTCTGATGCTCTATCCACTGCGCCACCGCCTGGTCAGGCTCAATCTAATTTTAAACAGAATTTTTAATCTCAGTTTTAAACAGAATTATATACAGAACTCATCTCAAAGATTTAAACCAGATGATGGGCAGGAAAGTACTCCCAGTGCAAACAGGTCCAGACTCCCAGCCTCCATGTGAAAACAGAGCCCACCTTGAATCACCATTATTTGTAGAACTAGCCTAGAATACGGAGGGAAGAGTCGTGGGGTAGGTGTTCCATAAAGGAGAAAGTTACTTCTATTTTTGTCACATTCTTTTTTCTTTAATACATTTTTATTTTAAAAATGTGTAAGCCAACATTAAAAAAGGCAAATGTATGTTCTTCTTGTTTTCATAAATTGTTCATCAAACAAACATGATTTTAAGTTAATAAAACTGGAACTAATTTCATTGTTTGAAAAAAAACTCACTCCCAGGGGTCAGCGAACATGAAAAAAACTCACTACTCAAAGAGTTAAAGAAATAAATGTGACTGATAAAGTTAAAGCCCTCTCTGACCATTACCTTAGACATTCCTTTCTCCCCCTCTACAGGGCCAATCACTACCATGGTGGCATGTCTTTCCAGAACTTTTTTATGTATGTATGTTAAAAATTTACAGTATAATATAGCATTCTAAATCTTTTTTTCGAAAAATTACAAGCTTTTCAAGAAGTTGCAATAATAGTATAACAGCCCTAGTCAGGTGGCTCAGTTGTTTAGACTCTCATCTCAATACATCAAGGTTATAGATTTGATCCCTGGTCAGGGCACATATAAGAGTCAACCAATGAATCTATATGTAAGTGGAACAACAAATCGATGTTTCTCTTTCTCTCCCTTCCTTCCTCTCTCTGAAAATAAATTAAAAAAAATTTTTTTAGAGAATAGTACAACAAATCCTCATATACTCTATACCTAAACTAAAAACCATTTACATTTTGCTACATTTGCTTTTATCCCTCTTCTATTTATCTATTTACTGAATTTGCAAACATCGTAACATTTTACCCCTAAATAATTTAGCCTGTACCTCATATAGAGGAGGACATTTTCTCATTTAACTACAATATAATTATCACATTCTAGATATATAATATTGATATAATACTGTTATTGAATATATAGTTCTTTTTCAATGTTTGACACCTATACCAATTTCTTTTGTAGCTTCTTTTACTTATGTATTTATTTTGTAACAGAATTCAGTCAAAAATCACTCATTCCATTTGACTAGCTGCCATCTCTCCCCTTTTTTTTGTCTTTCATTGCATCCATGTTTAAGAGGCCATGGTATTTTCAAATTTTCTTTTATGACCTTCTCAAGCTGGTGTTTTGGCTTAGTCATTGATTTTTTTCTTCTTTTAGTGAGAGGAGGAGAGGCAGAGACAGGCTCCCCTATAAGTCCCAACTGGGATCCACCTGGAAAACCCACTAGGGGGTGATGCTCTGCCCATCTGGGGTCCTTGCTCTGTTGCAACCAGAGCCATCTTTTAGTGCTTGAAGCAGAGGCCATTGAGCCATCCTCAGCACCCAGGGCCAACTTGCTCCAGTCGAGCCATGGCTGCAGGAGGGAAAGAGAAGAGAGAGAGAGAGAAGCGAGAGGGAGAGGGGTGGAGAAGCAGATGAGCACTTCCCCTGTGTGTCCTAACCAGGAATTGAATCCGGGACTTCCACACACTGAGCCAGCGCTCTACCACTGAGCAACAGGCCCGGGCCTTAGTCATTGATATTCGAGATCCAGCCATATGAATGATCTGAGTCATTCCTTGCAACATCTGCTCAGATTTTGTCACTGCTCCAGCTCTTTTGTTCTCAGAGCTATTGGTGCCTCTGTTCATTTAGTTTCCTATGGGTGACCTCTCATTGTCCCTGCTGGCAGATCAACATCATGCAGAGTGAAACAGTCCAGGATGTGCTGCTCCTGGACCCCCGCTGGCTCTGCACCAACGTCCTGGGCAAGCTGCTCTCCGTGGAGACCCCACGGGCCCTGCACCATTACCGGGGCCGATACACCATGGAGGACATCCAGCGCCTGGTGCCCGACAGTGATGTGGAGGAGCTGCTGCAGATCCTAGATGCCATGGACATCTGCGCCCGGGACCTGAGCAGTGGGACCATGGTGGACATCCCAGCCCTGATTAAGACAGACAATCTGCACCGCTCCTGGACAGACGAGGAGGATGAGGTGATGGTCTATGGCGGTGTACGCATGGTCCCCGTGGAGCACCTCACCCCCTTCCCATGCGGCATATTTCACAAGGTCCAGGTGAACCTGTGCCGGTGGATCCACCAACAGAGTGCCGAGGGAGATGCAGACATCCGCCTGTGGGTGAGCGGCTGCAAGGTAACCAACCGTGGGGCCGAGCTTCTTGTGCTCCTGGTCAACCACGGCCAGGGCATCGAGGTCCAGGTGCGTGGGCTGGAGACGGAAAAGATCAAGTGCTGCCTCCTGCTGGACTCAGTGTGCAGTACCATCGAGAACGTCATGGCCACCACGTTGCCGGGGCTGTTGACTGTGAAGCACTACCTGAGCCCCCAGCAGCTGAGGGAGCACCACGAGCCCGTCATGATCTACCAGCCGCGGGACTTCTTCCGGGCGCAGGCCCTGAAGGAGACCTCGTTGACAAACACCATGGGTGGGTACAAGGAAAGCTTCAGCAGCATCCTGTGCTTCGGGTGCCATGACATCTACTCACAGGCCAGCCTAGGCATGGACATCCATGCATCAGATCTGAACCTCCTGACCCGGAGAAAACTTAGTCGCCTGCTGGACCTACCCGATCCTATGGGGAAGGACTGGTGCCTTCTCGCCATGAACTTGGGCCTCCCTGACCTTGTGGCGAAGTACAACACCAATAACGGGGCTCCCAAGGAGTTTCTCCCGAGCCCAGTCCATGCTCTGCTCCGGGAATGGACCTCCTACCCTGAGAGCACAGTCGGCATCCTTATGTCCAAACTGCGGGAGCTAGGGCGCCGGGATGCGGCGGACTTTCTTCTGAAGGCGTCGTCAGTGTTCAAAATCAACCTCGATGGCAATGGCCAGGAGGCCTACGCCTCAAGCTGCAACAGTGGCACATCGTATAATTCCATTAGCTCAGTCGTGTCCAGGTGAGGGCAGCTTTGGCTTGGGCAGGGTATCTTCAAACAACAAAAGCAAGGGGGATGCAGTCCATCTTCCCCGTCAGAAATTCCGGGTGCATCCCTTCCTATGCCCACCTACTGAAGGGCGCTACCTTCCCTCCCACTTCCCGTTTCTCTGCTACTCCCTCCCCCCACACGCACACAGTCCATTGTGAGTGAATGGTCTTTCTAGTTTAAGAACTGACCATATCCTTTCCTTTGCCCATTTGAAAAGCTAGTGTCCCTCCTCTCCATGTTCCTGACTCCCATTTCTCTGCCTCTAGTACCTTGCTGCTTACTGATAATTTCACTGGAATTCCTTACTTTTCAATGAAAAAATTTTAACTATTATATTGATTGCCCTTTAAATAAAAAGCGCACATGTATCCAAAATGTGCATTTCATACTCTTTCCATTGTTATATATTATGTCCTCAGCTTATCTTTTTTATATTTATAGGAAAACCCCTCATGTATGGACTCCCACTGTATGATTTATAAATAGACAATATGTGAGTGCCTTTTGCAGACGAGGGTGTGTTTGAAATCATCCAAGTCAGCCAGGAGCTGTCGCGAAGGAAACGCTCCCTCTCTGTTCCTTGCTGTACGCTGATCATCGTCAGAGGTGCTTCACCCTGAGTTTTGTTGTTTTTTTGGTTTTTTTCCAGCAATTTTTGTGGTTTTGTTGGCAAGGAAAAGGGAAGAAAGGAATCCTCCCGCAGAGTGATTTCATGGCCAGTGTTGTTGCTACAATAAGACACATATTTGTTAGCTTTTGTTTAAACGCCAATGTGAGTGTCCACATGGAAACAACCGTCACGCTCTCTCATTCCCTCTCATCTCAGGTAGAAGGTTGACACAGTGGTAGGGCTCTGAAGATCTGTGCGAGAATTCAAAGCCCCTGCCTCATGACTTGTGGCCGTCCGTTGTCATTTGTGCATAGCAGATGGTTTCCCGCATTGAGATCCTGGTTTGATAACTTCCTGTACTTGAAGTCTGAAAAAGAAAATAAAGGAAGCAAGTATTCTTGCAGTGATCTTCAATTGTGACAGAGTTTTAAATTCACATGAGGGAACATGTCCTAATTCTTCTGTCCTGAGAAGCATGTAATTTTAATGTTATATCATATGTGTATATATATATAAATGCAGTATGTATATACATATATAAATACAAGTATTTTTACTTAATCTATACAATGTAGTAAAAAATCGGTTTTTTTCTTTTTGTTGTTTTTTTTTCCTTTTTTAAAAAAATAAACTATTGCTTGTTGCATTAGTTCGTTGGTCTTTCTTTCAAAAGGAATTCTTTTTCTCCGCTTTGTTTTTACTCACCGATACCACACATGGTGGGACAAACCAATCTGGAATCCAGAAATTCATTAAACCTAAATCCCCAGGTATGGAAAACAATCCCATTTATTTGGGTGTTTAATTATGACTAAAATTGGGAATGGTTTGAGGAAGAAAAAAAGAGCCCAGTGATTTTCACATTTGCTCTCACTTTCAAGAAAATAGGCTCCTTCCCTTTCTCCTCGGGTGAGCCATTCAGCAAGGGGGAAACATGGGAAGTTTCGTTTCTATGCGAAGGAGGAGGGAACGGTGCCCTGCAGGAACGAGAGAAAACCTACTGCACAAGGTATATATATATAACTTCCTGTCCTTTAAATATGGGCCAGCTAGAAAATCTAGTTTAGACCTGCATGGATGGCATCCATAAGACACAAAAGCTCTAAGTGACAAAATTTGTATTTAGTAAAATCTCAAGACTTTTTAAAAATTGGCAAAAGGGTGCTCGCTCTATCTCTGTCTCTCTCTCTCAAGTGCATGCACACACCCACACTCCAGCACCCTGCCCTTCCCCTTCTCCCCCCACCCCCAGGCATGTTACCTTGGCTTTTCTAAGCTCCAAGGGGCCTTCTTCTGCCTCTGTAACTGATTTTCTGAGCCCATGTCTTCAACAGCTCACTTTTACTACCTCTGTGACGTTCTAAATAAACTTCCTCTTATAATTGCAAAAAAAAAAAAATAAATGGGCAAAGGAAAAAGATTGGAAAGAAGAAAACTACAATGGTAACGATGATTTTCTCTGTGTTGATGGGAATGCAGTTTATTTCTGTTTTGCCTAAATTGTCCACCATAAATGATTCACTTTTATAATGAAAAAATAAAGATTAATGACATTAAACTAAAAGCTACACATAGACGTGCCTAGGAAGATGACAGTTGAAATTGTGGTCGCAGCCTGACCTGTGGTGGCACAGTGGATAAAGCATCAACCTGGAGTGCTGAGGTTGCCTGTTTGAAATCCCAAACTTGCCCGGTCAAGGCACATACCCAAAGGAACTACTATGAGTTGATGCTTCCTGCTTCTTCCCACCTTCTCTCTCTCTTTCTTCTCTCTCTAAAGAAGAAGAAATTGTAGTTGCCTTAGGAAAGTGGAACCTCCTTTTCTTGTGCCAACTCCATTTTCTTCTACTTCAAGAGCACTTTAAACCCCAGGGACATAGCATCCGGCAGCTAGAACCTGGAAGCAAGAGTTTTGCCTCTGGCAGCATCTGTATATAAAATCCCAAAGATTCTGACTGGCCCATCTCTGTTCACTGGGCCATCCCTCTGCAAAACATTGTGTTTGGGAGGAGATAGGGTTACATGATTGGCCTGACCCCAGGGACTTGGGTGGATGTTGAGAAAGGACCATTTCTCTCCAAAGAAGAGTGTTATGTTAACAGGAGAAAGGGGCAAAGAGAAAGTATTGGGAAAATAATTGCAAAATTACTGTACCAATCTTTATACTTTTGTTTTCATGTGGGTGCTGGGATGGGCTCCTATTCAAAAGGTTGTGGGGCCACCTGGGCTCCTGAAATGTTGAAACCAACTTAAGAATCACAATAACCCAAATTAGAAGAAGTTCAGGACCACTGAGCTCATTGTCCCATCCTGGAAAATGCTATGTGGGGGGCATTTCTTGAAGCTTTCTGGGGTCTCCAGTGTCATAAACTCTGATCAGACTGTAGCTGTCTGGCAAAGCCTCCTGAAGGAGAGAGAACACCAGGCCCAGCTCGCCTCCGATGGCCACAATAAGGATCAAAACGTACGTTCTTAGTTAGGAGCCAGAAATAAAATCCCTTCATGGGACCTTTTTTCTTAGAGTTGCAGTGAGATATGCTTGGAGGGACATGTTTCTCATCCTCTCTGGGCTGTGCCTTCCCCTTGGTACAAAGTCCCAACTTGGGCTGCCCTGGGTACTTGAGGTCCCCATGTGGACAAAAACATCCCAGGGACCCAGAGCCTCTCTGACATCAGCCAGAGGCCATTTCTCGGAGTTCTGATTGGTTACAGAATCTGAATTCCACCTTCGTAGATGACTCAGAACGCTGGAGGAATTCTGGTGCTCTTCTGCAGAAAGGGGTTTACAATTACAATGACAGGATTTCCTGAAATGATACGCCTATATTAACCATCAATGTCCAAAGCAGAGGTCCCCAAACTACAGCCCACGGACCGCATGCGGCCCCCTGAGGCCATTTATCCGGCCCCTGCCGCACTTCCAGAAGGGGCACCTCTTTCATTGGTGGTCAGTGAGAGGAGCACAGGATGCATCCACACCCATAGTTCCCATTGAAATACTGGTCAGTTTGTTGATTTAAATTTACTTGTTCTTTATTTTAAATATTGTATTTGTTCCCGTTTTGTTTTTTTACTTTAAAATAAGATATGTGCAGTGTGCATAGGGATTTGTTCATAGTTGTTTTTATAGTCCAGCCCTCCAATGGTCTGAGGAACAGTGAACTGGCCCCCTGTGTAAAAAGTTTGGGGACCCCTGGTCCAGAGGATGTATTAGTCTGGGGGGGGGGAGTTCTGCAGAAAGTAACTTCACAGATCTGATCATAAGATCATGAATTCCTAAATGAGCAGGTCATGGTGAATGATCATGCCCGGTCCTCTAATTTCTTAGTAAAAGTTTTTATTAGCCCTGTCCGTTGTTCTTGTGCATCTAGGTTAACATACCTTGAAACGCCAGGATAAGCCTCTTTTTTCAGACCCCTCAGAGGCATCACCATCCTCAAGGGAACACAATCTTGTTACCTGTCACCACCTTGCTTCTCCTACCTTAATTCACTCTTTCTTTAGTTCTTCCCTATTTCAAATAGATTATTTAAAACAACCTGAAAACTCTCATTCTAGGAAGCATTTTTCTTTGTTCAGATCTTGCTTCCAGATGTGCCCTCTGTTTGGCTCAAATTTTTTATACAAATTCTGCACAGGTTTGGATATCTTGTATCTGTCTTGTGTTTGTTACTGTCTTCTGTCTTACAAATCCCGGGAGGGATCTCTTTCAGTCAGGGACCACAGACAGCAGAGCTGAGCTCCTGAGAAAGCAGTGACGTCAGCTCCCAGGAGAAGGGAACACATTTTGAAGGTTTTCCCCATTCTGGTCAGAAACTGGCATCCTCTAATATGATGGGACACCAGAGTCTAAAGAACTAAGACCGATGGGATATAAAAGAACAGTGTTTACTGTACCTCCTAACAGTCCTTACAGAGCAGCCCAGGCCTCACTAAGGAGTTGGAGGATTTGGCCCAAGAAGGCAGCTCTTGACCAGGGGAGCCAAGGGGACAAGAGAAGCAGCCCCCTGACGAGACCCACTGTGTCTCTGTGCTGACTGCAGCTGGGGAGGGCTCGTTTGGCCTAGAGAATCTCCTGTCATTGAGCCCCACGACCCAAGTCTGAACACTGGCTGAAAGATGCTGTTGCACACGGTAATAAACTAGCCATCTTGAGCTGCATTTTATCATGAATCTGCTTCTAGGTTCTTCTAAATGTGGAAAACTGACCAGTAGAAAGATGAATGGAGATATTCTAAGTGGGATGGTTGAGCAGCTGATAAAATCTCTTCCTTGAGGGGAAGCCGCTTAATGTGTGGCTGCTTCAGTTTAGCTCAAGGACTCCTGGAGCATAATTTTCATACCCAATGAGATTTATAAAAATCACAGATCACAGATCTGGATAGGTAGTTCTCTCTCTCTCTCTCTCTCTCTCTCTCTCTCTCTCTCTTTCTTCCTCTTATACACACACACACATACACAGGGTCTCCTTCCCTCCCCACCCCTGTAACAGTGATTCGTGACCTTAACCCACAGCAGGAAAGATTTTGGCTCCCTTTAGGAGTGACAACATGGACTGTCAGAGAAACTGACCTTGAACTAGAAACACTGGCCAGGTTCATTAACAAGGGTTGAACCTCATCGTTAAACCTGGAAAACTATTGGCTTTAAAGAAGGTGTGACCCATCTTAAATCTTCAAATAGAGCCAAAATTAGTAGAAGATGAAAAATATTCTTACTCAGATGGCATTGTAAGCATCATTAATAAGCACTGAGCCCTGACTCTGAGCCAGACACTTCATGAACTCCCAGCTGGCAGACATTCAAGGCGATCCACCACGGCCCATCCTTCCCCGCCTGCAAAGTGGCCATGTGGTCTTCACTAGCAGTTAGGGAATATGCACCAGAAACTAGCTCTCTAGCATTTGTCACAGCTGTCTGGAGAATGCTTTATAAAAGTAAGTCTTGGCTCATTGACTTGAAACAAATTACAGGGACTGCTATTTGGGGAAAATTGTTAAGTGGCCTCAGGGTCTTGAATACCACCACACTAGATGTGTTCATTATTCTGGGGTTTAAAACTTCCAGAGATGGGGTAAAGAATTGTATCTTGGTTTTCTAGTGAGCAAAAGAAATCTAAATAGATAACACAAGAATAAACTTTCACAGAGACTTAATTTTAAATAAAATGCAGGAAATTCACCAACTGCATTTTATCAAAGGCAGAGCTAATGACTGGTCACTTGTATAAAATGTGGCCATTTGCCTGACCTGTGGTGGCCCAGTGGATAAAGCGTCG
Source organism: Rhynchonycteris naso (assembly GCA_037038555.1). Taxonomy (NCBI): domain Eukaryota; kingdom Metazoa; phylum Chordata; class Mammalia; order Chiroptera; family Emballonuridae; genus Rhynchonycteris; species Rhynchonycteris naso. The sequence goes on along the minus strand of CM072996.1, from coordinate 38,574,057 downwards.
ACCTGGAACACGGAGGTCGCCGATTTGAAACCCTGGGCTTGCCCAGTCAAAGCACATATGGGAGTTGATGCTTCCTCCTCCTCCCACCCCATTCGTCTCTGTCTCTGTCTCTCTCCTCTCTCTCCCCCCTCTCTAAAAATGAATAAAAATAAAATCTTTAAAATGTGGCCATTTTAATTATTAGCACTCACCTAAGTTATTGAGCAAAGAAGGTGACATAGAAGAGTAAGAATAAGAACAAAACGGTTTGTCCTGGCCAGGCACTCATTTGGAGAGAGTTGTCCCGATATGTTAAGGTTGTGGATTTGGTCGCACACAAGAACCAAACGGTGAATGTGTACATAAGTGGGACAACAAACCAATGTTTCTCTCTCTCCCTTCCTCTCTATGAAATCAATAAATGTTTAAAAATTAATGAATGATGCTTAGCCAAGCCATCTTTCTGAAAAACAGCACATTAATTAACAGATTTTGTATAAATAAATGTTACAATTATTTTTACTTAAATGGCTTTCTTCCGTATTTCTCTGGCATTAGATGTTTCTTGGTCAAAATTTAGATTTTGGGCTCATTGGCATAGAAAAAGTCTGTGCTTTCTCCAGTGCGTATCACGGTCCAGAAAACAAAGGGGATGCCATTCTTTGAAGTCGCATGTGTTACGCAAGCTATTGCCTAGCGTGCAGGCATTCATGTGGTAGCAAGATTTCCCAGCCTCCACCCTGTGCTCCAAAAGCAACTTTTAAATGCCTGTATTAGCCTGATCAGGCGGTGGCGCAGTGGATAGAGCATCAGACTGGGACGCAGAGGACTCAGGTTGGAAACCCCAAGGTTGTCGGCTTGAGCAGTGGGGTTGCTGGCTTGAGCATGGGATCATAGACATGACCCTATGGTAGCTGGCTTGAGCCCAAAGGTCACTGGCTTGAAGCCCAAAGTCACTGGCTTGAGCAAGGGGTCACGCTCTGCTGTAGCCCTTCCCCCCCATCAAGGCACAGATGAGACAGCAATCAATGAACAACTAAGGAGCCGCAATGAAGAATTGGTGCTCCTCATCTCTTTCCCTTCCTGCCTGTCTGTCCCTCTCTCTGTCTCTCTGTCTCTGTCACAAAAACAAAGCAAAACAAAAAAACTTGAATTACACTTCTTGAATGAGAGATTGTGTTGAATTCCATGGTATACTAAAATAATGTTTTAAACCTCGTTACTTACAATACAACATATAGTTTTGTAACCACCTAAAAGTTTCAGCTTCTAGTTGTGTTTAAGAGAGAAGAGCTTCTATTTCCTCAAAGACCTTAAAATAAATTTTTAATGAATTGATTTATAAAAATTGTATGGGGTTGCCGGGACCATTCAAGAGGGAAAGAATGGTGTTTTCAACAAATGATGCTAGGAAAATCAGATATCCACATGCCGAAGAATGAAGTTGTAACTTTATACTGTGTGCAAAAAGTTCACACAAAATTAAAGACCCAGATGTAAGAGCTAAAGCTGTCCTTTTGTAAAGTGGTTTATTGACATTTATAAATTTATGGACAAGAACCTAGATGTTCATATGAAGCCACCAATGAAATAACCTGCTTTCCTGAGCCTTTGCAACCATGCTTTTCCTGCAGGGTTAAACTGCCAGCCAATTTACTAAGTCAGTCAATCAACATGGATTAATTAAGCTCTGGTCTTGTACCCACCATCCTTTGCTTGGTGTAGTTTGAGCATTTCTTTAGAAATAATCTTTGCGACCCTTTCTTAACTGTTTTCAGGCTTTGCCTTTTCATTTTGAAACCTAAGATTACCACAGTAATCTTGATTTTACAGCAATAGGCATAGACCATGATAGATTTATGTGAATAATATTTTGGTAAGTATCTTGGAGCAGGAGGTAGCAAGAGAGCTGACCTTGTGGCACTTCTCTCCACATTTCTCATCCTCACCCCCAAGTCTACAATCTAGAAACTCTCCTTTGATGGCAGGAGGATCTCTTCTGATCAGGGCGTTCTACCATCCTCTGGCCTTCTTCTCCGAGAGTGGTGATCATCTGGGCACAGGATGCTGCTACTAATAAATCATTTAAGAGAAGTAGTTGTTTCCTTGGGTCATAACTGTGTGTTCTGTTGCATCTGGCCATGTTAGCGGTCCTGAAGAAACGGCATATTCCTTATTCACAGAAAGAATTAGTTCTCAAAAGCAGAACCTATGTTTCTCAGTGGATCCTGTGAAGCTGAGAATAAAGTTCGGAAGTGCTTAAGACTACAGCTGTGGCAGTGCTTTGAGGACAATGAAACCAAGCTAGAGGTGGGGGGAGCACACGAGACACAAGAAGAAACAAACATTAACCACCTGAGTGAAGTCAGTAGCTCAGCAAAATGTCCGAAGTTGATGTTGAGATTTCCTTGGATTTGGTTTTTGAAGTGATTTCTATAAAAAATAAGGATCTTTGATGATATGGTTCTATTTCATTTCTGTGGTCTCGGATTCTTTAAAAAATGTCTTGTGTGTCTTTAGAATTGGTGAATGAATGAATCTCATTTTTTTAATACTTGAAAGTTATCACTGATGCATTGTTGTTGGAGCTAGCACGTGACCATTATTGCACATAAGGTGCAGAGCTATTGTGCCCAAGAAAAGATCTAGCAAGGAAACAGAAGTAGCAGAAGACAAGTGCCCTCCTGCAAAGGCTGAGCTGGGAAGACATGGAGGCCCTGCCCCTGCTGGAAGTGTGCCTCTGTGTGGCTCACCTGTCTTCTCCTTTCAGCATGACACCAGGTAAGCTGGCCTCCAAGCCGGAGCCTGGCCTGGAGAAGCGGTGGTGCTTTATGTCAGGGTGACCTCAGTGCTCCCACATCACCTCTGCTGGTACCCTCTGGCATCCAGAGTCCAGTGTTCCAAGTAAGTGATGAAGGCTAGGGGTGAGGGACGAGGCAAAGTCCCCAAAGTTCAGCTTCCTTACTAAGTTCAGCTGGTATAAAGCAGATTTCACTTACATCTTCACTTCAGAGAGGAACGTGGCACCACCCTTGATGTTGTACACTCCACAGCTGTGACCGTCCTCATCTGTAAAATGGGGTGCACAATAGCACCCATCTCCTGGGCCGGTAAGTCCCCTGACAGTAGCATCGGCATGGTATGGGATCTTGTTAGGAAAGCCAATCTGGGAATCCTGTCCCAGACCCACAGAACCAGAAACCTGGGGTTGGAGGTCAGCCACCCATAACACAAGCCCTCCAGGTGATTCTGATGCACATTCAAGTCCGAGAAGCACTGTCATAGGGTGGTTGGGAAGAAAATAGTCAGAACAGTGTCTGGCACCTAAGCTGTTAGTATCATCATCTTCACCACCATAGAAATCCTTTCTAACAATGCTTTAATTTCCAATCATCCAGGTGCCTGTAAATCGAGATGCCTTGCCTGTGGAACATACCCCCTGGCACATAGATATGATGTAAGCTGATTCTCTTGACAGCACAAAATTCTTTCTTCTCTGTCTTGATCAACTACCATAATGGTACAGGCACAGGTTTTTACTTATGCTCTGTTATTTAAATATATATAAAACTTTTATTGAGATATACTTCACATAACATAAAATTCACCACTTTTTTAAATTTTATTTTATTCATTATTTTTAGAGAGGAGACACAGAGTGAGAGAGAGAAAGAGAGAGAGAAAGGGGGGAGGAGCTGGAAGCATCAACTCCCATATGTGCCTTGACCAGACCAGTGCAGGGTTTTGAACTGGCAACCTCAGTGTTCCCAGGTCGACGCTTTATATCCACTGCGCCACCACCGGTCAGGCCTAAAATTCACCACTTTTAAGGAAATACTTTAGTAGTTTTCAGTATATTCCTTATGTTATGCAGCCATTACCACTATTTCCAGAACATCTCATCGTCCCCAAAGGAAACCTGATACTTCTTTATAATGTTTTTATTTTATTTTATTTATTCTTTTACAGGGACAGAGAGAGGGATAGATAGGGACAGACAGACTGGAACAGAGAGAAATGAGAAGCATCAATCATTAGTTTTTCGTTGCCATTGCGACACCATAGTTGCTCATTGATTGCTTTCTCACACGTGCCTTGACTGCGGGCCTTCAGCAGACCGAGCTACCACTTGCTGGAGCCAGTGAACTTGGCTCAAGCCTGATGGGTTCACGCTCAAGCTGGCGATCTCGGAGTCTCGAGACCTCGGTCCTCCGCATCCCAGTCCAACGCTCTATCCACTGCGCCACCGCCTGGTCAGGCGAAACCTGATACTTCTTAGTCCCAGTTAGTTCCAATCCTCTTTTGCCCTGTTCCCATGATCCACATTCTGTCTCTATAAGTTTGTCTATTCTGAACATTTCATATATATAGAATCATAAAATAATGACATTTTATGTGTCTGGCTTCTTTCACTTAGCACAGGGGTGCCTACCCTTTTTCAGCTTGCGAGCTACTTAGAAGATGACCAAGTCAAAATAAAATGATCTACCTACAATAAAAATGCAAAGCATAAATTTATTTCTTCTATATTATCATTATTTAAGTTACTATTATTACTATTTAATATTGTGTATTCTTCTTTCACCTTTCTCCTCAGCTCTCTTTTTGGAGGAAAGTCAATGTCATAGTTTTTATGAACAGTCCGAAAAAGCCGCTCCACATTTCCCTTCTTTGGAATAGCAATGGCACACAGACAGATGAGGCAAACGCACTTAGAATATGACATAGTGAAAAAAATCTCCTCCCATTCTGTATGAAAGTGGTAGGTTTTAGGCTTCTTACTCGGACCAGCTACGGCACTCATTTTTATACCCTTTGTTGTATTTAGTTTAAATAAATTGAAGGCTAACTACGCAGCAATGTAACTGAACAAGTTAGCGCTGTTTAACGCGCATGCGTAGGGTGTCAAAAGTTCAGACGTCAGATTGGCTACCCTGTATGCCAATCAAAAGACAAATGTCTTTTTAATGCCATGCAATCTACCCACACTTACTTCGCAATCGACCAGTAGATCGCGATCAACGTATTGAGCACCCCTGGCTTAGCATTATGCCTTCAAAGTTTATTTGTGTATCAGTTACTTTATTCTTCTTTATGGCTGAATAATATTTTAATGTATGAATACAACATATATATCACTTTTTGAGGAAATACCAGATTGCTTTCCACAGTGACTATATCACTTTATTTCCCCATCAGCAACATATGAGGGTTCTAATTTTTCCAATCATAATACATCCTATTGTACATTTTTATATTGTACCCATGCTAGTAGGTAGAAGTAATATATCATTGTGGATTTGATTTACATCTTCCTAATTAATGGTGATATTGAAAAAAATATTAATGTGCTTACTGGTTGTTTGTGTACATTCTTTGGAAAAGTATTTAAATCTTTGTTTTTATTTTTAGAATTTATTGGAGGTTACATTGGTCACTAACATTTTATAAGTTTCAGGTGTACAATTGTATAGTACATCCTCTGTTTATTGCATTTTGTTCTCACTATCCAAAGTTTAGGGTCCTTCCATCACCATACATTTGACCCCCTTTACTCTCTTCCTCCTCACATTTTGTGCACCCATCACTATCTTCCATGTTCAGAATTCTCTTCATCTTGCAAAACTGAAACTCTGTACCCTTAAATAATAACTCTCTGTTCCCTCCTCCCCCCCAACCACAATTACTTTCCGTAAATACACTAAAAAACTCACTGAATTTTAATATGGTGACTATGTGAGTCACATTTCAATTTAAAGAAAAGTCAACGGGCCTGACCAGGTGGTGACACAGTGGATAAAGTGTCAGACTGGGACAAAGAGGGCTGAGGTTCAAAATGCCTGGGTCAACGGCTTGAGCACAGGCTCATCTGGCTTGAGCGTGAGCTCACCAGCTTGAGTGAGGGGTCGTTGGCTTGAGCGTGGGATCATAAACATGACCCCATGGTCGCTGGCTTAAGCCCAAAGGTCACTGGCTTGAGCCCAAGGTCACTGACTTGAGCCAAGGGTCATTTGCTCTGCTGTAGCCCCTGGTCAATGCACATATGAGAAAGCAATCATTGAACAACTAAGATGCTGCAACAAAGAACTGATGCGTCTCATCTCTCTCCCTTCCTGTCTGTCTGTCCCTCTCTCTGTCTCTGTCAAAAAGAGAGAGAGAGAGAAAGAAAGGAAAGAAAGAAAGAAAGGAAAGAAAGAAAGAAAGAAAGAAAGAAAGAAAGAAAGAAAGAAAGAAAGAAAGAAAGAAAGAAAGAAAAAGAAAAGCCAAGAGTCAACGGATTGATTGAAATCATTGAACAGTTTATGTCTCATAATACCACTGCATTCTAGCAGGGTTGATCAGCAATTCTCTTCCAAGATAGACCTCGAGAAAAATAATGCACTTGGAAAACACTAAATAAGTTGATATCCCCAAGTACATTTAAAAAAAAAACGTGGTGTCAGGCAAGCAGCCCTCTAGACATTCAGGCTTCTGAAAATGGCTTTGAATATCACACCCATTGGGTTTTGTTTTGTTTTGTTTTTAAATTAAATGTTTTGCTCTGTAGGGAAAAAATGATGTTCTCTCTGATTAGTTGGTAATACATCAAAGGCCTGCCTTTTTTAGAAATTTCTGGAAAGATCAGAGAAATTACAGAAGAAGGCAATGGTTTTAGGAAGGGAGCAGTCTGCTGATAGTACTAACGAGAACAGTGAGCAACCAAGCAGGGAATGGCAAGATCTGACATCCAGGGGGTGAGGGGGCACTCTAGAGTCCAGCCTTCTTTACACAGCTGCTTGAGGGCAGTTTAGCTGCCCCGACAGCTGTATATATACCCTTCATTCTGTAGCTGCCCAACCTGGGCCACTCAGCAGTCTTGGGCAGTACTTACACAGAGAGGGACAGACCACCATGATCTGTGACTTCAACAGCTCTGCACACCCATTTACACAGAGCCAGTGGTCTGAATAGCATGTGTTTACAAAGATTTTCACTTCCCCCGCCTGACCTGTGGTAGCGCAGTGGATAAAGTGTCGACCTGGGAACACTGAGGTCACCAGTTCAAAACCCTGCACTGGTTCGGTCAAGGCACATATGGGAGTTGATGCTTCCAGCTCCTCCTCCCTTTCTCTCTCTCTCTCCTTCTCTCTCTCACTCTGTGTCTCCTCACTAAAATGAATAAAATAAAAAGAAATTAAAAAAAAAAAGATTTTCACTTCCCCCTCCCCTCCAAATAAGTACATAATATGTGCATCCAAAAATCCATAAGAAGTTCTGGTATCTACTATCCTGAAGACTGCCCTCCCTCTATAAATTTGGTTTTTTTGTTTTTGTGACAGAGGCAGAGAGAAGGACAGATGGGCAGGAAGGGAGAGAGATGAGAAGCATCAATGCTTCATTGCAACTCCTTAGTTGTTCATTGATTGCTTTCTCATATGTGCCTTGACTGCGTGGCTACAGCAGAGCGAGTGACCTTTGCTCAATCCAGTGACTTTGGGCTCAAGCTAGCGACCTTGGGCTTCAAGCCAGCCACCTTTGGGCTCAAGCCAGCCATCTTTGGGCTCAAGCCAGCGACCATGGGATCATGGCTATAATCCCATGCTCAAGCCAGCAACCCCAGGGTTTCTAACCTGGATCCTCTGCATCTAAGACCAATGCTCTATCCATACTGCGCCACCACCTGGCCAGGCTATAAATTTGTTTTTAAATCTGGAGACACCTGCGGGATTTTTTAAATACCTGTGCCTGGACTTCATCCACAAGGATTCTGTTTCATAAGGGAAAGTCCTAGATGTCAGGATTTTAAAAGTCTCCCCCGGTGATTCTAACTAATATGCAGCAATGATTCTCATAACTTACGAGAATCACTGCTTCCTCCCACCTCACACTCCCTGTGTGAGATTCTGGTGGAGATCTGGGGTAGTGTACAAGAATCCATATTTGTAACAAGCTCCCTGAGTGACCTGATGCAAGGGGTCTTAAAACTGTACCTGAGACCTTTTAGGGGTATCTTACTATTACATTACAGTCAATGAATATTTGAGAATGGGGGCTTTAGTTAACAGAGTATCCTGAACTGTTGGTCATTGCTGTGGATTGCCAGTTATAGATTACCAAGAAGTTTAATGTCAAGAGTATATTCAGTGCCACTTGATCCGTGAAATAAGAAGTACAGAAGCAGCACACAGTAGGTAATCATTTACTTTCTCTGTAGTATGTAAATTGCTTTTTTGAGTACATCTTCCCATGTCTGCCAGTGCAACTGCAATGATAGCAGAATTCAAGGGAAAGAAATTAAATCTCTTCATGTTGTTTTGTGGTGTTGATTCCAGATACAAGGGTAGTTTACTAAGTGGCATTGTATCACAAAGTGGCTACGTGTGTGGTCAGACAGCATGTGTTCAAATACAAGATATACCTTTAACCACCTGCCTAAAAGGTACAATAAATAATAGTAAGACAAGCCAGTAAGCCAGGAGCAGTGGAAAATGGAAACTGAGATTGATAGTAGAATTGCCAAGCAGTTTATAGCCATCTAAGTGTTACAGGAGGGTGACGTGACCTCAATTCTTGTTTTTATAAGAGAAATACCATATTTTTCGCTCCATAAGACACACCTGACCATAAGACACACCTAGAGTTTTAAGGAAAATAAGAAAAAAAAATTCTGAACCAAATGGTGTGTTAAAATATTTAATAAAATACTGTATTTTTTGCTTCATAAGATGCACGGGCATTTTCCCCTCCACTTTTGGGGCAAAAAAAGTGTGTTTTAATGGAGCAAAAAATACAGTCATTGAATCAAGAGACAAAGTGCAGCAGACATAGAAAGTATCTACTGGTTATGTAGGAAGAAAGTCAGAGAAAAGGGGTCCTTGGAGACAGGTTCAGGGGGGCAGCCCAGGACGAGCTGCTGCTGCCCACTGCTCCCTGGCTGCAAGTCTAGTGAGGTCCCTCAGAGCTCCAGGTGTGTCTTTAGGGCCATGGTCTTCATTGATTAGATTGCACCAAGGCAGGAGGTCATTAGTCATTGCAGCCTGTGGCTTTCCTTGGACTGGTTTTGCTGCTTTTCTGGGCCTGGAGCTGAAACACAACTGAGACCTAGATGTTATCCCTAGGGGTTAATGCTTAAGCACTATTTTCTGGCTTTCTTGTTTACTCTTCCTTTAAGAGAATCTAAAACCACATGACTAGTGATATGCCATGATCAGCTACATGAAATCAGGGGTCTAAACCACATCACCAGCTAAGGGAGGAAAGGTCACCCTGGGGGCAAGGTCCTTGTTTTATCAGTTTTGCCTGTTGCTAGGCACCTGGGGCTTTCCACCCTGATGACCTTCTGTGCCTGGCCTGTAGTCCTTCCTCAACTCCTGTCTGTCTAACTGCCTGACACATTGGTAAACTGCAACATCCTACCTTCCCTAACCAAGGACACTTAAGAGTAAATTCACACTCTCCTTCCCAAGAATAGGGTAAGTAGCTTAAGTCACCCTACTTAGGAAGGTAGACAGAAGAAATTCAATTAGTGCTCTTTGTGCCAACCTCACCCAAGAACAGATGAAATTAAGGAAATAAGTCCCATTTTGGTGCATCAACATACAGCTGATAAATATTTTTGAGATCCTTCCCTAAGATTTCCCTTACAACCCAGCCTCAAAAACTCTCCCCCTCTTCTTCCCTCGCAGAGGTGTGTCTCCTAAACTCTAAGGGTCCCCAAGAGACTTAGAACCAGAGGAGCGGTGGCAGGCAGCTCCTCATCTTGGGCTAACTCCCCGAACCTGTCTCCAAGGCCCCCTTATCTCTGACTTTCTAGTGTAGGCTCATTTTTTCCCTGTTGGGGACCAAAAAGCCAAAAGGGTTTTTGCAGTTTAGAATTTTGGGGGACAGAGGTGTGGGGAACTGCCTGTAAGCTGACAGTCTGCCCAGCTCCCCACCTCACTTATTGTGATTAAGTTGCAAAAGGCTGTTAAGCCATGGTGCTGGATTGTTTATACTCATCTTACGTCCCCATGTCCCCCAGAAAGACTGGAGGCAAGTTTCTTCTATCCTTTGTTTTGTGTAAAGTTAAGATAATATGTATGGTGGGGGTTTTCTGCACTTGGTAAAATTCTTGGATTGCTTTGGAAATATGATCAGAGATCTCATTGATTTGCTAATGGCCCACTTTGCCTTATAAATAAAGCAATAAGTGATATGGAGGGTGCTCCCTTCTTGCCAACAGCAATTGCAGAGCCCTCCCGACCCCATCCTTTATTTCTTTAAGCCTATTTTCTTAATTCCACGCCATTCCCACTCAGGACCTGGAATTACTAGCTATGCTGGTTCATGGCATTTTCCTATAACCTTTCTAGAGAGTCTAGGCCAGTGGTTCTTAACCTTTTCTGAGGTACCGAACCCACCAGTTTCATATGAGCATTCACTGAACCCTTCTTTAGTGATAAATAAAATATGATTTTTTTTTTCCAAATTCAAGACATAGGTATATGTTATTTTACTGGTGCACAAAATGAGCCATGCATGAACATCACCTTGCTCAAAGAACAAAACCAACAAAGTGCATGAACTCACAACAAATTACAGTATTACTTTATTCTGGCCTCCGCGGCAGAGGCTTCTCCGAACCCCTGAAACCGACTCATCGAACCCTAGGGTTCGATAGAACCCAGGTTAAGAAGCACTGCACTGGGCCTGATCTGTGGTGGTGCCGTGGATCAAGCGTCGACCTGGAAATGCTGAGGTCACCAGTTCGAAACCCTGGGCTGCTTGTTCAAGGCACATATGGAAGTTGATGCTTCCTGCTCCTCCCCCCTATCTCTTTCTCTCTATCTCTCCTCTCTAAAAAATGAAAGAAAAAAAAGAACCACTCACTAGATCAACTGGATTTAATACATATCTTCAGAACCTTTCACCCCAAAGCAGCAGAATATACGTTTTTTTCAACTGCTCAAGGTACATTCTCTAGAATAGACCACATATTAAGATTGAAAACATATCAAGCATCTTCTCTGGTCAAAATGGAAATAAACTAGAAATCAACTACAATAGAAAAACTGAAAAACATTCAAACACTTGGAGACTAAATAGCATGATATTAAATAATGAATAGGTTAACAATAAGATCAAGGAAGAAATAAAAAATTTCCTTGAAACAAATGAAAATGAACATACAACTCAAAATCTATGGGACATAGCAAAAACAGTCCTGAGAAAGAAGTTCATAGCATTACAGGCATACCTTAAGAAGCAAGAAAAAGCCTGACCTGTGGTAGCGCAGTGGATAAAGCGTTGACCTGGGAACACTGAGGTCGCCAGTTCAAAATTCTGTCCTGGTCTGGTCAAGGCACATATGGGAGTTGATGCTTCCAGCTCCTCCCCCCTTTCTCTCTTTCTCTCTCTCTCTCACTCTGTATCTCCTCTCTAAAATGAATAAAATAAAAAATAAAAAAAAAAGAAGAAAAAGCTCAAATAAACAACTTAACCCTGCATCTAAAAGAAATAGAAAAGAACAACAAATAAAACCCAGAGGAAGTAGAAGGAAGGAAATAATAAAGATCAGAGTGGAAATAAATGACATAGAGGCTAAGAAAAACAATACAAAAGATCAATGAAACCAACAGCTGGTTCTTTGAAAAGGTAAACTAGATTGACAAGCCTTTAACCAGATTCATCAAGTAAAAGACAGGACTCAAACAAATTAGAAATGAAAATGGAGAAGTAACAACTGACACTGCAGAAATACAAAGGATTGTAAAAAAATACTATGAAGATCATATATATGCTAAAAAATTGGACAACCTACGTGAAATGGATAAATTCCTAGAAACATACAATGGTCTAAGAGACAACCAGGAAGAATCAGAAAACCTAAACAAACCGATTACAATAAATGAAATTGAAACAGTTATCAAAAAACTCCCAACAAACAAAAGTCTTGGACCAGATGGTTTCACAGGCAAATTTTACCAAATATTCAAAGAAGAACTAACACCTATTATTCTCAAGCTATTTGAAAATTCAAGAAGAGAGAAGACTTCCAAGCTCCTTTTATGAGGCAAGCATTATCCTCATTCTAAAATCAGGTAAAGATATTACAAACAAAGAAAACTATGGACCAATATCCCTGATAAACATAGATGCTAAAATTCTCAACAAAATATTAGCAAACCAGATCCAGCAATGCATTTAAAAAGCCATACATCATGATCAAGTGGGATTTATTCCAGGGAGGGCAAGGCTGGTACAATATTTGCAAATCGATCAATGTAATTTATCACATAAACAAAATGAAGAATAAAAATCACATGATTATATCAATAGATGCAGAAAAGGCATTTGATAAAATCCAGCACCCATTCATGATCAAAACTCTCAGTAAAGTAGGAATACAGGGAACATTCTTTAACATGATAAAGGCCATCTATAAAAAACCGACAGCCAACATCATACTCAATAGACAAAAATTAAAAGCAATCCCCTTGAGATCAGGAACAAAGCAGGAGTGCTCCCTTTCACCACTTTTATTCAATATAGTTCTGGAAGTCCTAGCCACAGCAATCAGACAAGAAGAAGAAATAAAAGGCATCCAAATAGTCTCAGTCAAAAAACTACTAAACCTGATAAATGAATTCGGCAAGGTGGCAGGATATAAAATTAATATTCAGAAACCAGTGGCATTTTTATACACCAACAATAAACAGTCTGAAAGAGAAATGAAGGAAACAATCCCCTTCACTATTGCAACAAAAAAATAAAGTACCTAGGAGTAAATTTAACCAAGGAGATAAAAGAGCCTGACCAGGCGGTGGCGCAGTGGATAGAACATCGGACTGGGATGCAGAGGACACAGGTTCAAGACCCCGAGGTCGCCAGCTTGAGCACAGGCTCATCTGGTTTGAGCAAAGCTCACCAGCTTGGACCCATGGTTGCTGGTTTGAGAAAGGGGTTACTCAGTCTGCTGAAGGCCTATGGTCAAGGCACATATGAGAAAGCAATCAATGAACTAAGGTGTCACAACAAAAAACTGATGATTGATGCTTCTCATCTCTCTCCATTCCTGTCTGTCTGTCCCTATCTATCCCCCTCTCTGACTCTCTCTCTGTCTCTGTAAAAAAAAAAAAAAAAAAAAGGAGGTAAAAGACTTGTACTCAGAAAATTGTAAGACATTGAAAAAAGAAATAAACGAAGATACAAACAAGTGCCAGTATATACCGTGTCCATGGATAGGATGAATAAACATCATTAAAATGTCTATATTACAGCCTGACCAGGTGGTGGCGCAATGGATAGAGTGTCAAACTGGGATGCCGAGGACCCAGGTTCGAGATGCCAAGGTCGACAGCTTAAGCCCGGGCTCATCTGGTTTGAGCAAAGCTCACCAGCTTGAGCCCAAGGTTGCTGGCTCGAGCAAGGGGTCACTCAGTCTGCTGCAGCCCCCTGGTCAAGGCACATATGAGAAAGCAATCAATGAACAACTAAGATACTGCAACAAAGAATTGATGCTTCTCATCTCTCTCCCTTCCTGTCTGTCCCTATCTGATCTGTCCCTCTTTCTGACTCTCTCTGTCACAAAAAACAAAATAACAAACAACTACAATAAAATGTCTATATTACACAAAGCAATCTATAGATTCAATGCAATTCCTATTAAAATGCCAATAGCATACTTCAAAGATATAGAACAAATATTCCAAAACTTTATATAGAACCAAAAAAGAACACAAATAGCCTCAGCAATCTTGAAAATTAAGAATAAAGTGGGAGGTATCACATTTCCTGATATCAAGTTATACTATCAAAACAGCTTGATAGTGGCATAAGAACACTCATACAGATTAATGGAACAGAACAGAGAACCTAGAAATAAACCCACACCTTTATGGTCAATTGATATTAGACTAAGGAGATAAGAGTACATACAGTGGAGTAAAGACAGTCTAATAAATGATACTGGGAAAATTGGTCAGGTACATGAAAAGCAATGAAACTAGACCACCACCTTACACCATTCACAAAAATAAACTCAAAATGAATAAAAGACTTAAATGTAAGTCATGAAACTATAAACATCTTGGAAGAAAACATAAACCGTAAACACTCCAATATCTCTCATAGCAATATTTTTACTGATTTATCTCCATGGGCAACTGAAATAAAGGACAAAATAAACAAATGGGACTGTATCAAACTAAAAAGCTTTTGCACAGCAAAAGACACCATGAACAAAATTAAAAGACAACTCACACAATGGGATAACATATTTGTCAATATGTCTGATAAGGGGTTAATAACCAAAATTTATAAAGAACTTGTAAAACTCAACACCAGGAAGGTGAACAATCCAATTAAAAAATGGGCAAAAGAACTGAATAGAGACTTCTCCAAAGAGGACATACAGATGGCCAATAGGCATATGAAAAAATGTTCAATGTCATTAATCATCAAAGAAATACAAATTAAAACCACAATGAGATACCACCTCACACCAGTCAGAATGGCGCTCATTAACAAGTGCTGGCGAGGATGTGGAGAAAAGAGAACCCTTTTGCACTGCTGGGTGGGGGTGGGGGGTGGGGGAATGCCACTGTATGGAGTTTCCTCAAAAAATTAAAAATGGAACTGCCTTTTGACCCAGCTATCCCAGAGTTAGGAATATACCCTAAGAACACCAAATCACTGATTCAAAAGAAGATATGCAGTCCCATGTTTTTGCAGCATTGTTTACAATAGCCAAGATATGGAAACAGCTCAAGTGTCCGTCAGTGGACAAGCAGATTAAAAAGCTGTGGTACATATACACAATGGAAAAACTACATGGCTGTGAAAAAGAAGGAAATCTTACCTTTTGTGATGGCATGGATGGACTTGGAGACTATTATGCTAAGTGAAATAAGCCAGGCAGAGAAAGACAAATATCATATGTTCTCAATTATATGTGGTATCTAATGAACAAAGTGAACTGAGGAATGGAATAGAGGCAAAAGCGGGGTTGCAGGAAGCAGAGGGACAGCTGTCAGAGGGAAGGGGGATGAGGGGATAGGATCAGAGAAGGTGAAGGGATTAGTGAGATTATATATACATAACACATAGATACAGATAACAGGATGGCAAAGCCCAGGAGGGAGAGGGGGCTATGGGGGACAAAGAAGTGGGGGTGCGGGGGTTGTATTGAGTGGAACACTTGAATTCATGTTAACACAATAAATCACAATTAATAAAAAATTTAAAAAAAGAAAAGAAGTGTCATTTTAACAATCGGTTCACCAAACTCAACAAAAAATTAGGTATCAGTTCTGCTGAACTGGTGCAAACCAGCTGAATCCTATCACTGGTCAAGAGTTTTCATTTCTTAAAAACCTATTTACCTGTTTCTTTCACTCAGTGAATATTAACCAAGTGCCTTCTCTGTCCCTGGCTCTGTGCTCGACTCCATGCTATAATCAAACGAGGAAAGTTTGGCTTCTGTTGGCTAAGGAGGAGACAGACTATTCATCTTCATCTAAACTGGACCATTTAGAACCTTGAAAGAACTTTTCTCAAATAGATTTCTAGTTGATGTTCTATATATCTTATTGGAGGGGTTTTTGTTTGTTTTTTGGTTTTTTAGTGAGAAAGGGACAGACAGGAAGGAGAGAGATGAGAAGCATCAACTCATAGTTGCGGCAACTTAGTTGTTCATTGACTGATTTCTCATATGTGCTTTGAGGCGAGGGTGGGTAGAGGCTCCAGTGACCCCTTGCTCAAGCTAGCAATCTTTGGGCTCAAGGCAACAACCTTGGGCTTCAAGTCTGTAACCTTTGGTTTCAAGCCAGCAACCTTGGGCTTCAAGCCAGTGACCTCTGGGCTCAAGCCAGCGACCATGGGGGTCATGTCTATGACCCCACACTCAAGCCAGTGACCCCGCACTCAAGCTGGTGAGCCCACACTCAAGCCAGCAACCTTAGGCTTTCAAACCTGGGTCCTCAATGTTCCAGGTCGATGCTCTATTCACTGTTCCACCACCTGGTCAGGCTCCTATTGGGGTTCTTGAACAAAAGCATTCAATAAAGGCAATTCCATATTAAAAGAGATACTTGTGAGATTGTGATTTGTAATAATATATATTTGGCCTTCATCTCCCCAACCCCCCCCCCATTTCTGGCACAGAGTTCCTAAGACCCTTTGATTGTTCTAGGTGTTGAGAGAGACAAAGATGTCTCTTGTTATGTTAATTAGGTGACTTTTGGATCACAAACATGAATTATAAAACACTGATCTGGATCTGTTTTAGGAAGATGCTTAAATTACTATAAAGCCTACCTTGAATTTAACACAAAATACCTCAACCTGGATAGAAACAACAAAACTCAAGCAGTTGTCTTCATGTTTGAAAAACCCCAAACTGCCCTGTCTGGGTGGCTCAGTTGGTTGCAGCATCCTGCTGAGATGCAGAGGTGGCTGGTTCAATCCTTGGCTGGGGTACATACAGGAACAGATTGATGCTTCTGTCTCCCTCTCTCTCCCTTCCCCTCTCTATATTCATAAGAAAAGAAAGAAAGAAAAAGAAAAACCCCAGACTAAGCTCTGGAGCACTAGCAAACCTTATTAAATGACACAGCGCGCCATTTGGATATGCACTCTGATTTTTTAAACAGAAAGGATAGCCAAATTAAATTGCTTATTCAGTACCATCCAAGGGAGCTAACAGAGAACAGAGTCCAAGTGTTGACGATCACCTATTATTGGGAAATGGCTTGGAATGACCACTCAAAGAGAACAATGGTGTACATTATGAAACAACAAGGCAAAATGTTCAATAAACTAAAAAAACATAAGTCAACTTCTCAAGTAGTACTGTATAATTTACATGCCCCATTACTAGAAGTTGTGCGCTACAGAATTTTAAGATTACATACCACACATTGCTACCTAGAGAACATAAGTATTTGTAACCATTACATTCATAATCATGTATATTTGTTGAATCTTTGGAATTATCAACTTTTAAGGGATCAGCAAAGAGGAAATAATAGGAAAGACTAGGATAGAGATTGAAGCCAATAAAGAGTTCTGAGCTTGACCAGGTTGTGGTGTAGTGGATAGAGCACCAACCTGGGATGTTGAGGACCCAGGTTCTAAACCCCGAATCGCAGGCTTGAGTGTGGGTTTACCAGCTTGAGCATGGGATCATAGGCAAGACTGCACAGTTGCTAGCTTGAGGCCAAAGGTAGCTAGCTGGCTTGAAGCCCAAGGTTGCTGGCTTGAGACCAAAGGTCACTAGCTTGAGCAAAGGGTCACTGGAGACCCCACCCAGTCCCTTGAGACCCCAACGCACATACAAGAAAGCAATCAATGAACAACTAAAGTGCCACAACTACGAGTTGATGCTTCTCATCTCTCTCCCTTCCTGTCTGTCTGCCCCTTTCTGTCCCCCCCCCCCAGCTTGCTAAAATAAAAGAAAGTGTTCTGAGAAAAGAGTACTCCACAGGGCCCAAAGCAGCAAAGAGTTCAGAGAGAAGGATTAAGAAGAGCCCAATGGATTTAGCAACCAGAGTCACCGGTGACCCTGACAAAAACAATTTCAGTAGCTTGTTAAAGGCAAAAGCTGGCTTATATTAGGTTAAGGAAAGAAAGGGAAGTATGAAAAACCTTCAACATTCCATTAATTCATTCATTTAGTTTAATGTGTACTGAGCGGCTACCAAGGATACACTGGCAGTTGGTTCCAAAGGGAAGAACAGAAAGAGAAGTTGAGGCCGTTGAATTTTTCCCAGTATTCAGCACTTGACTGACCTGCGAAGTATTCAGTGTTCTGATTTGCTCGTGTGTGCTTTACATATATGAGATAGTACAAACTGCTGAAAACAATGACCAGAACGTGAATTAAGTGATAAACATTCAGTACAGTACAAGCCTTACATAAATACCACCATATTATATATGGTACAAGCAAGTCATGATTTACCCACTGGGGACAATTTCTCATTTCCTCAAGATCATCCATTCCCTGTAGCTGAAGACTGGGGTCCTGAGGTCATTGAGACATTTCTTCAGGATCAAATGGTATCTTCTCAAAAGGAAAGTCCCTCCACTTTGTATACAGTGTCTGAGCTCCGGTGGCAATATCCTCCACTACAAAACTTTCAATTTTTATAACTGGAATCTCAAATGTCTTATACTTCACATGGATTCCCCAGTCGTGAAGGCAGTCCTGTCTGGCACAGAAAATCTTTGCTTTCTTTTTAAAAATTCCCACATCCTTTGGTTTGGGATGTAATATTTTCACAAAGCACTTCTCAAAAGTATCTCCAACCACAGTGTAATGGCATTCCTATAGATGAAGGGACCAAACATACAAAGTAGATTGTTAGAACCAGTTCACAAATGTGATTTAATAAAACAAAACAACCTAACCAGGCACTGGCACAATGGATAGAGTGTTGGACAGGGACGCAGAGGACCCAAGTTCGAAACCCCGAGTTCGCTGGCTTGAGCGCTGTCTCATCCAACTTGAGCACAGGCTCACCAGCTTGAGTACGGGTTGCTGACTTGAGTGTGGGATCATATACAAGACCCCATGGTTGCTGGCTTAAGCCCAAGGTCACTGGCTTGAAGCCCAAGGTTGCTGGATTGAGCCCAAGGTCGCTGGCTTGAGCAAGGGGTCGCTCACTCTGCTGTAGCCCCCCTGGTCAAGGCACATATGAGAAAGCAATCAATGAACAACTAAGGAGCCACAAAGAATTCATGCTTCTTATCTCTCTCCCTTTCTGCCTGTCTGTCCTTCTCTGTCCCTCTCTCTGTTTCTGTCACACACACACACAAAAATAAAACAAAAACTCCACGATAATCTGAGAAGAAGATAAGGTGGGACCCCACCTATTTTACAGATGAGGAAAGAAGGCAATATGAGTCACCTGCAGGCCAATACAGAATCCATGCAGCCTGACTCCCAGTTCCATGGGTGGAAGTGACAGCTGGGGTAAAGGGACAAGTGAGTTGATAGGGCACATCTCTTGAAGAGGAGGACTAAGAAGTTTCCAGGAAATTTAACTTCTTAAAGTAGATATTCTTACTAATTCAGAAACAAAAGGGGTATTTGTTGCAGTTCTGTGAAGGCTGAGTTTACCAGTGGCCTGGCAGGCATAATCCAAAAATACAAGGAAAAACAACAAAATGTCAACATGGATCTGAACAGGGTCAGGGACTGTGCCCACAGGCCCTGCCTGCAGCCATCTTTAGAGCAAACCTGAGAAAAGCCACACCACACAGAACAAATACAGATCCAACATACCAGTCCCTGAGGAAAACTTACCATCTAAAAGGGCCCTTTTCAATAGAAAAATCACCCAGCTGAAAGGATCTTTTACAGCTAAAGAAGCAAACTCCGAAAAGTCTGGGAATTTGCCAGTATCTCCCTAATATGCGTCCTGCTCAAACAGCTTAACTGATGAAAGACTTCAACTTTCTGTAGACTAAACAGAACTCTCAAGTAATCACTCATCATCTGAACCAGCCCAAGGTCCATCCAAACCTCCAACGGCAGCTGTTGAATTATGACCAATTCCTGTCCCTAGAGATTTTTTTATTCTTTTATATAAAAGGTAAGCATATATAAATGAAGGCTAAACTGCAGATACTGTGTTTTAAAAATAAGGAGATACTTTGTTTATAAAAGTGACCCATCTCCCAAAAAGAAAGATTAGAAAACATAAACTAGTACAAAGAGAGAAAAAAATCATGGAATCTCACTTCAAAATATTAATGCATGTTAGTATGTTTCCTGTAGTCTTTTTTGTTGTTGACAGCGACAGTGACATTGTTGCTATTACTCACACAGCTGCAATCAGAGCAGATTTATAATTTTGTATCCTGGTTATTTTTTCCACTTTACCATTAGTTTGTAAGGAGTTTTTCATTATACTAGATAAACTTCATAGTCGTTTTGTAAAATGAACCTTATTTTAGAATAATTTTAGATTTACAGATTTGTTACAAATATAATCCAAAGAATCCCTATGTAACTTTCCCCCACCCTGCCTGAACGCTAACATCTTACATACCATAGTACATTTGTCCAAACTAACACGTCATATCAGCACATTACTATTAACCATACTACAGATTTTACCTCTTTTCCTGGTAATAACTTTTATCTATTCTAAGATCTAATTGAAGAAAACACATTGCATTTAGCATAACCATTATTTATTAATGGCTGCATAATATTTAATTAAGTGGCTGTGCAGCAATTTTTAAAACGATTTCTTTATTGTTGAAATTAAGGGTTTCTTTTTAACTTTTTAGAGCTTGTAAAATACATGGGCCATGACATAATAAAGTGTTAAGGAAATAATAGTGATCTTATTACAAATATCTCACCAATAGTTGATCTCTACTTAGTGCTAAAAGGTGACCTAGTGCTTTTTGTGAAAAGGGCTGCTTACCTCCACCACTCTTATGTCAGCTGTATAACATGCAACGGTTTTGCACTTCCTGCAGAGCAGTTTTTTAATTTTCTTATCAAGTACAGGTTCTGCTTTTCCTTGATGATCCCTGATGAATTTTTCATGAATCTGTATCTGGTGAATCTACATGGAAAAAGAAAAACACCTCATAAATATAATTTAAGTATAACTAAGATATACATACATATATATATATATCATTCATTCTGCATTCATATACACTTCCATGAACATGTCATGTATACCTGGCAGCTTTGTAAAAATTCCATAGATAATTTTATTGGTTTTAACTCGTTGTTAGTCAATGTTTATTAATTGTGACCTCCAATTAGTCTTCTAATTTCCTCATCAAAGTTACTCATAAAAGCACTAAAGATGTCCATAAAATAGTCATGTAAATCATGCTTTCTACTTCAGTAGCTGAAGAAAACTAAAATGTCCTTCACAAATAGATATATAATATGTACTGACTGTTTCAGACATAATTACACCCACTTCCAGGACACAAACTCATTGAATGCAACAGCAAGTAGAAAAGCCCTCACTATCTAAAATATTATTTTCTCTATCCTCTTCCAACCACACAGAGTACTGTCAAATTACAGTAAAATTAAATGTATGTAGCCCAGGTTGGTTAGCTCAGCTGGTCAGAGTCTCAATACACCAAAGCTATGGACTCGGTGCCTAGTCAGGGCACAAACAAGAATCAACGAATGAGTCTGACCCTGTAGTGGTGCAGTGGATAGAGCATCGACCTGGGATGATGAGGATCCAGGTTTGAAACCCTGAGGTTATCACTTGAGCATGGGCTCACCAGCTTGAGCACAGGGGTCACTGGCTTGAGTGTGGGATCATAGATATGAACATATGGTTACTGGCTTGAAGCCCAAGGTCCGTGGCTTGAGCCTAAGGTCACTGGCTTGGGCAAGGGGTCACTGGCTCAGCTGGAGCCCCCTGGTCAAGGCATGTAGACGAAAGCAGTTAATGAACTGAAGTGCCACAACAAGTTGATGCTCCTCATCTCTCTCCCTTCTTGTCTATCTGCCTGTCTCTCTCACTTAAAAAAAAAATCAACCAATGAATACATAAATAAGTGGAATAACAAATCATTGTTTGTTTCTCTCTCTCTTCCTTCTTCTCTTTCTACTTCAAAATTTAGGCCTTGGCTAAGTATAAGCTCAGATTTAATTAAAATAAAATAACAAAATGAAAAACTGTGACACAATTTCCACCCATATCAGCAAAGACTGACTGGGGAACCTTGATTTCCACTTTGCAAGACTAACTAAGTGCCCTAATACTCCTACCTGGTGCTGTCAGAGAAGGCCAAGTAGGAAGCCAGGACTTTCATCCCTGCTTAATCCTTGTCTCCTTTGCTTATGGTGTCAGTAGAGATCATGTGAAGAGCCAGAACTCCCACTTTCCTCCAGCAGTAACAAGCAGCCTCCCCTTAGTTGGTATCAATAAAAGGTGAGTGGGAAACCAAGACTTCTACCTCCACCTGGCAGTGATGAAGCTATATCTTCCCACTTCTCTGCCAGAATGGTATCAGAAAAGTCAGCCAACATAGAAGGTAAAAAATGATCTTAAGTCTCATAATATAATGTGAAAATATCCAGGTTTCAAAAAAAAAATCACTCTTTCTACCAAAAACCAGAAAGATCTAAACTGAATGGAAAAAAAAAAATCAACGGATGCCACCTCTGAAAATTCAGAAATGTTATAATTATCAGAGGAAGATTTTAAAACAGTCATGATAAAAATGTTTCAATGAGTATTCATAAACACTTTGGAAAGATGAACAACTATAAAGGGCTCAACAAAGAAATGGAAGTTTTAATGTATGTGCTGCTGAAGCAAGCAAAGAATGGGAGTTGTAAAGAGGAACCAAATGGAAATTTTAGAATTAAATAATGTTATAACAACAACAAAAAAAAAGCTCAGCAATGGGTTTAACATCAAAATGGGGGACAAAATAACCAGTTACCTGGAACACAAAATAATAGAAATTATCCAACTGAAACAAGAGAAAGTATATAGAGTGAAAAAAAATGAATAGAGCCTTAGGGATCCTTAGGACTATAAAAAAAATGTTTAACATTCATGTTACTGGAGTCCTGGAAGGAGAGGAGAAAGACAGCAGAGCTTAAAAAGTACTGAAAGAAATAAGGGCTGAATATTTCCCAAATTAAACATAATATAATATAAACTTTCAGATTCAAAAAGCTGAATAAATACCAAACAGGATAAACCCAAAGAAATCTACACCAAGACAAATTAAAATTGAACTTCTGAAGACTAAAAACATAGGGGAAAAAAATCTTAAAAGTGGCCAGAAAAGCAAGACACCTTACTTATGGAAGAAAAAGCCATCTGAATGACAGCAGATTTCTCATCCAAGACCATGGAGGCCAGAAAAAAGTGAGATAATATTTTTCAAACACTGAAAGAAAACACTGTTAACCTGAACTCTTATACCCAGCAATATATCCTTCAAAAATAAAGAGGAAATCAAAACAATCTTATATGAGGGAAACTAAGAGAATTTGTTCACCAACAAACTTCCCCAAAAGAATGACAAAAGGAAATTCTCTAAACAGAATAAAACGATAAAAGAAGAAATCTCAAAACATCATAGTCTGACCAGGTAGTAAAGCAGTAGATAGAGCATCAACCTGAAACACTGAGGATTCAGGTTTGAAACCCCGAGGTCACCAGCTTGAATGTGGGCTCATCTGGCTTGAGCACAGGCTCACCAGCTTGAGTGCGGGGTGGCCGGCTCGAGCAAGGAGTTACTGGCTCAGCTGGAGCCCCCCAGTCAAGGCACATATTAGAAAGCAATCAATGAACAACTAAAAGTGATGTAACTATGAGTTGATACTTCTCATCTCTAAGTGAATTTGGACTGAATGTACATTTTAAAAATATTCAGCCATTCCATTCAGGAGGAAAGCATGTCTTTACTTTTACTTTTGTCTTAATTTAACACATATATCTCAGTAAAAGTTAATAGTCATCTTTATTTATGCTTCAAACTTTTCTGGGTAAGCCAATAAGTATATACTTAAACAGATGGACTCTGCTAGCTCTACCCCTAACTAATCATGTGATCTACTGCCACTGAAGCTCTTCATGCCCCAGTTTCCTTCCTATAAAATACCATAATAAGAGGACCTGGTGGAGAACCCATGTTCTATATGTGTGAGTTGTAATTATTGTCACTGTGAGTGTAAATCTTCCTTCCTCTCATATCTTCTAACTAGATACTCATCATTCATAGAAAATACATTGATCTCTAAAGCACTTCAAATTCAAATAGAATGTTACTTATATAAACAAAGTTAGGTCTGGAATGTAGGAAAGCAATCAAAATATGGTTTCCCAACCCTTATTCTACCTGAAATAATCTTTACTCATTTTGTAAAAATAAAGGACACTTATGCCTTCTGTTTTCAATTCCATTTTTCCCTGCTCTAAAACTGTGACATTATGTGTACTTATTTCCATTTCCATTATCATTATTTCCTTTGGACATATTTCTAGAAGTGAAATTCCTGAGTTACATGGTATACATTTCCTTATGAACAAATTTAATTTCCTTTTGTCAGATATGGCTCTAATCATCTCTTAAGGCAGACTGGGCGTGGGAGGTGTAATAGAAAAGAGGGTAAAGTATAACCAGGCAGTGGCACAGTAGATAGAGCATTGGCCTGGACACTAAAGACCCAGGTTCGAAACCCTGCACCAGCTTGAGCATGGGCTCATTGGGCCTGAATGTGAGCTCACCAGCTTGAGCCCAACGCCATTGACTTGAGAAAGGGGTCACTGGCTCGGCAGGAGCCCCCAGTCAAGGCACATATGAGAAAGCAATCAATGAACAATTAAGGCACCGCAACTATGAGTTCACGCTTCTCAACTCCCTTTCTGTTTGTATGTCCCTGTATATCCCCCCCACCCTAAAAAAAAAGAAAACAAAATGGGTAAAAATATAAACCTGCCATTTGGGCATCCAATTTCTAAAAGTTCCCTTATATCTAATGATATTCATTATATACTAAAATTCACTCAAATATGAATAATCCCAAATATTTTAAATGTTGCTATAGGCAATAAATCCTAGTAAATTAAACTATTGTTGCTATACTTTAAAATAACTCAATAACTGCATAAAGAGACTCTACCAACATCACACGTTAAATCTATAGCACACTGCCTCTCTCCTCCTCCCATGGTTAAGAAACAGCCTAATTCCGTGCACTAAAGTGGAAAAAAGCAAAACTATGGCATCCTGATTGTGTGCAGTCATGGGTACATATCATTTTGGAAGTTCTTTCATCAAAATGAACTTTCTTTCACTCCACATCTTATTCCCTACTCCATGAGGAAGGAAAGTGGTATTCCTCATTTTGATTTCAAGCTAGAACCATAAAAATATTCTTTATTCCTCATTTCCCCAGAAAGAAATACTCCCAAATCTTGAAGCATCCCTCATGAAAATCAGTCCTTGGATATCTCTGGACTAGAATCTACATGTTAAAATGGCTGCAGAGTAACCAGAGATTCCCCAGAGACCACAGCATTCTAAGGAAGGCCGGCCACATGCATACAATGGACAATACAGCTGTGGGGTTGGGGAAGAAAGCGTAGTCTCCCTCTCCATCTACCCAGTGACTGCCTCAGAGAGCACCAAATTGTTACCCACTCTTCTACAATTTCTTCCTCTCATGAAAGCCAGTATTCAGGGGTCAAGGTGCTCAGATACAACACCCAAATCCCTTATGAAAGCAACACAGAAAGGGTTCTCGCTGCAAGAAACACAATTCCTTTCAATTTTAAGAATATAAAGTTGTCCCTATGTTATTATACTTCTACTTAAGCCTTTGCAAGCAAAGCCTTCCTCTTTCTACAGAGCAGCTGGTCACCTATGATAGGACAGGGATGATGCCAAGTGTCCAAGCTCCCAGCTGCCACATAATGACTCCCAGCTACACTTGTCTGGGTTCCCTCTCACTCTTGACCATCTCTGCCCATGTTCTAACTATGGGGTTTAGGGAAATCCCAAATGCTCTTCTATAGCCTGGTGTGACAGATATATCATCCATTTTCTCTTCACTCCACTCCTTGACCTAGTGTACTGGCTACAAAAGAATGTCTATGCCTGGTCCAGCCTCCATCTTCCTCAATGGACTTTTACTCTATTGTTTCTGCCACACATGAATCTAATAAGTAGTTAGTCACCCCATGGAGGGGATAAAAATTAGTCTTTGGGTATTAACGCTAATACGGCTATAAGGTTTTTATTGGCACCATTCCCAATGTCCTATATAAGTGGCTCAGTGAAAAATCCCTATCCCTCAGTAAAATTAAGGAGAAAAATTAAGAGGAACTAAAGAATTTCTCTGCACTTCTTCTCACTGAAAATATGGAAGAAGTGTTTTTAAAATATCTTGGTCACTAGCCTGACCTGTGGTGGCACAGTGGATAAAGCATCAGCCTGGAACGCTGAGGTCTCCTATTCGAAACCCCAAACTTGCCTGGTCAAGGGACATACCAGAAGGAACTAGTATGAGTTGATGCTTCCTGTTCCTGCCCCTTTTTCTCTTTCTCTAAAATCAATAAATAAACTCTTGAAAAAATAATCTTAGTTTCCAAACTGTAGGAAGAAATATTTTTTAAAATGAGTAAAGTTGTATTTTTATCCTAAAATAAGTGTTAATTTGCTTTATGTCACTCTTTCTCAGTACTTTTTGAGCATAAAGATTATAGCTTTTTTAAATTGTGGACACTGTGGAGTTGGTCTACTGAATTGTAAGGCTCATCTTCATGAAGTTAAGCTTGCCTCACACCTGTGTCCAATAGCAACTCTTATTTTTTGAACACTTATTTTATACCAGGCACCGTGCTAAGCAATGCATACATCTCATTTTACCCGAAAACACCCTGTGAGTGTAATACCGTTATTTCCCCAAATTTACAAATGAGGAAACTGATTATTTGAAAGACAGAATAATGACCTGAAGTCACACATCTTAAAACTGGCAGAACCGGAACTGGAATCACTGAGTGTAACGTTGAAGTTCTCTTTCTACAGAGCAGCTGGTCATCTATGATACTGAATGCTTCCAGAGATTCTGCAATGAAAATCTCTGCAGAGTCTCGAGAAAAGGTAGATGCGCACACATGTGCGTGCACGTGTGTGTGTGTATGTGTGTGTGCATGCGTGTGCATGGATGTCTTGATTTTCCTTAATCTGGTTTCATGCTTGACTTTTAAAGGAAATTATAATAAAATGGAGGTTACTACCAAGAGGCTGAACTGAACAGGTGTGCCACTCCAAGATACACATTCTCAGCTATGCCTACAATCTGGTGTTCCCACACCTGTCAGTGCAATGGGGCCTTCCTCCGAGGACTCCAACTGTCAGAAAGAGCTCTGAGGAAAAGACCAGAAGGGCGATGTCTTGCAGAGTTAGGGTGTTGTCCTCAAGATGAACTGTCAACTTAAGGGCAATTCTAGCTCAATTTCCCTTTTAGATCTAAAATCACAACTTCTGGTATTAGCACTTATAGAATATATTTTAATCGCACTGACATTTAAAAACACAGAAGGAATTTGATGTTCACTGCGGGACAAAATTTTAAACTTAAACTTACCATTCTAATACAACCTTCAGCCATGTGATAAAAGGTGCCAACCATGCTCACATTCTTTGTTACTTATGGTAAGATTCTGAAAGAAGAGCAGAGATAAAAAGACTTACCTTTTCTTTAAATACTGCTTCATCCCATGTCTGAAGCTTTAAAATGGAGTCATTCATCATTTTTTCTTTATATAGGTTGATTTTTTCTTTTTCAATTACATCAGCATTACTGGTCAGAAGGAAGCACTTGCTACCTTTTGCTCTTCCTCTGCCTGTCAGAAAATAAATATTTCACTCAGTGTGACTTAAAGCTCTGGTAAATCTAACAACAGGTAAGCAAAAGGAACAGGGTATTCCTAAAATTCAACCGTGGCTCACAGAGTCCCGCTTTCTAGGGAAGCTGAACTGTTAGAGCACAGACGCACCTGCTCAGCAAACATGCAGACAACCAGAGAGCCGCCGCAAACTGGCTGCCTCGCTGCGGTGAGATCCGCCACCAGTCCTGACCACTGCCACACTGCAGTGTGAACAGACAGCTGTGTCACCAGAAACACTACTTTAATAAAGACAATCTGACACAAATCCTCAGGGTGAGTCTGTGAGGGCTCTAAGATGAATGGTAAACAGATCCTCCATCAGGAGCCTTCTAGGAAGGGGAGAAATAAGCTACGTTCCTCACAAGAATGCAGGCGGATAATGACAAGTGCTGAATGAAAGAGAAAGAGTCACAGATGTTCAAGAGAGAGATGATTGGCAGCTGGGGGACTTTGGGATGGGTGACCTGGAGGTAGGGCGAGAGGTAACATAGAGCATCAGCAGCGGTACATGAGCAATGCCTTCAACAAGGAGAAAATGAGGAAGTCAGGCTGGCTGCAGTGAATGAGTAAAGGGAAAGAACAGGAAACAAGGTTAGAAAGAGAAGTGAGTACTATAATGAAAATTTATAACATCAAGAAAATTGGGGAAACACTGGAGTTTCTACACAGGGAAGTGACATGCTCAGAGCTGTTTTCCAGGAAAAGTAATGTGGCAGCTCTTGTTACAGAAAGTGAAAAAAGTAAGAGAGACTAGTTAGGAGACATCTAGTTCCTACGGACCGAAGAGCCCCTTGGAGTGTCTCTTCTGGGAAACGGCCCCAGCAGCACCACAAGCACAACCAGGCAAGGTCCACGTGTTCATGGCTAAAGCCTCAATGCTTGTGAGAATTACCCTCCCATAAATAGGTCAGTCAGTGTTGGTCAAGTATACAGTTGTGAACAAGAATGAAAACAGTGGACAAAACTGGAGCCACCCAGTCCTAAGCCACCTTTAGGGCAGTGATACCATTGGTCACATGCACAAGTATGACCGGGTAAAGAAGAAAGGCTGGAATGACAGACACACTCACAAATTAGACACATTGGCAGGCACTTAGTAATGGCATCAAAGCTTCTCTCACCTCTGGTTTGGATCATTTTGATGACATTGCCCACATACTCATACAGAATGACCAGATTGCACTGAGCAATGTCAACGCCTTCATCAGCAACTGAGGTGGCGATCAGAATCTTGCTGTCTCCACTGGTTCTGAATGCATCCAGTACACACTTCTGTGCTGGGAGGGTCATTCCTGTGTCAGAAGGCATGTACAACTCACCAAAGAGGGAATTTACCATTGGAAAAAAAATAGCTATTAATTATGGAATGCTTATTATATGCCAAGTACTTGGTACACACTTTATATTCATGATCTCCCAACAATCCCAGGCAGTAGGGCCTATTCTTATCATTGTTTTAGAGAGGACATTTAGGGTGGTGACAACTTGAACTCTGCCATGAAACTGCCCGAGTTCGAATCCCAGCTGCGTTACTTACTAGGTATGTGGCTTTAGTCATGTTGTCTCAAAACAATTTTTTTTTATTAACTAATCGTAATGCCTGTGTATGTATAGGAGTTTACAGCTGACAAAACACTTTCATCTACTTACTGGAGCCTCACAAAGCCCTCTTAGGTTGATGCGGCAAGTATAATGAGTTCTCTTTATAGGTAAAGACCTTGACATTTCAGAAGTATGGTAAATTCACAGTCTAGATCACAGCAGAACTGGGCCTTGAATTTTTAAGTCTAGGACCCTAATAGGGTACAGTTTTCAGCCACTGATATACTGAGAGGAGAAATAATTTCAGTGATCACCACCTCAGAGTTAACAGAATCAATAAATGTTCCATTTTTTCCCCAGTATATTGGCAGTCAAAATCTTGAGAGGTATTTTGTGAAAGTCAAAACAAGATCTTTTCACCATCATCTTCTACTGAACAAGGAACATCCCCAAGACAGACACCATACTTCTTTATTTTCAGAACTTCCCCATCTATTTATCCATCAAACACTTATTCAGCATTATGGTTTTTCAATATGGACACAATGGTTAAAGGTGCACTTTTATCTGCAAGGAGCTCACAGTCTGAAAAGGAAGGAAACTCTCATTCCAAGTGAGGAGATGAAGTGGGGGCAGAGCTGGAGCTGTGGGGGTGCAGAGGGGCTGGGCAGGCTGCTTGGCAGCAGCATGGTGACAGGCACAGAGTGAGTTCTAAATAAATGGATGGAGGAATAAATGAGGAAACAAAAATGTTTTCTGAGTGCTGATTCATAGAGAAATAACGAAGCTGGAAAATCAAATTGGACTTATGTATGTCAGATGGCAGAGAACTTCGAATTTCAACCAAAAAAATGTGGTGTTGGGACGTCATTTGGTAAACCAAATTTTCAAAATCTGAATTTGCTCTTTAGATGTATGAAATTTAAAATTTGTGTAAGGGGGAAAGAGCAAAGAATGACTAGGGACTGACAGGGTGGGAACTGCTTACTATGAACACACCGAACAAGAGAAACTCAGTGAGGACCTGTCACTGCTGGTCATTGAGCCGTGGGGAGCACCACTGTAAGAATGTCATGTGAGGGCTGGCCACCAGGGCTCCTCCTGGATGACAACGGAGGCTGCCTTACATCCTCTGACCACCCTCACTAGATTTCAAAATTGTCTGCGTAGACTATTTTTTAAATTATAAAATATTTAATACACACAAAAATGATCTCTAGTTAAAGAACAATAAGATAGAAACAGAACATTTCTATTTCCAATTAATCTACTAGTGAGCAGGAGAGTGATATGCCCAAACAACATGTAAGAAAAAACTTTGGTTGGTTTTGTCTGTAGGACATATGGGGGGAGGCAATGTTTACGAGTTTTTGGCATGTGGACCTTGTGACAGTTTTTTGATATGTCAGCTTGGCTAGGCTGCACTACAGTCTCCAGTTATTCATTTAGGTGCTCCTGTGAATGGAATCAGCAGATGTAATTAAAGTTCCTAGGCCCAGCCTGTGGTGGCGCAGTGGTTAAAGCATCGACCTGGAGCGCTGAGGTGGCCTTTTGAAACTCTGGGCTTGCCTGGTCAAGGCACATGCAAATGAATTGATGCTTCCTGCTCCTCTCCCTATTCTCTCTCTAATTAATAATCATAATTAAAAAAATTTCCTTATCAGTTGACATTAAGTTAATCAACAGGAGTTTAGCTCTAGGTAGGTCTGACCTAATCAAGTTAGTCCTTTAAAAGAGGAGTTATGCCTGACCTGTGGTGGCGCAGTGGATAGAGCGTCGACCTGGGAACACTGAGGTCGCCAGTTCAAAACCCTGCACTGGTCTGTTCAAGGCACATATGGGAGTTGATGCTTCCAGCTCCTCCCCCCTTTCTCTCTCTCTCTCTCCTTCTCTCTCTCACTCTGTGTCTCCTCTCTAAAATGAATAAAATAAAAATTAAAAAAAAAAAAAAAAGAGGAGTTATGCATTTCCTGAGCTCAGGGACTTTAAACTGCTCATGCCTATGGGGTTGCAGAGTGCTCCTGACTACCCACCTGCAGACTTCAGACTTGCTTTGCCACACAACTGTGGATGCTATACTGCTCATAAAACTTAGGGAATATTTCTTTCTTTCTTTTTTTTTTTTTGACAGAGACAGAGAGAGGGACAGACAGGAAGGGAAAGAGATGAGAAGCATCAATTCCTTGTTGTAGCACCTTAGTTGTTCATTGATTGCTTCTCATGTGCCTTGACTGGGGAGCTACAGTAGACCAAGTGACCCCTTGCTCAAGCAGTGACCTTGGGCTCAAGCTGGTGAGCTTTGCTCAAACCAGATGAGCCCGCGCTCAAGCCAGCAACCTCAGGGTTTCGAACCTGGGTCCTCCGCATTCCAGTCTGACACTTTATCTACTGCGCCACTACCTGGTCGGGCAAAATAGGGAATATTTCAAAATGCACTTTCAAGATCAGGGAACATGCAGATACTCCGGTACTTTCAGCCTTTTGTATAGTGCATTTTCACCAATGAAATAAAAGTTGGTTTTGCATCTCACTTGCATAATCAAACAACTTTCTTTGGTCATTTGCTTTTCTGATATTCTTGTTTAATAATAAAAGAAAAATCAAATGCTTCTTTTTTATTATCACTTCATAGTCATTTTGAAATATCCCCTAATTTTTGTAAGCAGTATAATGCCTTGTAATAAATTCATGTGTGAATACACATATATATGTATATATGCATAACCTTCTACTGCTTTTGCTTTAGTTGAATACTGACACAAGCATTAAAAGAATTGAATAAATTATATATACTCTTTATACAGTATACCATATATAAATACCAATGTTATGATCTGTTTTGCCACGTCCTGTCAATATGCCAGGTTTTAGAAAGCTGAGTGCAGAATTTTCCTCAATCCATTTCTTTAAAGCCTAAAAATGAAAAGCAACAATCAATTAGACTCTATTTGTATACCACCTGTATTAATTCAATATTGAAATATATGCAAGAAGAAAAAGACTTTAATTAGTATACAGGCAGCTTTCAGACTGATAAACCTGAGAAAAAAAGCTTCTTGGAATCAATTCTATGTAATAATTAACCATAAG
Source organism: Rhynchonycteris naso (assembly GCA_037038555.1). NCBI lineage: Eukaryota > Metazoa > Chordata > Mammalia > Chiroptera > Emballonuridae > Rhynchonycteris > Rhynchonycteris naso. The sequence goes on along the minus strand of CM072996.1, from coordinate 38,542,069 downwards.
GGTGTAAATCTTTGTCTTCTATCACGATATGGTTTCATCCCTAAGATATTTCTTATGTGATAAAAGCTAAGTTCAGAATAATGGGTATGTAGAACTAAAAAGTGAGTTTAGCAAGATTTCAAGACCTATGATCAATATACATAGATCATTTGTGTTTTTGTATACCAGCAATAATTAAAGTGCCATTTACAATAGCTATAAAAAGTAATACTTAGGTATAAATCTAACAAAGTATGTACACAATCTGTATGCTGAAAACAACAAAACACTGGTTAAAAAGAAAACAAAACAGATGTGGTAGGTGGCCCTTAAGGTAGCCCTCAATGATCTGCAGCCCCTGGTATTCAGATCCTGTGTCCCCTGTCAAGTGTGAACTGAACTTATTGACTTGCTTCCAATTAGTAAAATATGACAGACATGATGAGATATCACTTCCAAGTTGAAGTTATAAAATGACTGTGCCTCCTTACTGGGCATTCTTTCTCAATCTTCCTTGGGTTACTCACTCTAGGGGAAGCCAGCTGCCATGAACAGGCTCATGGAGAGGCCCCTGTGAATGAGCTTAGAAGCGCATGTTCTGAGACCTGCTGGGCGCCGAGGATGGAAGCCAGTCCTCCCAAGTCAAGACTTGAGATGACTGCAGTCATGGCCAACAGCTTGACTGCAGCCTCATGAGAGACCCTGAGCCAGAAACACCCAGTTAAGTTGTTTCTGGCTTCCTGGCCAATAGATATTATAAAATACCGGCTGTTTGTTGTTTTCAGTCACTAAGGTTAGGGCAATTTGTTATCAGCAATAGATAACTAATACAGAAGACCTATATAATTGAAGAGATTACAGTCGTGGATTGGAAGACTCAATATTATTAAGATGTTATTTCTCCCCAATTTTGTTTATACATTCAATGCAATCCCCAAAGAAATCCCAGTAGACTTTTCACAGATGTGGACAAGCTGATTCAAAAATATAAATGTATATAGAGTGATTACAACAGTCAAGTAAAGAAAGAACAATCTTTTCAATAAATGCTACTGAGTCAATCTGTCATCCACAAGGAGGAAGAAGCTTACATCTACAAGTGCTCTGGTTTTCACAAAGAGAATGGTTCTAGTTTCCGGGTTTACGTGGTACTCCTCTTGCAAGATGAAGCAGAGGTCTTTGAGTTTAGGGTTCTCATTATTGGGATCCATGGAAATGCTCTCTAGTTCTTGCAACTTTTCTGCAAAAGGAGAAAATTTTTGTTTGTTTGTTTGTTTTAGAGAGAGAGAGAGAGAAAGAGGGGGGAGAAGTGGGAAGCATCAGCTCATAGTAGTTGCTTCCCATAGGTGCCTTGACGGGGCAAGCCCAGGGTTTCGATCTGGCAACCTCAGCATTCCAAGTGGATGGATGCTTTATCCACTGTGCCACCACAGGTTAGGCAAGGAGAACATTTTATAAATGACTTATGAATTCTACATATTTAGAACATACTGACCTTCGGCTGTAGTTCAGTAAACCTCTCAATATTTAACCAGAATTTTATGTGATAACCACAGATTTAATGCATTCATTCAATACACCAATAAATGCATATATTCTCCCCCCAGAGAGATGGCTGTTCAATGTGAGCAGTATATCACTGAGTTACATATGGACGCCCCCATATTATTAATAGTAATTACCTTTGGGGGAAAAATTGGGGAGAGGGAAAAAGAAGACTTCTTTTTCATTTAATATCTTCTATTTTCCTTAATACGAGGGATGTGGGATTATGAGTTATTTGGTTTTCTTTCTCACATAGAAGTATATATATGTTATAGTATTTTCAAAAACATTAAAACACAGTTTTGTATACCTTTATAAAATTACTAAAAATAAAACCAAAATATATTACTATCTATTAACTATTTCTATGGAATGTATCCTTTGCAAATTCTACTATTTTTCCTTCTTAAAAATTGAAAATAAGCCACAGAGTCTTTCCCTAAGTACCAGATTTCACCACAGTTTAAATAGTTCTGCCATCCATAAGGTCTTCCTATGCCCAGGAAAATGCTCTGAGCATCACCATATACTAAGTATAATACCATACAATTATGCTACCACTCGAGTCACTAGGCTCTGTGGCTTGCTCCTCTGGAAACAACACCCACCTTCAAATCTTCGAGTGAGATCTTGCTCAATCTCATCAAATTCTGCTGTTCGGACATTACTGAAGAAGTCCTTCATGTAATCCAGAGCATCCTTTGTCCGCGCGTCCTCATTGATAATGAGGGCATCATTATATTTCTGTTCAAAATGAAAACTGAGTTCAGTGTATTTCTAGCATCTAACACATCTGCTGTACTTAAGTTTAATTAGCTATAACTTTGCATGGAATTAAACTTTTCTCAAATCTATTTCAGCTTAGTTTTTTAAGATGAATAACCCCTAATGGTACTTAATAAAATCTTGGAATCAAATGATGTTTTTAAAAATCTCAATTACTAGAATTATTAGTTAATTAGGATTACCTTGGATTTTAGAGTTCTACCTTGGAAGAGAAAGAAAAATTACAAGAAAAATGCATGTCGAAGATTAAAAAACAAACAAAAAAATAAAAGCACATCAACTTCCATATCAACCTACCTCATAATTCAGACATTCCAGACATTCAACTTTATTTTCTTTATACATCTAAAGCCATCACTGATTGCAACTGCACTGATTCAGAATGATGGCACTGATCACCTACACCAAATATTCAGTTAAGTTCATTAAAATTCTATACATACATACTGATTCAATGTACTTGAAAACAATTGTGCCTTGGTTGGATAGCTCAATTGGTTGGAGCATCATCCCAAAGCACAGAGGCTGCCAGTTCGAGCCCCAATCAGGACACATAAGAACAGATGAATGTTCCTCTCCCTCTCTTCCTCCCTTCCCCTCTTGCTAAAATCAAGAAATTAAAAATATATATTTCTAATAAAATAATTGTATCGTCCTTGTGTGCATGTGGCTTTATCAAAGGTAAGAAAACATGTTTCAGCCTGTGGTGGCACAGTGGATAAAGGTTCGACCTAGAACGCTGAGGCTACTACTGGTTCAAAACCCTGGGTTTGCCGGGTTAAGGCACATACAACAAACAACAAGCAAGCAATGAACAACTAAAGTGAAGCATCTATGAGCTGATACTTCTCGCTTTCCCCCTCCCATTTATCTGTAAAATCAGTAAATAAAATCTTTAAAGAAAAAGAAAGAAAATATGCTTCAGGGCAGGGCAACAGAAGCCACATACTCTTTAAAGATGGTTATTACCAGTCATGTATCTATAAGAATGTTCATAATCACCCAACTTTTTCTAATCCTGGGACTGCTGGAGGCACAGCATAGAATCTCCCTTTGTTTATTATTATGATTATTCACATTACGGATTTTAGAGAGATCAGTTTCCATCCTATTGCCTCTAGAGTTAAGTTTCAGAAAGCAGACAAAGATGATGAATGGGATAACTTTTGGAGTTTGCTTCATAAGAACCTTCTGGGAAATTCCTAAGTGAACTGTTGGAGACTGGATAAAAAGTTGATATCCCCTCAGCTGCCGCAGCACAGCTTCCAGCGGGTGCTACAACTCAAATTCGCCCTTTGAAGAAAGCAGCATACCCGCAAGTGCGAAGTGTACAAGAACAGCGCTTTGCAAATCCTGCTCTCTTTATCTTGGTCCGGCAACTTTAACACCGCGCACTGTTTCTGAACTGCCATGATCCACTGTTCATACTTCTGTGTTCCAAAATTCCTGTTTTGAATTTGAGATGAGGTTTCTGAAAAGAAAAAGTTTTTCATTGTGCCATATGTCGTTTAAGGTTCAAAGCCTGCCTTTGCCTCCAATTTTCTTTCTCAGTTTCTGAACACTGAGTAGCCCTTCTGAAACAGTCAGAGCGTTCAGCAGTCTGGGCTCCATGCAGGGTGCTGGGGGTAAAAGGGCAAGGGAGACACAGCCTTGTTTCAAGCAGCTCATTCTGTGAGTTACTCTGGAAACGGTTCTCCAGGGCTTCTCAGTACAATCAAATTCATAGGCAAAAGCTACCTTTCTGGATTCAAATGCTCTTCTTTTTAAAATAAAAGGAAAAGAGAAGGCTACCCAGACAAATGGCATTAACATGTTTCTCTCCCAGCCCCAACTATGAACAAGGTGGCCAGCAGTAAATTAAATGGATCAACAAGTACTTATTGAACCTGAGTCAGCGTGAAATAAGCTAATTGAGGACAGGAGGTATATAGGAAACCTCTGTACATTCTGCTCAATTTTACTATGAACTTAAAACTGCTTTAAAATATAAAGTCTATTTAAAAAATAAGGAGGTGGAGGAAGGTACAGGGGGATAAACAGTGATGGAAGGAGACTTGACTTGAAGTGTGAACTCACAAGACAGTGTACAGATAGATGATGTGCTGTGGAATTGTGCACCTGAAACCTGTGTAATTTTGTTAACCAGCATCACTCCAATAAACTCAATAAAAAGGGGAAAATAAATAAATAAAATAAGCTAAGCATGAGCAGCTGACAGGATCTGGACTGCTGAAAAGGTGGCGGAGACAGGATATCAGAGGTGGAAGGAATATGAAGATAGAAATCATGTCCCCCCACTCTTCGGCCACCTCCCCGAGTCAGACCACATCGTAATGTTCCCGAATAATATCATGGCCTCCTAACTGGTCTCCTTGCTTCTTGCTGCATTCCCTCCAATCCTTCCTCACTCAGCAGTTAGAGGGCTTTTCCAAATTGAAGATGAGAGACTAGAGCTATCCCCACTGCTTCAGCGCTGTAAAGCCAGTAGTCGAGGCCACCATCACAGCAGCCTGACCCACGCAGGTTCGCATTGGATTCGGACAGATGGCAATGAAACACAGGAGCCACAAACTGGTGAGCCATCAGCTTTAATTCTAGCTTGCACCCGGTGGGCAAGCAAAAACACACACTGGGCTCCAAAACCCTCACATTCAGTGCTCACAAAGCTACTGACTTATCCGAGTTTCCTAGAATCAAAGCTTTCTAGCTCACCAGACTTATTAACCTCTGTTTCCCATCTCCTCCTGCACAAACTCTTCCTCAGCACTCTGCCATCTTGGCTGCTTCTCCTGGCCTTCACGTGGCCTTACTCTGCTCTCCTCTCTTCTACTAATCTCAGGAACCCAGGAACCGAGAGAGAGAGATCTAGCTACCGGTCCGCCCACTTTATAGCATAGATAATCCAAACCTTTAATCCAATTATACATTCAAGAAAGACTCTGATACAATGCCACCCATCTGAGGCATAATGGGATTCCTCAGGAGAGTGCACCACCCTACATCATCCAATCAGTCAAGGGTGTGGAGAAGAGCTTACTCTTAAACTAAGCCTTAGGCTATAATGACCTGGCCTGGCTACATTACAGCTTTTCCCCCACAGCCATCTCAAGCATAAGGGCAAATAATATCACCTGGATGACGGGCTTCCATGTGGGCAGCGCCATCTTTAACAAAGTGAGCATATTATATTTTATCTGCCGAACAAGCGCCCATATTGGATTCCTCTGGGCAAACTCCCACCCTGGATCCTCTGAGATGCAGCCCCGCCTGCTCCTGATCCACATCTCCAGAAGCTCCCCTTCCTGCATTTTACAGGACTAATGTGGGTCCCCATACTCTTTCTACCTGCCTGGCCTCTGGACGAGCTGTTCCCGCTGCCTGAAACACACCCATATCACCACCCTCCCACCCCCTGCCCTTATCATTTTATTTTTATTACTTACTAATTTTGGTTTTACTGTTATACTGGAAATGCCATGAAGTCAGGGGCTGTCTCAGGGTTCACACTGAATTCCCACCACCTAGCACTTTGCAACACTGAATGAATGAACAAGTTTATGAAATGTTCCAGGAATGACTAGATCAAAGGACTCACCCAGGGAAGGGGTGGAAGGTAAAACTGGAAAGAGAAGTAGAACCAGACTGTGCGGGCAGGGCTCAGACTGTCATGTGAGAGACTGAGGGGGCTTTGTCTGTAAGGTAAAGGGAGTCAAGCAGGATATGGACATGGTAAAAGTGGCACTTCAGCAAGACCAACCATCAAAGGGGGGTGTGGGAGGGATCGCATGGAAAAGAGAGTGAAGGTGCGCAAACCAGCTAGAAGGCTATTAGAGTTAAAAGTTCTACATCAAGCCGTAAAACAGAAGCAAAATATGTGTGAGAGAAAACAAAACACCAGGAAATATCTTGCAGATATTAGAAATTTAGTATTTCCAAAACTCTCAACTCATCTTGTATCTGCAAAAACTGCTTGTAGTTCTAGAAACAATTCACTCATTGGCAGGTGCCCAAGAGAAACCTGGGGGAAGTCTTCCATTCCCTCTGCTCTCTCACCTGCACCCAAATCCGGCTAGCCATTAAATCTGAACACTTCCTGTCTGCAGTGCTTTGCCCAAGCCTCCTCCCTTCACCAACCCAGCCTCTGGCCCTCTTCCTTCCCTGGTATGCTTATCATATCACTAATCAGCTTAAAATCTTCAGCTGCTTTTAAGATAAAATTTAAACTCAGTTTGGCCAACCAAGCTCTTCCCTGTCTGCCCCCTACCTCTCCCTGTGGGCTCACTCCTTTCTACCACTCACAATGATGCTGAAATGCTTGCAATTTCTAAAACTCACTGTGCTCTCCTTTCCCTTTATGCCTAATGCAGTGCTTCTTAACCTGGGTTCTACTGAACCCTAGGGGTTCGATGAGTCGGTCTCAGGGGTTCGGAGAAGCCTCTGCCGCAGAGGCCAGAATAAAGTAATACCATAATTTGTTGTGAGTTCATGCACTTTGTTGGTTTTGTTCTTTGAGCAAGGTGATGTTCATGCACGGCTCATTTTGTGCACCAGTAAAAAAACATATACCTATGTCTTGAATTTGGAAAATAAAATCACATTTTATTTATCACTAAAGAAGGGTTCGGTGAATGCGCATATGAAACTGGTGGGTTCAGTACCTCAAAAAAGGTTAAGAACCACTGGCCTAATGCCTTCTTGATCCTGCTTAACTGTCAGTCCTTAACTTGGCTGACTTCAAGATCGTCCCAGGAAGGCTTCCCTGCAGCCCAGTCCAGTTCCCATGTGCTGCCATAGCACCCAGCGTGTAACTGCCCCGTCTCAGGGAAACTACACACATCTGACTGCCACTGTTTGGCTGTGAGTGTCCCAAGGGCAGGGACTATGTCTTTAATCTTGCTGCTCCACCACCTAGCACAGTTCCCGGCCTATTAACTCCTTGGTGAATGAATGAAGGGATAAAAAGGAGAACAACAAAACTTGGGGCTTCATGAGAGAGTCTCAAAAGAACGGTCAAAGATCACCTCTAGGTTTGAATCTGAGCCATCAGGTAGAATGGTGCTTTCATTTATATAGTGGGGGAAAAAAGGACAAAAAATTAATTTGGAAGGTCAAAAAAGCAACAAACTGGTTTAAATATAATATTTTTCAGGTGTGTGTGCACTGCTTTTACTTTGGAATTATTGTAAAAAGAAAAAAAGAGCAAGAGAAAATAAAGGAGGACATAAAAGGTTCTTGAAGACCCTAAAATGAAGGCAGTAAACCTCACCTGACCAGGCAGTGGCGCAGTGGATAGAGTTTCCACCTGGGATGCTGAGGACCCAGGTTCGAAACCCCAACGTCGCCAGCTTGAGCACAGGATCACAGACATAATCCCAAGATCACTGGCTTGAACCCAAGGTCACTGGCTTGAGCAAGGGGTAACTGGATCAGCTGGAGCCCCTCCAGTCAAGGTACATGTGAGAAAGCAATCAATGAACAACTAAGGAGCTGCAACAAAGAATTGATGTTTCTGATCTCTCCCCATTCCTATCAGTCTGTCCCGATCTGTCCCTCCACTCCACTAAAAAAAAAAGTCAACTCTGGATAGGGTCTTGATGTGTGATCTAAGGAAAATACAAAGACTAGTAACAATAAACTATTCCGAAGTGGAGAGAATGCAAAATGAGATTTACTCACCAAAACTTACAGTTCCAAGTTCACCGAAGATACTGTTTGCCAGACTCTCCGTCTCCCTCATCAGCTGAGAGATGATGCATTTAAATTTGTTGGTTGTCCGTGAGTCCACTTTCCTGAAAACTAGAGCCATCAAAGGAAAGTGTATTTTTCAGGGAGCAGGGAGCATACATCAGAGTTTAAAGCAGGCATCTCCAAACCTCTCTAACTTTGTTACTTCTTCTATAAAACTTGAGGCCCTAAGCTCCCAGGCAGGTCACCTAGATAACACAAATGCTCAAACACCTTGCAACAGCCCCCTCATGCTAAATGCACTGCTTCTAACATGGCTACTGTGCTCTGGGTCTAACCCAGCTTCTCACTCTAGCTTTCAGGTTACTCAACACAGAGCTCCTGCTCTGATGATGCTGGTATCCATCTTATCTCTACAAATGCCACCCTTTTTGACCCAGTCTTTGTTCTTTGATCCTATCCCACTATTCCTAACTTTTACTGTTGCATTGTTTCAGCAGAAATGTTTTAATTTCCCACCATGTGCCATACTCTGGTGATAGTTGAAAACAACACACTCCATATTCCAGAGAAGTCTGTGCTCTTAGGGGAGAGAAAGACACACAGCCAAACAACCAGAGTACAGTGCTGAAACACAGGTATGTGCAAGTGTCACGGAGCACAGAAGAAGGAACCCCAAATTCTTCCAAGGGAGGCCGCGTCGTGGGATAAACAGGACAAGAGGACAGGGAGAAGCAGACGCAGTCAGGTACAAAGTATAGCATGGATAAGAGCTTGAGAGAGCTCTGACACATTTGAGGAGCCCATAGGAATGCAACAGGATTGGTTTTGTGGACGTTGGGAGATGATGGAGTTCAGAGGGCAGCAGGGACCGGATTATAAACAAATGTGTACTTGCTACTATAAAGTTCAGATTGTGCACCTTCTCTAAACCCCGTACACGCAGCTCCCAGAAAGAAACTTAACTGCCCCTCCCTGACTATTTCAAGTGTGCTCATTCCGCCTTACACAGAGAGTGAGGATGAAGACACATATATGTCCTCGCCCTTCCCCGCCTTGCTGACTTAGTACAGCATTGGTATCCAATAAACATCTACAAGTCAATCTCAAAAAAACATCATATTCTGATCTTTTGAAGTAAGGTATGATGAATTCAGATAATTTAAATCAAAATGATCAGATAGGTAATGAAAGAATGAATGACCACATAGTATCTTCCTCAGCATGGAACACCAGGAAGGACTGAGCCTGGCTTTGACCATTTAAATGGCACAGATTTTCCCATCACCTCTCTCTCACTGTTAGTATCTTTAAGAGTTTCATGGGGAAAAAAAAAAAAAGAATTTTATGGGACTGGCCCAGGCCAGTTGGCTCAGCGGTAGAGCATTGGCCCGGTGTGTGGAAGTCCTTGGTTCAATCTCCAGTCAGAGCATATACAGGAGCAGATTGATGTTCGTCTCTCTCTCCCTCTTTCCCTCCCTTCCTCTCTTGCTAAAAATCAATCAATAAAATTTTTTAAATTTTTTTTAAAAAGAGTTTTGTGACTGACCTGTGATGACACAGTGGATAAAGCATCACCCTAGAACTCTGAGGTCACGGGTTTGAAACCCTGGGCTTGACTGGTCAAGGCACATATGGGAGTTGATGCTTCCTGATCCTCCCCCCCCCTCTCTCTTTCTCTCCTCTAAAATAAATAAATAAAATCTTTTAAAAAAATAAGAGTTTTATGGGCCTGAAGAATAAGGCTGTTTGCTTTCTATAGGCCATTGCTGAGGTTCATCCATTGCATGGGGAGAAAGCTCAGCTGAGGAGAGAGGCCAGAAACGTGATTATTTCTCAAATTTGGGGTAAACAGTTGCTACTAAAGAGAGAAAAGGTAAAAACTGACTGTTCATCCAATGGCTCTGAACTAGTAATATTAGAAAATAACGAAGTCTCAAAGGGCTTGTTACTGGATCCCACTTACACTTCTGGGGCTTATAAACAATTTCCTCCAATTCCTTCAAGTTGTCTTTGACTGTTGATACCACTGATGTGTCGAGAGAAGCACAGAGCTTGCAGATATGTTCCAAGGCTTCGGTGACATCTCTGGCATCCCCAACGCCAACAGAGGCAGTCAGCCCAATGACCTATGAAGAGCATTCCAAACCATTAGATGTCTGGGACAAGCATGACATTTCCACAGCCCCTCATGTAATCCCTCCTGCTAAAGTAGGCTTTCCACCTAACTTCACATGAGGAGCAAGTACATTTTCCCCCTAAAATTCTTTATGATATTGCCAATGGAAAGGTCCTCATTAGGCAAAGCACTGAATAAATGCAGAAGTCACAACTCATAAACTGAACACCAGTCGGCATGGCAGTGCAGAAAGGAAGCCATTCCCCGGCAGGAATTCTCTTTTCTTTACCCTTGTGTTCCCCGTGATATGTATAACATACTGAAAAGGAAAAGGCCTGAAATCAGACACACTTCCATTCCAATCTCAGCCATGTTGCACTGGCTGTGTGCCCTTGAACGAACATCTTCCACTCTGCAAAGCTAGGCTGCAATAGCTATTTAAAATGGTAGCTGTATGAATTTAGTAAGATAACATTTGTAAAGAATTTAGCTTAATGGTCACCCAATAAATATTTGTTTCTTCTTCTAATAGCCTCTCAATTAATATGGAATAACTGACTCATTACCACGGAATCTAGTTAACTACCAACTCTTTTTTACTAGAAGAAATAACTGTAGGAAATGTGATTGCTACTGAATTTTGTCTATGGCCATCATACTGAATTTCTCCCAACTTGTGTTTCCTAAAAAGCTAATTAGAGCTAAAGACTTTTACACAAATGTGAGATTAGTACACTATAAATTCATAATTTCCAATTTCACTTGATTTCCCCCTCCCCAATATGCCCAGTTAATTCTTCTGTGTATTAGTTCTCTCTCTTCCATTTCAAATCTTCTCGATGTACCCTCAGCTGCCTTCCCCATTCCCATCTTCATTATTCTCAGCAAATGATCTATCTACCTCCCCTATGTTCCAGAGAAAAGAAGAGTATATGCCAGTTTCCCTACCTTTCATGCTTCCATCTGAGAACTACTCTGTCTTGACTTTTCTGAAAACACCAAAAACAGCAAAAACAATTTCCATCTGGTCCCCATATAAACGCATCTACTTGCCCACTTATCTAAAACATCTGATCTTTCCTGGCACCTTGTTCTATCAATCATTCCCCCCTCCCACCCTACCTCACCTACTGCTCGTCACTGCTTCACACTCTACACTCAAGAGATATTGAGAAGTATCAAGATTCTTGAGCACACCATGTTCTTTCATTCCTCTGTGCCTCTGGACACACAGTAGCCTTTCCTGAAAACCACCCTGTAAACTTTTGTCAATTTTTGCCAAATTTGACTTGTATTAGGGCTTGACTTAGTTTCCCAGCACACTCAGGAGCTTTCTTTCTTCTGCTCCACAGTGGGCCGCCAGGATAAATTCTGACATATTTCTTATATACGGTATTTAACTCCCCATAAAATGTGAGCTGTTGGAGAACAAGAACTATGTCTTTCTATATTTTTATCCCCAGTGCCTTGCATGGAGGCACCAGGTTCATGTTAGTTAAATGGATAAATAAATAAATGAATCAAAATTAATCAATGAGTTATACAGTATGGACTTGGGGTCTAATAAGGACATCCTCACTGTGGCCATACAAGCAAGTCAATAGGATTTAGAAAGGTCATAGCTCCTTCAAGGAATCCCATCTGACTTTGCAGATACCTGGGGCAGTGGGTCTGAAGATCCTCCAAGTTTCTGATCTAGATAATTAAACATGATCACATTGTAAGGATGGCGTTTATTGGTGTTGTGGCATTCATCAAATATCATCAAAGTAAAGATAGAGAGGGATGGGATAGTCCCACTTTTAAGGCTGTTTACAATAATCTGTGGAGTTAAAATAATGATGTCATTGTTCTCAACAATCTGTTCCACTGAGATTTTCTCAAATGTTGCTCCAGAAATGCCTCCAACTTTGTACCTGGAAAATGACAGAAACTGCCTATTATTAACCACAGTGCAAATGAGGAACCACAAAGATATGACACACTGGATCAGAACATTAATGGATTAAGTTCTCCCTAAGTCTAAAAAGAGACAAATGCTTAGCCCGAAGTCTTACACATAGTAAGTGATCAATAAGTGCAAGCTAGTTAAAATTGCTAAGAGTATGTATTAATTCTTTCAAGCTAGAAAAGAAAATAGTATTTAAAAAATAATAGTACATGAATTATAAAATCACTTAAAAGTTAAATGTGTCATCTGAATGTAAAGTTTCTCTCTTAAGTAATTTACTTACTCTGTAAGTGTAAACCAAAGGAGTTTAGGATTTCAGGTATAGCTAACAAAACAGACTTGAATCCATGAAGAAATTACATTTAGATTATATAAAAGCTGAATCTACTAAACATTTTTTGAATCATGGTTTTCCAAAAACAAAAAAAGCAGAAAATACACAAGTCTCATAAAGCTTATACATAAAGGAAATGATACATGGAAAAAGAAGTTGGAACAACTGTTATACCTACCCACGTCTTTCAAAATATTTTAAGAACACAGATTTCTGCTGTTCATACACTGGGAGTTGATTAGCAAAAAACACAACCTTTCCCTTTTGTCCTTGTGGGAACTTATGAAGATGATGTTCACATATAAGAAGTGCAACAAAGGTTTTTCCACAACCTTTTAGCGTAAAAAGAAAAAGAAAACATGTAACTAATATCATCTTAAAATATTTCTGTGGAAAGGTAATTATTTTTGGCTCTCCTGAAACCACTGGGTGGACTTGAATTGGTAATGCGGATGGGTTAATAATAGCAGGATTTACACCATGACTAAAAAATATTAAGCTACTTCCTAAGTAATATTACTCAGAGCCTGGGACAAGCTAAAAGATGGCCTTTATCCTTCACCTTGTGTTCTTTAACACACCCCAAGACTCTATTAAAAGGATGGTTTTCTCAAAAGACAAATGGAACAAGGAGAAGACTAAAACTTGCCCATTTCATCCCAGTATTTAGTGAAAGGAGAAAAAGGGAAGCAAACAGAGAAACACACCATGTAAGTAATGGCCAACAGCTTACCAGTAGGAGCACATATTATTGTATTTTTTCCCTTGATAGCAGGAGAAGCGAGTTCTAATTGGTAATTTCTTGGTTTCATTGGGCTGTGAATATGTGATACTTCTGAAACACAAAAGGAACAATATGACCAAATAGGTCCTGCTCTGAGCAATCAAGGCAGTAGCTCTCTTGTCATACAGACAGGAATTCTGACTCCAGCAAGTAGGGCCTCATGTAAGCAAGTTTACAATTCTTGTCACTTGTTACCATTCCAGCTTCTCCACTGGTTTTAAGAACTATATAGAATCTCCCCTCAATTACAAAGTACTGATGGCAAGAAGGAAAGAAAATACAATTTAAAAGTGAATGGCTTAATTCAGGGCAAGGCAGATGGCCAATGGTTAAAGGAAATGCTACATGGAACAAAACAGCAACAAATCTCTCCAAGATCTTTGAAAAACTAAGACTGCAAATACTGAATTCCCAAACTGTCCTCTTATTCAAGAGCAGTCATGCTTTGCTATTCTGCAGTCTCTCATGCAGTTTTCTCTCAAGAGAACCAGGTTTTTTTTTAAAAAAAAAAAACATCAGAGGCTTTATCTCACTAATAGATAAGAAGATAAAATGTTAAGAGCCATCTGACTAAGGCACAGTGGATAGAGCGTAGGCCTGGGACACAGAGGACACAGGTTCAAATCCCCGAGGTTGGCAGCTTGAGCACAGGCTCACCAGCTTGAGCGCGGGGTTGCTGGCTTGAGCATGAGATCATAGACATGTCCCCATGGTCACTGGCTTGAAGCCTAAGGTTACTGATTTGAACCCAAGGTCACTGGCTTGATCAAGGGGTCAATGGCTCGGCTGGAGCCCCCAGGTCAAGGCACATAAGAGAAAGCAATCAACGAACAACTAAGGTGCCACAGTAAGGATTGATGCTTCTCATCTCTACCTTCCTGTCTGTCTGTCCCTATCTATCCTTCTCTCTGTCTGTCCTAGCTATGTTAAGAGCCACAGATACCTTGAAAACCATCTGTTAGGCCAAGCTATCCATTTTAAAGAAAAGGAGAATTTCTAAAAGGTTAAGAGAGTTCGTTCACTAAGGACTTTTTTTATATGTCAGAAAAGTTTAAAGCAACTTACATTCATTGATTTTATTCTGGAACAACAACAACAAAAAGTATCATTTGGTTGCAGAAGTAATCTATAAATTTGTTTCTTGTGTTATTCCCAAATCACATCTTTCTTCTAACACTATTCATTGTAAATCATAGTTTCTTTCCTGATGCCCTTTGATAAATAGTGTTTTACTATGGCTTATTATACAACTTTCTGGTCTCCTCATGAAAATATGCCTCTAGAACCATAAGATGGGCCTTACAGGGCCACAGCAAAGGCATACAGTGCCTCTGTTCAAGTTAGAAAGAGTGCCCCTTTGCAGAACACAGCCCCTCAATGCCCTGTTTGACAAACAGCACAGGCTGGATCTCAATCCTCACTCAACCTCTCAGCCAGGTGTATAGTGCAGAGCACAAACGTCATCAACTCGCACTGCAGCCTGGAATCTTAAAAGGAAGCTGAGTAAGTGACTCTCAGATAGTGGAAGTATTTCTTTAGACAACAGAGCTGATTTTTGAACCCTCTCTATGAAAGCAGGAGTTCATAGACATTGAGTTTCTGGCAGGGCTATTTGCTATCTGTACTTTCAATGTAGACATGCCTATACTTGCTCAGTGATGAAAGAAGATAAAAAAGAAAAAAGATAAAAGAGGAAGAAGCTGACAATAGCCATGAAAAGGAGAGAATGACATCCCTAATTATAGAAAAAGGTATCTATTATAATGTTGGGCAGATAAAATATATTATGCTCACTTTGTTAAAGATGGCGCTGCCCATGTGGAAGCCCATTGCCCAGTGTTGGTCAAATAAGTTTGTAAATATGATATGATATATATGTTTGCTCACATATAGTTTGTATTGGGTGTGGGGGATAGGCTATAAGCAGGCTGGGTCATTATAGCCTAAGGCTTAGTGTTTTTTTTGCTTTGTTTTTATTTTATTTTATTTTATTTTTTTTCAGGGACAGAGAGAGAGTCAGAAAGAGGGATAGATAGGGCAGACAGACAGGAACGGAGAGAGGTGAGAAGCATCAATCATTAGTTTTTCATTGCCATCGCAACACCTTAGTTGTTCATTGATTGCTTTCTCACATGTGCCTTGACTGCGGGCCTTCAGCAGACAGAGCAACCCCCTGCTGGAGCCAGCGACCTTGGGTCCAAGCTAGCAAGCTTTTGCTCAAGCCAGATGGGCCCGCACTCAAGCTGGTGACCTCGGGGTCTCGAACCCGGGTCTTCCAAATCCCAGTCCGACGTTCTATCCACTGCGTCACCGCCTGGTCAGGCACCTAAGACTTAGTTTTAAGACTAAGCTTTTCCCTACACCCTTGACTGATTGCATGATGTGGGTTGGTGCACTCTCAGGAGGAATCCCATTATGCCTCAGATAAGTGGCTTTGTATCAGAGACTTCCTTGTTTGTATATTGGATTAAAGGTTTTGAATCTACACTATAAAGTGGGACAGACCAGGACCTTGGTCTCTCTCGTTCCTGAGATTAGCATTAGAGAGAAGAGCAGAGAAAGGCCACATGGAGGAGAGGCAACCAAGATGGTGGAGAGCTGAGGGAGAAGTCAATTTGTGCAGAGTTTGTGCAGGGAGAAGGAGATGGGGAACAGAGGTGACTAAGTCTGGTGAGCTAGAAACCTTTAATTCTAGGAAACTCAGATAAGTTAGTGTCTTTGGGAGCCCTGAATGGAAAGGCAAGTGTTTTCCCACTGTGTGTATTTCTTGCCCGCCAGGTGCGAGCTAGGATTAAAGCTAATGGCCCACCAGTTCTTGGCTCTGTTGTTTCATTACCGTCTGTCAGAATCCAATGCAAACCTGCACGGGCCAGGTGGCTGTGATGGTGGCCATGGCTACTGGCTTTACATATAACATAAATTCTCTTTTCTTTTTTACTTTCCCTTAAAAGCCTTTTCATAAGACTGTGATGTTTGGAGCTGAAAACATGTCCCTACACAAAATACTTGAAGGGCACCATTATGGTAAAGAACGAACAATGCTGGATACCTGAAGATGGACAGGAATTCTGACTAAGATTCTGGCATTCCGGTTCTTCCTTGTAGACAATCTGTACATCAGAAGTTTCTATCTCCTCGTTCTCAAGATCTTTCATTTCTTCCTTTGCACCTTTATGAAAACCATCTGTTAGGCCTTTTATGAGACAAAAAAGCATATTAGTATCTTTATATAATTTGATTCAAGTCCTGATGGGCGAATGCCTTACAATGAGGTTGTGATACCAAAACTTTAAACTTCCATTAAAATTTCTCACAGACACTCCCTTCAGCTTTTACAACAAAATTAAAAGAATCCTTTTGAGTTTGCTATCTCAATTTGGAGTTTGAACTCCAAAGTCATTTAGGACTTTATTATACAAAGTGTGGAACAAAGACCAGCAATTTCTGGAACTTTTTAGAAATGTAGCCCCTAAGTAATCAGAATCTGCATTTGAACAATATCCCTGGCTATTCACATACACCCTAAAGAGAAACACAATTTAGCAAATATTCCCATCTTCTATTCCTCGCCAGATGCAAGAAATCAGATGTGTATTTATGCAGACAATTCCTGGAACAACTTGTGATCTAAAGAAGCCTGGCCATCCACTCGGACCCCCCAACTCCAGGAAAAGTGAAGGCCAAGATACTCAGGGTTTACCAAACTCAGCCTTTAAAACAAGGCTCTGAGGTTAGCTTCAGGAAGCCAAATGGTGGTTCAGACACTTCACCACTGGGGGAGGAGGGGTCCCATCCCCCGGGGTAGTCAACCTTTTTATAAAAACCACCTACTTGCAGTGCTGGTCAACCAGGTTGAAAATGGGCAGTTTTTAAAAGGTTGACTACCCCTGGAAGAAATTAAAAGAATGCAAAGGAAAGGAGCCTGCAGGGGCAAATGAGTCAGCCAATTATAGATTAACTACTTTCTACAGTTCACTGAAAGATTTCCTAGAGCTAGTTGCAAAACAAAGTAAGAAAGGCAGGACTTGTACAGAGCTAAGACCAGTGTCTGGAAACCTCTCCCTCTTGCTTGCCCCATTGAAACTTGTCCCCTACTGGAGTCATAAGGATGACATATACCTCTAGACAAAGGGATCACTAGTCTCCTGCATGAACACATGTATTCTGTAAAAGGTATATAAGATGTAAGAGATCAAACTTCGGGGAGCTCATGATTTGTTGCCTCTTTTGGGGTCACGCTGCTCTGCCGGCTAATAAAGCCTACTTCCTTCATCAAGTTGTCTGGGCAACTTTGTTCCCCTTGGTTCCTACTATACCACAATAGATTCTTTTTTCCAGTCCTGTTCTAATTCAGTTCCAGATGACTTCAGGCAGAGAACCTAGCAGAGTCGATCATGAATCTACTGTAAAAGGGGGGTGAATCTTGGTTTGAACCGTTTGTTGTTTTTTTTTAATTTTATTTATTTATTTATTTACAGGGACAGAGAGAGACGGATAGATAGGGACAGACAGACAGGAATGAAGAGAGGTGAGAAGCATCAATCATTAGTTTTTCATTGCCGTTGCAACACCATAGTTGTTCATTGATTGCTTTCTCACACGTGCCTTGACCATGGGCCTTCGGCAGACCGAGCCACCCCTTGCTGGAACCAGCGACCTTGGGTCCAAGCTGGCAAGCTTTTGCTCAAGCCAGATGGGCCCGCGCTCAAGCGGGCGAGCTCGGGGTCTCGAACCTGGGTCTTCTGCATCCCAGTCCGACACTCTATCCACTGCACCACCGCCTGGTCAGGCGGTTTGAACCTTTTTAACTCTAGAATTTTCAAGCTATTTCTCTGATAATCTAAACCCAGACAGTGAGCTCAGACTCTGCCTTCCCCAAATCCTTTGAACCAGATAAGCTAATTCTGGACGAGAAGGGTTTGCCCTGGTCCATATTTATGGGTTATATACAACCAAACTACTTCTACAGGTTAGTAGCCATTTGCCTTCCAGAATTGTTTCATGCTGGTCTCTCATTAGAGATTTAGCCTTGGGTGTCAGAGGAAAATGCCTCTGACAGTGAGTGAGAAACAGGCAGGCATGAAGAAAGCCCTAAGTAGAACTATGAGGAAGGCAGAGCACATTTTCACGTCCTCCCACCCTTCAGAGCTCTATCTTGAATATCTTACCTTTCTCTACAGTCCACAGTTCACTGAACTTGCTCTCTTCTTTCTCCAAAGCAAGTTGCAGATATTTGGGCCAGTTCTCCTTGTCTGATCTGAGAAGACATTCAACTATTTTCTCTGCACCTGCCATCGGCCCCTTGTTGGAACAAACCTAAGCAAGACAATGGCAGTGGATTAACCAATTATTTCAGTTTTCCTTTTAAAGAAACTATTTTCCTACTAAAGAAATACCAATTCAAGTGTTATCTGATTATAAATCATTTTATACTATGATTCAGTAGGTCTTATTTATAACTATTTTTGCCCCATTTAACACATGGGGCAAAAACTTGTCCTCTACCTGTTTTGTTGTTGTTGTTGTTATTTGTGACAGGGACAGAGAGACAGAGAGAGGGACAGATAGGGACAGACAGACAGGAAGGGAGAGAGATGAGAAGCATCAATTCTTTGTTGCAGCACCATAGTTGTTCATTGCTTTCTCATATGTGCCTTGACCAGGTGGCTACAGCAAACTGAATGACCCCTTGCTCAAGCCAACGACCTTGGGCTCAAGCTGGTGAGCCTTGTTCAAACCACATGAGCCCATGCTCAAGCCGGCGATCTCAGGTTTCAAACCTAGGTTCTTCACATCCCAGTTCGATCGATGCTCTATCCACTGCAGCACTGCCTAGTCAGGCTGTCCTCCACGTTACATCACCATGTCAAGCCAACCATTCTCACCTTCTCTGAGATCTTATATCTTATCATCAGCAATATTAGAAAAACAATCCATTCAAGAGCCATTCAAAATATACTGTATTGGTATAGAGAGACACTTGGAAGAATATAACTAAATATTAACAAATTTTTTTCAGGGTGGTAGGACTTACATGACTTTTATTATTATTCTTAATAACTAAAATTTATCAAGCACTTTTTATGTGCCAGCCATATGTAAGCACTTTATAAATATATTATTTTATTTAATGTTTATAAAAATAAAGTAATAAGGTACAATTATTATTGCCATTTTATTTTTTAAATTATTGATTGATTTTAGAGAAGAAGAAGAGAGAGAGAGAAACTTAAGTTAGTTGTTCCATTTACTTACACATTTATCGATTGATTCTTGTACATGCCCTGACTGGGGATCAAACTCACAACCTTGGTGTATCAGGACAATCGTCTAACCAACTGAACTACCCAACAAGGGCTATTATTTCCATCTTATATATGAATAAACAGAGGCTTAGAGAAATTAAGTAACTTGCCTAAGATCACACCACTAGTAAGTGACTGACGTAGGATTCCAACAAAATTAATTTGTGTCCAGAGCCTGAATACTCAACCACTAGTGTCTATGGCTTTCTTTTTCTTTTCATGCTGTAAACTGCTTGATTTTATTTAAATTTGCATAAAACATTATTCACAAAGTAATAAAAATAAATTTAACTGAAAATAGGGCAAATTTGAAAAAAAACTCATGACAAAAATTATTTAGTTCATAATTAAAAGTATTACTGTAAGTAATTATACCTTAGATTTGAGGACTTTTATTGATTTCAATGATCTTTCTTAGGTGTAAAAGCCTGTATAGATGTCTGACCTGTGGTGGCACAGTGGATAAAGCATCAACCTGGATGCTGAGCCACGAGTTTGAAAACCTGTGCTTGCATGGTCAAGGAACATATGGGAAGCAACTACTAGAAGTCGATGCTTCTCACTCCTCCCCATCTCCCTTGTACTCTCTCTCTCTCCTCTCTAAAAATCAATGAATATCCTGACCAGGTGGTGGTACAGTGGATAGAGCTGGATCAGTGATGGGCAATCTTTTGAGCTTGCTGTGTCAAAATTCGCCAAAAACCCAAGCATAACTCGGGTGGTGTGTCACTTCGAGAAAACCGGCCTAACCAGAAGTCCCAGAACTAGACGCTCTGTGCTGGAGTTCTGTTATTTTGGCCTACAGACCTCTGACACAGAGTGTCTACACTACAGCAAATGTTTTATCCTTGGCTACTGCACCTGGCCATGCAGGAGCCGAGGACAAAACATCCTTTTCGGTATGAGGCCCCATACTTCTCTGGTATGCGGCTGTGTGTCATCGAAAATGGCTACAAATGTTAGTGCTGGATATAGCACTGACCTGGTACACTGAGGACCCAGGTTCAAAACCAGAGGTTGCTGGTTTGAGCAAGGGGTCACTGGTTCCACTGAAGCCCCCCTATCCCCGTTAAGGCATGTATGAGAAAGCAATCAATGAACAACTAAAGTGCCACAATTACAAGTTGATGTTTCTCATCTCTCTCCCTTCCTGTCTGTCAATCTCTCTCAATAAAAACAAAAATAAAAAAATTTAAGAAAATGACTAAAATTTAAAAAATAAAAATTAAGCCTGACCAGGCAGTGGCGCAGTGTATGGAGCATCGGACTGGGATGCAGAGGACCCAGGTTCGAGATCCCGAGGTTGCCAGCTTGAGCACGGGTCCATCTGGCTTGAGCAAAAAGCTCACCAGCTTGGACCCAAGGTCGCTGGCTCCAGCAAGGGGTGGCTCGGTCTGCTGAAGACCCGTGGTCAGGGCACATGTGAGAGGGCAATCAATGAACAACTATGGTGTCACAACGGCAACGAAAGGCTGGTGATTGATGCTTCTCACCTCTCTCTGTTCCTGTCTGTCTGTCCCTATCTGTCCCTCTCTCTGTCCCTGTAAAAATAAATAAATAAATAAATAAATAAAACATTTAAAAATTAAAAAATATAAAAAACATTTTCCATGTTCAAATTTTAATTAAATTTTAATTAAATTACCTGTATATTTTTATATTTTAATTAAATTACCTGTATAATTTCTTCACATTCCTGATTAATTAAACATTCAGATATTTCCGGAAGGATACCATTTGGATTAATACTGGTTTTAAATTCTGGTTGCAAACGCCTTAAAAGCAATCTATACTCTTCCAACTTTTCAATTTTTTGGAAATCCCAACTTTCAATTGCTTCATAAAGTCCAGAATAACCTTAAAAGAAATAAAGAAGAACTGAGGGTTTTATGAGACCAACTAAAAAATTATTTGAGATTGTTACTATCATAGGGATCATGTCTGAATGTATAGTCAGAGAACTAAAAAAATATCTGTAAATCACCTTAATTTTTAATTTAGTTACCCACCATTTTAGGTCCTCAATATTTATCATCTTTGAGGATAAATGGGAAGTCTTAAGTTTGGTCTTAGTCCATGGAAGGAAGTCCATCCATGGACTTCACCTACAACCACCTGATTTATCTTTCAATGAATCAAACATCATGTTAAGTATCTTTGATAAAGCGACTTGAGTTAAAATTTTAGCTTTAGTAACAGTAGCTTTTAGTTTTTTGTTTGCTTGATTTTTGTTTTGTGTTTAGTAGCTTTTAGTTATAATCAATAGGCTAATGATTAATGCAAATAAAAAAC
The DNA here is from genome assembly GCA_037038555.1 of Rhynchonycteris naso. Classification (NCBI taxonomy): domain Eukaryota; kingdom Metazoa; phylum Chordata; class Mammalia; order Chiroptera; family Emballonuridae; genus Rhynchonycteris; species Rhynchonycteris naso. The sequence goes on along the minus strand of CM072996.1, from coordinate 38,520,289 downwards.
TTTATTCCAGGAGTTGGGATACGTGAATGGACCCACATGACTTCATAAGGGCTGTGAGCAACCCACCTTTTTGCTCCAGGCCCAGGAGATCTGCAAGTAACCAAGGTAGCATCTAAGCCCTCCCTGGTGTTCCAAATAAAGAATACAGAATTACGGGTCAGTGCCTGATCGACAGTGGCGCAGTGAATAGAGCATCAACCTGGGATGCTGAAGTCCCAGGTTTGAAACCCTGAGGTTTGAAACCCTGAGTCCGGCTTGAGCCTGGACTCATCCAGCTTGACTGCAAGCTCAGCAGCTTGAGTGCAGGGTTGTTAGCTTAAGTGTGGGATCATCAACACGATCCCATGGTCTCTGGCTGAGATGAGGTATTAGTATGTTTTTTTGGGGGGAAAGAGGGCAGATAATCCCATCCTCTCAGATCTCCAGGCTTCTGAATGAATTGCCCATAAAGATTCAATCCCTTTCTCTACTTATTTGGCTGAGTGACGACAGCATGAACACCGTTGTTTCTGGTTTCATCTTGTCAGTGCAAAGTAGTAGAAGCAAAAAGAAATATAAATCTTAACTCTTTCCCCTCTGGAGCTTATGTTCTGTATTATCCCAAACAAAAGAAAAACTAAGTAATATGAGAAATTTGAGGTGGAAAAATATTATTTCCAACTGTAATAATACAAGAATGCTTCACTCTAAGGTTCTCTAAAGCAGAATTATCAAGCTTGTCTGACTTTAAGTCCCACACTCTTTTCATTAGAATGTAAACAGCACAACAACAAAATGAACACTTGTGAACCCATTACCCAACTTAAGAATTAGAATATTCCATTATGTTTGTGAGTGTGTGCCTCCTTTTTCACTCTATAGGGTAATATTTTAGATTAATCATTATTGCCTGACCAGGCAGTGGAGCAGTGGATAGAGCATCGGACTGGGATGCGGAGGACCCAGGTTCGAGACCCCGAGCTCGCCAGCTTGAGCGTGGGCTCATCTGGCTTGAGCAAAAGCTCGCCAGCTTGGACCCAAGGTCGCTGGCTCCAGCAAGGGGTTGCTCGGTCTGCTGAAGGCCCGCGTTCAAGGCACGTGTGAGAAAGCAATCAATGAACAACTATGGTGTCGCAAGGGCAACAAAAACCTAATGATTGATGCTTCTCATCTCTCTCCGTTCTTGTCTGTCCCTATCTATCTCTCTCTCTGACTCTCTGTCCCTGTAAAAATAAATAAATAAAGCTTTAAAAAAAGAAAGTATGTAGAATTATTATTATAACTGTATTGAATATATAGATCACCGTAGGGAGAGATGACATTTTTATGATATCCTCTCTCCATGTGCATGGGTAGATACCTCTACTTAGATAGGATTTCTTTAATATCTTGCAATAACATTATATCATATTCTCCAATCAGACTTTACAACATTTTGCTAGGTTTATTCCTAAATACATGATAATTTTTCTTACTATTATTAATATTTCATTTTATTAATTTTTTTAAATAAATGTTTAAAAGATTTTATTTATTGATTTTTTTTTTTAGTGAGAAGAGAGAAAGAGAGAGAGGGAGAGGGAGGGAGGGAGGGAAGGAGAAAGGCAGGGCAGGGGAGAGGAGCAGGAAGCATCACCTCATACTTGCTTCTTGTATGTGCCTTGACCAGGCAAGCCCAGGCTTGTGAACTCGCGACCTCAGAACTCCACGTCGACGCTTTATCCTCTGCGCCACCACAGGTCAGGCTAATATTTCATTTTGGATTAGATTTTTTTCTATTTGCTTCCAGTGGGTGAAGATTCAACTAACTTTTGTATACTGATCTTTATCCAAGACACTTGCTAAATTCTCCCATTAGTTATAATATTCTGTGGATTCTTTTAGGTAGACAATTATATTATCTGTTTGAAAAGTCTTTACACATGAACTATATGTGGATACCTCAAACTTAATAGCATTCCACTTTTACAGCATTCTGAAACAGTCACATAGTATACTCTGATTTGTGAGTAAAAAGAATGAACTAACCTGCATGGTAAAGAGCGTCCAAAAAGCCACGGAACCAGCCTTCCTCTTGGAGCTCCAATAGGAACTTGAGAAAAAGTGAGGCAGCCTCTGTCACACCTTTGTTGTTTTTCTCAGCCTGAATATATTGCACCTCATCTACAAACAGAAGCCAGAATGACTCATCAAACTGTAGAACTACTAATCATTGGAAGAAAAACCTGAAAAAGGTTGTCAAACCATCTCAAAAACAGATAGAAACTGTAACAAATAACAGCAGTAACAGGAACTATGGGAAGGCAGCAAAGTCTCTGCTCGTTCTTCACCAACCCATCCTCTCAACCTCTCTTAAAATTCTCCTAGTTTGGTATAAAAGACTGGGCAGCCCTAAAGAAAAGGAGTTTCTTGGCTTTCAGTCAAGATGGCAGAATAGGTAAACACTGTGCCCTGCTCCTCCCATGACCACACCAAAATTACAACTACAGAACCACCATCTCTGAGAAGTGCCCGAAGTCTCGTTGAAGAGAAGTCCTGTAACCAAGGATATACAGAAGAAGCCACATCAGATTGTTGAAAAAACTATTATTAAAAATAAGTTTCTTAAAGATGTATGAAAAAATCTCCCACAACAAGTGAGAAGTCCTGGTAGCACTGGATTAGATGGAAGAACAAAGGCTTCCTCCAACATTTTGATGGTCTCTTGTTCAAAAGTCTGAATCAACTGCAGGACTAAGAGTGTGAGGACAGGACCACTCCATGGCATCAGTAACAATCACAGTGGATTCAGCAAGCAGAGTTAGAAATAAACAGAGATATTTTCATGGTCCTGTTTCCAGGCTCTTGCTAAGACAGTAGGCAATGTGGCAGAAAAAAGAAAACAAAGGAGCTAAAGAGAAACACAGTGAGGCCAGGTAGCAGCTATCTACCAACCTGCAGGTTGTCATGCTGAGTTTGTACACTATCTCCATGTCGGGGGTGGTAACCAAACCACTGCTTTCATATGACCTGACATTTGGTAATCTTCCACGTTTTTTTCCTTATGTCAGTGGAATATAAAGCCCAAGGGAGTAAACCAGATGAGTGGATGGTTAACCATTGTATTCTCAGAGATTAGAAGAGAACATATAGCACGTAACAGACATTCAACAAAGGTATGTTGAATGAAAGAAAGGAATACTTTCCTTCTCTGTTTTGGCAATGATAAAATTAATGCTTTTTAAAAAAGACTTATTTATTGATTTTAGCGAGAAGGGAGGAGGAGGAATGGGAAGCATAATTTGTAGTAGTTGCTTCTTATATATTCCTTGACCAGGCAAGCCTGGGATTTTGAATCAGTGACCTCACCATTCCAAGACAACACTTTATCCACTGTGCCACTACAGACCAGGCAAAATTAATCACTCTAAAGTGTAAAATTCCATGGTTTTTAAGAGTTGTGAAATTATCAACACTATCTAATTTTAGTCTTTGCATTACTGTACAAAGAAATCTTGTACTCATTAGCAGTTATTTATCCTCCTCTTAGCCTCAGGCAACCAAATCTACTTAGGTCTCTAAGGACTTGCCCATTTGGGACATTTCATATAAAGGTATCATACAATTCACAGGCTTTGTGACTGGGTTCTTCCATTTAGCATACTGTTTTCAAGGTTTATCCATACACAGCACGTTTATCTCCAGCTTCCCAAGGTAGAATTTCTTGATACCTTTCCTGTGCATTTGCACTGAAACTGCAGAGTGCATAGTAATAGTCTGAAGGCCTGTCTTTTCCCTTAGACTATGAACATGGACATGCTGTTGAGGAAGATAGTTAGATGTAAGGAGAATTTTTTTGACAAGTGAGAAAAGGGAAACTGAGGCAAATGGTTAGACAAATAGGGCCAAATCAAGCAATTCATGGTCCGCTAGTAAATTGCAAGATTTTAATCTTCCCTGACCAAGAACACTTGAGAGCAAATAATTTATACCTCTCTTCCCAACCAAAGGGAAAATCACCCAGGTCAAGGAGTTAGATAACAGAAACCCAATTAGTACAATTGGTGCCAGCCAAATCCGAGGATGGATAAAGTCAAAGGAATAAATAACAACAACAAACCAATTACAGTCAAACAAATCAACGATACAGGCAAAGCTGACCAGAAAATGACCCTGGTCCATCTAAACCAGGGGTAGTCAACCTTTTTATAAAAACTGCCCACTTTTTGCAGTGGTAGTCAACCTGGTCCGTACCTCCCAGGGTGGGCGTTCCAGCTTTCATAGTGGGCAGTAGCGGAGCGATCAAACGGCACCGCGGTTACATAGATTTAACTATAGTAAGTTGTTTTATAACTATAGTAAGTTATTTTATAAAGATTTATTCTGCCAAACTTAGCGAATATCTGACATATAAAGTACTTGGTAAGTAATTATTATTATATGCTTTCACTTGTTGTAACTCTGCTTTATAAATTTTATAAAGTAAAGTTACTTCCCTACTTTATAAATCACCATTACTGTGGAACTGGTGGGCGGTTAGAAAATTTTACTACTAACAAATACAAAAGTGGACTTTATATAATAACAATTACTTACCAAGTACTTTATGTCGGATTTTTGTTAAGTTTGGCAGAATAAGTCTTTATAAAACAACTCACTATAGTTAAATCTATGTAATCAGGGCGCCATTTGGTTGCTCCGCTACCATCCACCATAAAAGCTGGAACACCCACTAGTGGGCGGTACAGACCAGGTTGACTACCACAGCTCTAAACACTCATTTTGGTACATCAACATATTAAAAAACACACCTGGAAAATTAACTAATATTCTGCTGAATCTCTCCCCTGAGAACTCCCCTAAAATTTCCATCCTGAAAAACAGAGATAAGAGCCCTCAAGACAAAGGATGTCAGCAGTGGGGCTGTCTGGAGCATGATCACACCTTGTCTCAGGCACAAACATTTTTCTTTCTTCTAAACCAGGCATAGCCAACATATGGCCCGCAGGCCGCATCCAGCCCGCATAATGAGTTTATGTGGCCCGCGATTAAATTTTTAATATTCTGCGCTACTTTAAAATCTCAGCTACTCAGAATCAGAAGCGTCTTTGTTGGAAATCGAGGTATTTAAGAAGATAGTAATACGCGGAAAAGAATTCCGCATGTGACTAATCTAGGTTTACCTTCCAATAATTGGTCGAATAGATTTGTGATACTTCTTTTTTTAAAAATTCCATTATAAAGATTTACAACTTTTGTACTCGTCTGTACTCGATATGAACTGTTTGACAACGGCGATGTGAAGCCCACATTCTTTAAGGTGGAGTTTGCCAGTGTGCACCCAAGGTCAAACAATTTGTTATTTTTGTGGTCAAGTGTGCTGAATCAAGTGCAATTGTAGCATAGACAATAGCTGCAGTTGGTAACTGAGAACGTGCCCAGGCTGTTTATAAAACGAAATAATTGTTTTATTTGCGATATAACCCCTTCAAGCTCATTCTATTAATTAAATATTATTTCAATTGATTGCAATAGTTTGGATATTTATACGGTATGCAATTATATTTTTATTAAAATAATATTGTATATTAAAATTGTTTTTCACTCATATTTATTCATAAACAAATTATATAATAAAATTTTTACTTAAACAAATCGTTTTTGTATTTAACATTTTTTTTTAATTTCTTTTTATTTATTTATTTTAGAGAGGAGACACAGAGAGAGAGAGAGAGAGAGAGAGAGAGAGAGAGAGAAAGGGGGGAGGAGCTAGAAGCATCAACTCCCATATGTGCCTTGACCAGACCAGTGCAGGGTTTTGAACTGGCAACCTCAGTGTTCCCAGGTCGACGCTTTATCCACTGCGCCACCACAGGTCAGGCTGTATTTAACATTTTTTAATTTTAATATTTCATCTGGCTAGTGAAAAATGTTTTCTTTCTAATCTGGCCCAGGGGCAAAAACTGTTGGCCACGCCTGTTCTAAACTCTCATTGTCCCCAGCTTTAATAAATACATTCTTAAAATCACCTGAACTCATGTTAGGAAATATTTCTTGCATAAAGTCAAAAACCTACACACTGCAGGGCAGTCTGAGGCAGACTTGGGCTGGTCCCACCCAGTGATAGTGTGATCACCTTTATGTTAACTTGGTATTATTTTTTTTGTTTGCTTTTTTTTTTTTTTTTTGGCAGAGACAGAGAGACGGACAGATAGGGACAGACAGACAGGAAGGGAGAGAGATGAGAAACATCAATTCTTTGTTGCAGTTCCTTAGTTGTTCATTGATTTTCTCATATGTGCCTTGACTGGAGGACTACAGCAGACCAAGTGACCCCTTGCTCGAGCCAGCAACCTTGGGCTCAAGCTGGCAACCTCAGGGTCTTGAACCTGGGTCCTCTGCATCCCAGTCCGATGCTCTATCCACTGCACCACCGCCTAGTCAGGCTGTTATCTTGGTATTATAATCATTATCAAAGTGCCTGGATCATGAATGTGTCCAGAATATGTTACTGAAGGAATGGATACTCAGAATACTGCTCTCCCAGGGCCCCTCCTGCATATATGGTTAGCCTTTGACTCCAAAAGGATATTGTAAAAAAATCTGAAAAGATAAACATAAGGCCTTAGCCGTTGGCTCAGCAATAGAGCATCAGCCCAGCATGTGGAAGTCCCAGATTCGATTCCCAGTCAGGACACATAGGAGACGTGACCACCTGCTTCTCCACCCCTTCCCCTTCCTCATCTCTTTCTCTCTCTCTCTCCCTCTCTCTCTCTCTCTCTCTCTGCCCCTCCTACAGCCATGGCTTGAATGGTTCAAGCAAGTAGGCCCCGGGGTGCTGAGGATGTCTCCATGGCCTCACTTCAGGTGCTTAAAATAGCTCGTTTGCTGAGCAACAGAGCAGTGGCCCCAAGTAGGCTAAGCATTGCCCTGTAGGGGCTTGCCGCATGGATCCCAGGTGGGGCTTATGCGGGAGTCTGTCTCTCTACCTCCCCGCCTCTCAATAAGAAAAAGAAAAAAGAAAAAAAAATCTGTAGCCCATGCTCAGGTCTACCTTGAAACCTCATGGATAACCTAAGTAAAGCTCTGCATAACCCCAGTGAATGCAAGCTCTCCAAAAGAAACATGTCTTCAACACTCCTTTCCCAATATCCAACACATGGAGAGAAGAATTATTATAAAAGAGATACAGAATATTGCTAATGTAATTAGACATACTGCTGTAGATTTGTGTGTGTGCATGGGAATATACGGGCACAAGGATATGGATAAGCTTCCACTGCCATCTAATGAAGGTAAAAAACAAAACATGAGTCAGAAAGTATACATCCAGCCATAACAGTCATTAGTGTTTCCATTCTCCTACTGAATCCTGACTGACAAAATATACTTGTCACAGATTAAGTTTAATGAATAGAATCCAGAGATTCCAAAGCAGCCAAGAAAAAAAAAAAAAGGAGATATAGAAACAATCTAATAGAAAACAGAAAAAGATGGGGAGAAAGCAAAACATTTATGGAGTCATGTGTACATGATAAAGTATAAAAATATGAGCAATAAAGATATACACCAATTAAATGACAAAAATTGCCTCAAAAGAAAACTTCTATGGCACTTTTAACATTCAAAAAGAAAATATTATACAGTGTTCTTCAGTTTGCTTTTTTAAACTTACCTTTTGGTTACTTAAATTGTGGTTATAACTATAAATTAAAAGTAACATAATTAAAAAGGATCCCACCTATGCGTTCCAACAGTGCACTACGGTTTTCCATCAAAGAAAGCACTTACTCACTTTATTATCTATTGTTTATTTAGTTACCCGCCTTCACCTATACACTCTAATCTCTATTAGGGCAGGGACCATTTCTAGTAAGTTCACCACTAATTCCTCAGTTCTAACATGATACTTCCTATTAGATAAAATGTATAGTAATATGGGCAAGTTCTCTCCAATGGTAGCCTAATGCCTGACACATATGAGTTGCTTCTTTATTGAATCAATACATGAGTGTATGACAGAATGGCATTCACGTGTTTGTTAGTGTTTCACTCATTGCAGGGAATTCTAAAAGAATGTCTTGCACAGGCTTACAGTTTTCAGTGGCAGAAGCTACTCTGTGGTTATTAGGATGTTATTTTGCTTATTTATTTTTTAATTTGTTGATCGATTTTAGAGAGAGACAGAAATATTGATGTATTTTTGTATGTGCCCTGACCAGGGACAGACCAGCCAACTTTTGCATATCAGGATCAGGACTACGATGTTATTTTGTTACTTCACTCTGATCACAACTAGAAAGTGGAGGTCCACTGTTGGTGGTATTCTCTCATTTCTTACCCCACAGCCGGTGGTTTGGTTTTGCAGAGCAACAAGCAGAGAACTTACCAGTCTGCTTTAATGCAATTTCCAAAAACTGCCTCACATCAGGAAAGATATCTATGCACTTGCCAGATCCACTCTCATCTCAATTCCCTCCAGGCACCACCTCCCTTCGCATTCTACAGCCTATGCTCACCTCCAGCACAAAGCACTTCACTACAACTGTACAAAATGGCCATTATGTATCACCAGGTGTTTCAAAAGCTGGATGGAGATGCCTGAATTGAAGCTTAAAGCCATTCGGTACAAGTCTTGTTCCTCTCAACTTTCCAGCTACGTATTTGGAAGTAACAACAGAGTAAGCATCAACCATCCTGTAGTTCTTCTGACAGTATTTTGTAATCATTTGTTATCACCATCCTCACCAGTGTCCCACCCCCGAAACCTTGGGCTGTAAAGTATTTTAAGGTAGGGTCTGTGTACAATCTGAACACAGAGTAAAACTAACTATTAGCAGAAATAAATGAAATGGACAGCGACTGGTTTCTTCAGCTTTAGATCTAAATAGATGTGCATCCCTAAGCAAGTCATGTCACCTCGCCGGACTCAGTTTCCCACAGGGGGGCCCCAAGGTCACGCTCAAACTCTGCAATCTCTAGTTTAAATACTGTCGGGTTCTTGCATCAAGTCCCGCGTTTCCAGGTTCCCACTAGGCTACCGTATTAATTAAAAGAAGCGGGGAAAGCCAAGAGAAAATACGTCCTGAACTGCTTTCCACCCGCAAGTGGCGGATGCCTCTGGGAACCACTCACCCTCCTTAAACCACGGGCCCATGTAACCCAGGATGAAGGTAGGGTCCAGAATCTTCGTGACATAGTCCCGGTAGGTGTGTAGATTCCGCCGCTCCTCCACCGTCATATCCGCTGCTGGCTCCCGGCGCTGTGCCGTCTCACCTGCGCTCCACTCCCTTTAAAGACCGCAGGAGCCGACAGTAATCCAAGCACAGAGAGGCAGAGCTGCTGGGGAAATCTTAACTGGAAAGGAAAAACCGAAACTGCAACTAGCCGAGCGAGGCAGGGCTGTGACCATTCCGTCCCCTGGGGTTTCAGTTTCCCTCCTGACTCCCTGCTTTTCCCACTGGGGGCGCTCGTGGACGCGGGACCGTAGGTGGACCTCTGGGAATTGCTTTTTGATTCTCATTTTATCTTTTTTTTTTTTTTTTGCTTGTATAGCTGTAAAGTCTCAACTCTTTTTTTTTTTTTTTTGAGAATTGGTTTTTTTTTTTTAATTTTACTTACTGATTTTACAGAATGAAAAGAGAGAGGGACCAGGCACATGAAGTATCAACTCATAGCAGCTTCATTTTAGTCCTTCATTGATTGTTCTCTGTGCCTTTACCTCTCAAGCCCAAAGTTTCAAAACAGCTACCTCAGAATTCCAGGTGGAAGCTTTGTCCACTCTGGCCTATGACCCAGCTTGTGTACAATTCTGAGTTTTGAGAAAGGTACACAGTGGAACCACTTCCACCAGGCTGTGTGGGCACTAGGGTGTGTGGTTAACTTTACAGAAAACTGCTGTTTTCCAATTTAGCCTTACTATTTTGCACTCCCATCAAGCTCCACCAGTAAACACACATCCAGTAAGTACACACATTGGTCACTTGTTTGCTATCTTGGTTGATGTGAAATGGTGATGGCCATTTACATAATTTTGTGACTCATTTCCTCCAATCTTTTGCCTGGTTTTTTATTTATTTTAAATGTATTTAGAGAGCGAGGAAGAGAGAGAGACAGGAACATCGATCTGTTCCTGTATGTGCCCTGACCAGGCAACGAACCCACAACCTCCGTGCTTCTGACCCAATGCTCTAACCAACTGAGCTATCCAGCCAGGGCTAATTGAGTGGTTTTTGTTTGTATCATGGATTTACAAGTTATTTATTTTGGATACAAGCCAACTGTCAAATATATGTATCCCAAATGTCTTCTCCCAGTCTGAGACTTACTGTTTCATTTTCTTAAAGGTTTTTGAGAAAAAGTTTATTTTGGTACAATCTAATTTATCAGTTTTTTTCTCTTGTCTATTGCTTTTTGTGTTCTTTAATAAATCTTTTTCTACTTCTAGGCCATTAAGGTATTTTTTGTTTTCTTTTAGACTATTTATATTTTTAGCTTTTACATTTAGGACTATGATAATCTCAAATTAATTTTATTGTGGTGTGAAGTAGGGGTCAATGTTTCATCTTTTCATACTTTTAATTGTTCCAGCATAAAGTGTTTCTTTCATTTGTTGGAAATTTTTTCTTCTCCCATTGAATAACCCAAGCCTCTTTGTCAAAAACTCAATTGATTGTATGTACACAAGTCTTTTTGTTTATTTGTTTGTTTTGTTTTGTTTTTTACAGGGACAGAGAGAGAGTCAGAGTGGGATAGATAGGGATAGACAGACAGGAACGGAGAGAGGTGAGAAGCATCAATCATCAGTTTTTCGTTGCGGTTGGGACACCATAGTTGTTCATTGATTGCTTTCTCACATGTGCCTTCATCAGACCGAGCATACCCTTTGCTGGCGAGCTTTTTTGCTCAAGCCAAATGGGCCTGCGCTCAAGCTGGCAACCTCCGGGTCTCGAACCTCGATCTTCCGTATCCCAGTCCGACGTTCTATCCACTACGCCACCAACTGGTCAGGCTACACAAGTCTATTTTTAAATCTAACCAGTTTCATTTCTCTCTGCTCACACTGCTTTACTCTTTTTTGTGAAGATTACATTGGCTATTCCAGGATCTTTGCATTTCGCTATGACATAAGAATCAATTTGTCAATCTCCCCGCCCTCTTTCCATACACACTGGTAACTGAGATTTTGTCAGGGCCGCATTGAGCCTATAGATTAACTTGGGTGGACTAGACATCTTAGCAGGGGACTAGACATTTTAGCAATATTGAGTTCTAATCCATAAATTTATTTGTTTTCTTTAGTTTCTCTCAGCAATATTTTATAGTTTTAAGAGTACAGGTCTTATACATATCTATTAATTTTATCTTACCTATTTTGTTCTTTGATGCCATTCTAAATGAATTTTTTTTAATTTAATTTAATTTTTTTAAGTGAGAGGAGGGAAGATAGAGATAGACTCCTGCATGCACCTCAACTGGGATCCACCTGGCAACCCCAGTCTGGGGCCGATGCTTGAATCAAACAAGCTATGCTCAGTGCCTGAGGCCAAAAGTACAATCAATCAAGCTATCCTTTGCCCCAGGGCTGACACTCAAACCAACTAAGCCACAGGCTGCAAGAGGGGAAGAGAGAGAAGAGGGAGAGAAGGAAGAGAAGAGAAGCAGATGGTTGCTTCTCATGTGTGCCCTGACTGGGGATTGAACCCAGGACGTCCACATGCTGGGCCAATGCTCTATCCACTGACCCAACTGGCCAGGGCCCAGAATTGTTTCTAGAGTTTCATTTTCAAATTGTTTGTTGCTAGTATATAGAAATACAAGTGTTTTTGTTTTACCTTGTTTTACGCAACATTGCTAAATTCACTTATTGAGTCTAGTAATTGTTCTATAGATTCCTTACATTTTGCTAGGTAAATAATCATGTCATTTGTAAATACATACATGGTTTTTACTTCTTCTTTCCCAATCTTCATGCTTTGTATTTTGCTTCCTTATTGCAACACCTATGACCGCCAATAAAAAGTTGAATGCGCCTGACCAGGCAGTGGCACAGTGGATAGAGCGTTGGACTGGGATGCAGAGGACCCATGTTCAAGACCCCGAGGTCGCTAGCTTGAGCACGGGCTTATCTGGCTTGAGCAAAAAGCTCACCAACTTAGACCCAACGTTGCTGGCTCCAGCAAGGGTTACTCTGCTGAAAGCCCGAAGTCAAGGCACATATGAGAAAGCAATCAATGAACTAAGGTGTCGCAATGAAAAACTGATAATTGATGCTTCTCATCTCTCTCCCTGTCTGTCTGTCCCTATCTATCCCTCTCTCTCTCTCTGTCCCTGTAAAAAAAAAAAAAAAGTTGAATGCAAGTGGTGAGAGTTTACACCCTTACCTTATTACTAATCTCAGCTGAGAAATGAGATTGATGTTTCACTTTAATTACAATGTTGGCTATATGTTTTTCTTAGATGCCCTTTATCAGCCTGATGTCCTTTAATTCCTGGTTTGCTCAGTTTTTTATCATAAATGGGTGTTGCAGTTTTCAAATGGTTTTGCTGCTCATATATTGTTAACAAGGTGAATTTCATTGATTTTTGAATATTAAACAAACCTAGAATTCCTGGAATAAATCCCACTTGGTCATAATATAGTATAATTTTTTAATATACTTCTGGATTCAATTTGCTAATATTTTTGTATTTATATATTCCTAAGGGCCTGACCAGGCGGTGGTGCAGTGGATAGAGCGTCGGACTGGGATGCAGAAAACCCAGGTTCGAGACCCCGAGCTCACCAGCTTGAGCACCAGCCCATCTGGCTTGAGCAAAAGCTCACCAGCTTGGACCCAAGGTCGCTGTCTCCAGCAAGGGATGGATCGGTCTGCTGAAGGCCCGCGGTCAAGGCACATGTGAGAAAGCAATCAATGAACAACTATGGTGTTGCAACGGCAATGAAAAACTAATGATTGATGCTTCTCACCTCTCTCCGTTCCTGTCTGTCTATCCCTATCTATCCCTCTCTCTGTCCCTGTAAATATATATATATATATATATATATATATATATATATATATATATTCCTAAGGGATATAGATTTGTAAGTTTCCTTACATATCTATATGTAAGAGGTTATGCTGGCCTCAGAAGACGAGAGTTTGTTTAAGATTGGTATCAGTGCTTCCTTAAATGTTTAACAGAATCCACCAATGAAAGCATTTGACCTTGGAGTTTTCTTTGCTTGAAGATTCTTTTTAATGATTCAACTTCTTTACTAGATATAAGGCTATTCTGAGTTTTAAATTGTACCTCAAATCAGTTTTGATAAGTTGTGCTTTTTAAGGAACCTGACCATTTCCTCTAAAGTATTAAATTTAATGGTATTAAGTTGTTCTTGATATTTATTCCTTATAATCCTTTACATTTTAAAAAATCAGTGTTGCCAGGAATTTAACAATTTTTTTGTCTTTTCATAAAACAAACTTTGGCTTTGATATATATATTTAAAACTGTTATCCTTTCTTTCTGTTTCATTCCGTTCCAATCATTATTCTTTTCTTCCTTTGGGTTTAATTTGCTCTTCTTATTTTTTTTTACTAGTTTGTTAAGGTATAAGTTTAGATTACCAATTTTATACATTTTTCTTTTCCAATGTAAGCATTTGAGGCTATAAATTTCCCTTCTCTCAGCTAAGTTCTAACATCTCATCAATTCTGATAATTTTCAATGTAATTCTACTTGACATAGTTTCTAATATTTCTGTGATTTCTTCAACCTATAAGTTATTTAGAAGTATGCTGTTTATTTTTCAAATATTGGGAATTTCCTAAACAGTTTAGAGTTAGTGACTTCTGATTTTAATCTTGAGATGTTCAATGTGTTGTAAGGTTTTGATATTTTGAATTTCTTTTTAATTTTATTGAAATTATTGAGGTAAAATCATACAGGTGTCAGCTGTACAATTCTATAACACATCATCTGTATATTGCATTGTGTGTTCACCACCCCAAGTCAAGTCTTCCTCCATCACCATCTAGCCGCTCTCTACCCTCCTCTACCTCCCCTCAACCCTTTCCCTCCTGCTGATATTTTGAAATTTATTGGAATTTCTTTTATGGCTCAGCATTGGACTATATTGATGTCTGTTCCAGATACACTTAAGAATAATGTATATGCTGCAGCTTTTGGGTAAGGTTCTATAAATGTCAGGTTGAGTTATAGTGTGGTTCAAGTATCCTTACTAATTCTGTCAAGTACTGAGAGGGGGTGTTAAAATCTCCAACTATGAATAGTTATTTGTCCACTTTTCCCTTTTTATTTCTATTAATTTTTACATCATAATTTTGTAGCTGTTATTAGATGCACACACATTTAAGGTTGATGTATCTTCCTGATAAATTATGTCTTTTATTATTGTAAAATATGTCAAAGTCTACTTCATGTCATATTACTATACCCATACAGCATTCTTTTTTTAATTAAAAAATTTTTTTATTTATTGATTTTAGCAAGAGAGGAAGGGAGAGATAGAGACAGGAGCATCAAACTGCTCCTGTATGAACATCAAACTGCTCCTGTATGTGCCCTGACCGGGGATGGAACCAGCAACCTTTGTGCTTTGGGATGATGCTCCAACCAACCGAGCTATCTGGTCAGGGACTTAACAGCTTTTTTTTTTTTTTTTTACAGGGACAGAGAGTCAGACAGAGGGATAGATAGGGACAGAAAGACAGGAACGGAGAGAGATGAGAAGCATCAATCATCAGTTTTCCGTTGCCTTTGCAACACCATAGTTGTTCACTGATTGCTTTCTCACATGTGCCTTGACCGCGGGCCCTCAGCAGACCGAGCAACCCCTTGCTCGAGCCAGCGACCTTGGGTCCAAGCTGGCGAGCTTTTGCTTAAGCCAGATGGGCTCGCGCTCAAGCTGGCAAGCTCGGGGTCTCGAACCTGGGTCTTCCACATCCCAGTCCAACGCTCTATCCACTGCACCCCCGCCTGGTCAGGATTAACAGCTTTCTTATACTTACTGTTTGCATGGTATATCTTTTCCCATTCTGTTGCTTTCAACTTCTCTGTTAATATTAAAAGCCCATCTCTAGCCCTCACTGGGTAGCTCGGTTGGTTAGAGCATTGTCCTAAAGTAGAGGTTGCCTGTTCGATCCCTGGTCAGGACACATGCAGGAACAAATCGATGTTTCTCTCTCTCTCTCCCTTCCTCTCTCTAAAATAAAAAATAACTTTAAAGGGCACATTTCTAGTATATAGCTTATAGTTGGGTCTTCCTTTTTTTATCAACTCTGATAATCTCTGCCTTTTAATTGAAGCAGTAAGTCCATTTACATTTAATTATTGACAGATTAAAACTACAATTTTGCTGTTTGTTTCATCCTCAATTCTGTTCCTCTACTCTTCTATTCCTTCAATTTGGGTTAATCAAATATATTTTTGCTTTTACCTCTTTTAACTATAATTCTTGGTACAGTCATACATTGCTTAACAACAGAGATACATTCTGAGAAATGCCTTATTAGGCAATTTCATCACTCTGCAAATATCAAGTGCACTTACACAAACCTAGATGGCAGAGCCTGCTATACAGCTAGGCTACAAGATATAGTCTATTTATTGCTCCTAGGCTACAAGCCTGTACAGCATGTTACTGTACAAAACAACATAAGATTAAATCAAACACAAAAGAAAATGGTGCAATCGAGACAAAGTAAACAAGACCTGTATGAGGCTGCTGCTGGTAAAACATAGCATACTGTTTTTTTAATATTTTTGTTTTCTGGGTTTTTGTTTTGTTTTGAGAGAGAGGGAGAGAGACAGGAAGGGAGAGAGATGAGAAGCATCAACTCATAGTTGTGGCACTTTAGTTGTTCATTGACTGCTTCTCATACATGCCTTGAATTGGGGGAAGTCGGGCTCCAGAGAACCAGTGACCCCTTGCTCAAGCCAGCAACCCTAGGCCAGTGCCCACTGGGCTCAAGCCGGTGACCCCACACTCAAGCTGATGACCTCAGGGATTTGAACCTGGGTCCTCAGAGTTACATGTCCATGCTCTTATCCACTGCACCACCACTAATCAGGCTAGGGATAATTTTGATTCATTCACACCACATAGCTATTCTATTGGCTGTTGTCATTTTTTTATTTGACAATCTGAAGGCAAAGAGGTTAGTTCCCCGACTAAACAGTCAGGTAGGTATTGCATGTTTTAAAACTTCTTGCAGCACATCAGTGGAAAATCACTGGCCTGAGGAAGAGGGCTTCATTTACTGAGTGGTGAGAAGATGACCTTGTGGCAGGTTGATTACAAAAATTAACACAATTCTTCACTTTTCCCAACATTTATACCTTTTACAATGGAACTTTGCAGCTCCTCCCATCAACAGTGGGATGTCTTTTCCCTCTCATTGAATCTTCCTGGCTTTATGACTTTGCTAGAGGCAACAGAATGAGGAAATGATGGTGTCAATGAGCCCAGGCTTGAAAGACTTTGCACACTTCTGCTCTGTCTCTTGGACCTCTGAGAATACCATGTAAACAAGTTCAGGCTAACATGCTGGAACAGAAGTGACTACCTAGAGAGCCCAGTCATTCTAGCTGAGGCCATCCTAGATCAGCAGGCTTACCTGGTTGACTGAAGACACATGAGAAAGCCAGTCAAGACTAGCTGGGCAGGCAGTGTCTTTAATAATGTTACTAGGAGAAAAAAGAAATAATGTACTAGAGATACTGTTTTTGGTAAATACACAGGGTTTGTGTTTGCTTGAGCTTAACGCTGCCCTGAACTGCCCAGCCAATATGAAAAGTGTGTGTTGGAGAGAGTGGGAGGTTTGAAGAGAAAAAGGTGTGAAACAGCAATTATACCAATGACTAGTGATACTGAAGAAACTTGTCTGCTAAGATATAACATGAATTGAGGCTGATAACTGTGTTCTTATGATGACACTGACTGCATAGTTATTGACTTCCCTCAAGAAAATTTAGCATGCAGGCACAACTTAAGAGGGTTCATCCACACTGAGGAATGAAAATTTAGCATGCAGGCACAACTTAAGAGGGTTCATCCACACTGAGGAATGAAAATTTAGCATGCAGGCACAACTTAAGAGGGTTCATCCACACTGAGGAATGAGAATGAGTTAAGCAAACTCTTGCTTACAGGACAAATCTGGCACATGGCTTGTTTTTGTACAGGCTAAAAATGTTTTTAACATTTTTTTTTAACAGGGACAGAGAGGAGGGGGATAGATAGGGACAGACAGACAGACAGGAAGGGAGAGAGGAGAGAAGCATCAATCATCAGTTTTTCATTGCCGTTACACCTTAGTTGTTCATTGATTGCTTTCTCACATGTGCCTTGACCGCAGGCCTTTAGCAGACCGAGCAACCCCTTGCTGGAGCCAGTGACCTTGGGTCCAAGCTGGCAAGCTTTTGCTCAAGCCAGATGGACCCGCACTCAAGCTGGCAAGCTCAGGGTCTTGAATCTGGGTTCTCCGCATCCCAGTCCGACGCCCTCTCCACTGCGCCACGGCCTGGTCAGGCTAATTGATTTTTTTAGAGAGAGAAAGGAAGAGAAAGAGAAACATCAATTTGGTTGTTCCACTTATTTATGCATTCATTGGTTCATTCTTGTATGCCCCAGTGTCCTGACAAGGGATGGAATCTACAACCTTGGTGTATCGGGACAATGCTCTAAGCAACCCAGACAGGAGTGTTTTAACATTTTAAAAGTTTGTAGGGGGAAAAACGGCTATACAGAGACTCTACATGGCCCATAAAATCTAAATTATTTATTATCTGACCCTTAACAGGAAAAGGTAACCCATTTCTAAAGTAGATGAACAAAGAGAAGAAGAGAGTTTAAAAGGTGTTACAAAATGAGTAATTTAAACATAACCCATAAAATCATAGCTGGGCATGAGGAAAAGTGTAGAAGCGTGTGGTTGATAGAGTCAAGATTGTACTTCCTAATCCATTTATTTTTATTTTTATTATTTTTTTAACAGGGACCGAAAGATAGTTAGAGAGAGGGATAGATACAGACAGACAGGAACGGAGAGAGGTGAGAAGCATCAATCATTAGTTTTTCGTTGCTGTTGTGACACCTTAGTTGTTCATTGATTTCTTTCTCACATGTGCCTTGACCGTGGGCCTTCAGCAGATGGAGCAACCCCTTGCTGGAGCCAGCGACCTTGGGTCCAAGCCGGCAAGCTTTTGCTCAAGCCAGAGGTGCCCTCGCTCAAGCTGGTGACCTCAGGGTCTTGAACCTGGGTCTTCCGCATCCCAGTCCGATGCTCTATCTACTGCGCCACTGCCTGGTCAGGCCCTAATCCTTAACTGTCTAAAAATTGTATTAGAAATCCTTCTGACAAGAAGTCTTCCACCTGGAAGAAGGCACTCCCCTGACCATACAGGTATCAATTGTGGGCTTCCGGCCTCTATATTGTACCTTCTATAGTCTCACCTTGATGCCACCAAATGAATCTTTTTTTTCTTTTTGGCGAGAGACAGACAGACAGGAAGGGAGATAAGCATCAACTCAATTGTGGCACCTTAGTTGTTCATTGATTACTCTCTCATATGTGCCTTGCCTTGGGGTTCAAGCTAAACCAGTGACTCCTTGCTCAAGACAGTGATCTTAGTTAGGTTCAAGCCAGCAACCTTAGTCTTCAAGCCAGTGACCATGGGGTCATGTCTACGATGCCACATTCAAGCTGACAATCCCACGCTTGAGCCCCTCTCAAGCCAGTGACCTTGGAGTTTTGAACCTGGGTCTTCAGCACCTAGGCCAATGATCTATCCACTGCGCCACCACCTGGACTGGCATAGAGACTTACAGACATGCCATGTCATGCTAAAGAAACTCTGTCAGTCTTGTGCAAGATCAAGACTTGGTGTCATATTCGACTAACAGTGTTCCAATTCCTGACAATGAATTCTACAGAGATGATAGTGTTGCTGTTCTACAGAGAGGCCTGGATATTAGGGCCAAGAACTCAAACTTCCACTTATCTGTTTATAAAGTTCTTAGAACATCTCCATTTTACATGAATGTAATTTAGTTTTTACTGCATTAGGATGCTAAATTCTAAATTTACTTGGTTCATAATCAACCCTGTGCCCAGAATGGTTAGGATAAAAATCAAAGACAGGACACATGTAATACTAATTGCTTTTCACTTTATAATGCCATGCTTGAAGCCCAAGTTCTTCCTAATCATGGGTACATAAGCAGGGTATAACAGAAGTTCTCAAAAATATTAGCAGGAAAAGCAGACTCTTATTATTCCATTATCAGCAGAATAACATATATATATATATATGTATGTATAAATTATATTTTACAGAATTTTGTTCTTCCAAAATTCCAGTATCTTTAAAAAATATGAATTCACATGAAAAAAATGATGGGAGTTTCAATTCTCAGAGATTAAGTTCAATGGTACATAAACGTAACTATCAATATAAAAATATTCTCTTTTCATGATAGTATTAAGTGTAATTCCCAAGTAAAGAGGGAAGAATACTCAAAAGTCCATACCATTCATATACCATCTGAAAAGTTCCAGAATAAAGATGAACTAGTTAGTCCTACCAGATAGTTCAGTTGGTTTGTTTTCCTGATAAGCCGAAGTTGTAGGTTTGATATATCTGTTCAGGGTACATACAAGAATTAGCTACTGAGTCCTGGCTGAATAGCTCAGTTGGTTAGAGCATCATCCTGAAGCACAGAGGTTGCAGGATCAATCCCTGGTCAGGTCACATATAGGAACAGATAGATCCACGTTCCTCCCCTTCTCTCTCCCTTCCTTTCTCACTAAAATCAATAAGTAAAAATTTTTTAAAAAAAGATTCAACCACTGAATGCATAAAATGGTGAAACAACAAACTGATGTTTCTCTCTCTCCCTTCCTCTCTAAAATCAATAAAAAAATTTTAAGTTAATAAGATAAATTAATCATCAGTTTTAAAGGGACAAAAATCAATCAAATAACCCATAAATGTTATAATGCAGAATGATTCTATTCTTTCAGATGAAATTATCTGGTTCAGAGTCCTGAGGCAGTAATTTAATAAATGCCAATTTATTAGACTTAATTTGGTAATGTGGTCTCTAACAATATCTAGTAATAACCAAATTGCTCCAAAAGACTTATTCAAGTAGCCATCAATAAAATACAGGAGAAGGGAAGACATAAACTATCTCAGAGAGAGCAAGAAGAGACTACAAATAATATATATTAATAAATGTAAGTTAGCACTATGTTTGGAGGGGGGGGCTTAATCAACATTTGCTATTACGGTCTTTCCAGAAATTTAGTGAGTTTATGATGGAGGAAAGGAGAATGTTATAGAATAGTTTGCTTTTTGTTTTTTATGGCAGAGACAGAGAGTCAGAGAGAGGGACAGATAGGGACAAGACAGGAAGGGAGAGAGATGAGAAGCATCAATTCTTTATTGCGCAACTTAGTTGATCATTGATTGCTTTCTCATATATGCCTTGACTGGGGGCTACAGCAGACTTAGTGAGCCCTTGCTTGAGCCAGTGAACTTGGGCTCAAGCTGGCGAGCTTTGCTCAAACCAGATGAGTCCGCACTCAAGCTGGTGACGTTGGGGTCTCGAATCTGGGTCCTCACGTCCCAGTCTGACACTATCCACTGTGCCCCTGCCTGGTCAGGTATGTTTTGTTTTTTAATGACAGGTGACTAAAACGTTGGGCACTTTATATATAATGTCCTTTAAAAATTTAGTGACTGGTGCCTGACCATGAGGTGGCGCAGTGGATGGAGTGACAGCCTGGGATGCAGAGGACTCAGGTTCAAAACCCCAAGATTGCTGGCTCCAACGTGGGATCATAGACATGACCCCACAGTCACTGGCTTGAGCCCAAAGGTCGCTGGCTTGAAGCCCAAGGTCACCGGCCTGAGCCACCCTCAACCCCACCCCGTCAAGACATATGAGAAAGCAATCAATGAACAACTAAGGTGCCACAATGAACTGATGCTTCTCATCTCTCTCCCTTCTTTGTCTTTATGTCTCACAAAAGAAAAAAAAAATTAGTAACAACAAAAAAGTACTGGATACCTATCAAGTTTTTGCAATATATGTAACAAATATTTTTTTTCTATTTAGTTGTATGTTCATTGGTTGCTTCCTGTCTGTGCCCTGACCAGAAATCAAACCACAAATATTTTGAGCCTTTCTTTAATTCAGAGCTTTTCTGTAATTTTTTTCTATAGAGTATTTCAAATAGTTTCTAAATTGCCAAGACATGTATAAATAGCATCTTTACCTTTATCAAATATCCAAACCTAGAGACAATGTAGGACTTTTTTAAACATGCAATACCTTACTATCAATATTTAGTCAGGGGCACTGACCTCTTATCCGAGGTTGTCGGATAAAAAAACTAGAACAGCCAACACAGTAACTGTTGTGTGAATCAAAATTATTTTGTTGTTGTTGTTAGATTGGCAAAAAAAATATTTTTTGACATGCTGCTGAGTTTTAGTAATTTATGTCTGCCATGAGATGAGGAAGGCTGAAAATCACTGGACTACAGAGAACACATCTTGGTCTCTTGAAAGCTTCTCTTGTGCCAGCCTGATATGTTTCCTAGAATTCTCTTTTGTCTGCTTCACTTCTTGTTTTATTTCCTTTCTGGGAGATTTCATCCACTTCCAAAGCCTCATTACTATTCTATACTGCATGCAGTTTAACTCCTAACTCATCCCTCTAACCCCAATCTCTCTCCCCAAATGCACTCGTATTTCCAGATACCCACCAGAAATGTTGCACAGTATCGTCTGTACCATACTGCCCAAAAGAATTTCCTGTGATGGAAATGCTCTGTACCTGTACTGGCCAATAAGGTAGCCATAAGTTTCATGTGGCTGAACTTAATTGCAATTAAATATAACTTAAAAATTCAGTTTCACTAGCCACATTTCTGGTGCTCAGTATCCACATGTGGCCAGTAGCTACCATATTGGGATAGTGCAGTATAAGGCAGCTCAGTCTCAAACTGAGTTCATTTTACTCCAACCATCCTATTACTGTATTACCGACCCTGAATATTATCACTATATATCTAGCTCTAACAAGAAAGTGGCTTTAACAGTCACTGCATGTTTGCCTTGTGATTTGTTCCCCTTTTGTTGAGCATACCTGACGGATAACTCACCCTCATTTACAGGCAAATTAGTAGGACTACAGAGGAGGCACTTTGTTTTTTGAAATTATCTCAAGTTTACAGGGTAGGGTAACTCAGTTGATAAAAGCATCATCCTGATATGCCAAGGGTATAGGTTCAATTCCTGTCGGGTACACATACAAGAAACAACCAATGAGTGCACAACCAGCTGGAACAGATTGATGTTTTGCTCGCTCTCTAATCACATCAATTAAAA
This sequence comes from Rhynchonycteris naso, assembly GCA_037038555.1. NCBI lineage: Eukaryota > Metazoa > Chordata > Mammalia > Chiroptera > Emballonuridae > Rhynchonycteris > Rhynchonycteris naso. The sequence goes on along the minus strand of CM072996.1, from coordinate 38,497,921 downwards.
AAAAAATCATCTCAAGCTTACAAATTCTTTGTACAATGACAGTACAAATTCTTACATTACTCACTCAACAATTTTTAACATTTTGCCCCAATTTGCTTTGTCATTACTGTTTTCCATGTATTTCTTTCTGAACCACTTAGGATATTACATACACAATTATGATTTAGCTTCCCATGTAGGTTTTCCTAAAGGTGCCAATCACTGGACATGTCCATACAAAGTCGGACCTCAGTGATATCTGCATTATCATAATAATTTAACCAGCTACCATGTTAATTGTATATAGGTCTAATGTGCTGAATATTACAAATGGATCTATGCTGATTCCTGGTGACATCTAGTGAGTAATAACCCATCTCCATGTACTTCCCATCCTCTGCCCCCAATGTGAGGGGACAATGGGGGTGAAAACAACCCAAATCAGGTAATATGTGGTTTCCAGTAGCCCGAAACACCTTCTGAAAAACTTACCAAGTCCAGTGTTGTATTACTGGCTGGCTCAGTGTGTCCACAGCCCACCCAGCAGGAGATTGCAATTATTCCCCACGATGGAAAAATTCCAACTACGTAAGGGCCATCAGCTTACTTTGACTAAATCCTTGCCTCTCTACCCATGCCCATTACCACTACAGATTAGGGAAGCCCTTAGATTACTGGCTCCCTCAAGAGCGGAGGTCGAACCTAATTTAAGACTAGGAAGTAAAAGTGTAACAAGTTCTCCAGTTGTGAACCTGAGAATCAATGAATGAGCAATTGCTAATGATTTTGGTTGTGTTTCCTATATAAAGGAAAACAAAGTCACAAAAACACTGAAACTGAGATAAAATAAAGTGTCTTATGGACCCTCAATCCAGATGAACAAGTTAAAAAACTATAGCATTAAGTTACAAGTTTACAGTGGAGCTTGTTGGAAGCAGAGGTCACAGCTTATTTTTAAAAATCTCTAGAACCTACTTATTCATTCACTAAGTGCTTTAAGCTCTTCCATGTCAAAGAAAATAGAAAAGGGATATAGCAGTATACATACACATAACTGCCAAAGAACTTTTAAAACCAATAAGACATTTAGTAATCAATTAGAATTTGTGAGCCCGACCAGGCGGTGGCGCAGTGGATAGAGCGTCAGACTGGGATGCAGACGGACCCAGGTTCGAGACCCCAAACTCGCCAGCTTGAGCGCGGGCTCATCTGGCTTGAGCGCGGGCTCATCTGGCTTGAGCAAAAGCTCGCCAGCTTGGACCCAAGGTCGCTGGCTCCAGCAAGGGGTTGCTCCGTCTGCTGAAGGCCCGCGGTCAAGGCACATGTGAGAAAGCAATCAATGAACAACTATGGTGTCGCAACGGCAACGAAAAAAAATAAACTAATGATTGATGCTTCTCATCTCTCTCCATTCCTGTCTGTCTGTCCCTATCTATCCCTCTCTCTGACTCTGTAAAAAAAAAAAAAAAAAAGAATTTGTGATACCTGCCCTGTAGGAGTGTAGGGTTGAGACACCAAGTAATGAAGAGAATATTGGGGAGGAGCACACTTTAACAGAAACCTAGTTTTACCACGATGGAACTGAGTTCCCAGAAGAAAAAGACCATGTACGAAGGCTGAGAATTAGAAGGGAACAGCACCTCCATAAACCTGAAGCAAGCAAGTGTGGCCAGAGCAAAAATGAGGTGACAGAAAAACTAAACATGGAACCTGACTAGGCAGATTTGTAAGCCACCTGGTATTGGGTTGTTTCACGTGTAATAAATATTTTAATAAGAGGAAGTTATTAAAAGATTTTCAGAAGGGAAATAAAATGGAAAAATAAAATTTTTTAAACCTTTTAAATGCTACATCAACAATGGATAGCACTGGCCGGGTAGCTCAGGTGGATAGAGTGTAGTCCCAACATGCCAAGGTTATGAGTTTGATCCCCATTCAGGGCACATACAAGAATCAACCAATCAATGCATAAATAAGTGGGGGGAAATCAATATTTCTCTCTAAAAATCAATCAATCAATAAAGAGAATGAATAGAAGCAAATGGGTAGGTGTGTAGCAGCAGACCTACCATGGTAGTGCATTTGAGAGATCGGGGAGACTGTATGTATGATGGGATAGACACAGAAATATTAGAAGATGGTGTGATTGCACCATGTATTAAGATGGGGTTTTAGTACATGTTTAACTGAAAACATGTAAAATCAGGATGTGGAATAAAACAACAATTCAGTTTGTCATACTTAAGAAAAACAAGTCAATTCATAATTTCAAAGTATACTCTTTGATCAACTAGTCTCACTATTTGTCTACCTCTAAATTTACTAAAAATTGTCAACATCAGTTTTAGATTCTTGTCATTTTAAACCAGTTACCTACTGCCTTTAGGATAAACAAACCCTGCACATGGCCTACAAAGCTTGGCCCCACAGTATCTGTCCTTTGCCTAACCCTGCCTTCCTTAATTTCTGGGAATATGCGAGGTGTCCCTTCTGGCACATCCTCTCCTTTGCTAACTGCAACTCGACATCTACTTGTTTTCTGGATTTCAATTAAACCATCACTTCTGAGATTAACCCCCATTGAAAGCTTTTATAGTAAATTACACTTTCTCTACAGAAAACCTGTTACATATGTAAAATATTATACACACACACCCCAGGAAGGCAGGGAGCATATGTTTTGCTCTATCACTAAATCCCTGAATACGTAACACACAACCCAAATCAATACACAGCAGGCATTCCATTTCTGTTAACAGTGAATGAATATGGTAGCAAGGCAAATTGAAGGCTAAATTTAGATTTAACACAAGTTTTGCTGTTCACTGGCAATCCTACATCAGGCTATAGATGTAAAGCAATTTTTAAAATCTCTAAAACAGAATAAAGCATAAACACCCATTCTGTGTAAAAGAACTACCAATCTAAGGTCTGGCAATGGTTTTTTCATTTGTTTTTAGTAAGCTAAATGCTACAAAACTTTATTTTTCTGAAGATAGGAAGCAAATAACACTCTTTGTAATCAGTTTAAAGAACTAATCATTAAAACTGAAATGCAGCTCACCTGAAATCCAGTATTTATGCCATGAGTATATCCTTAATTATTTTCACTAAAATAATTTGACTTAAAAATATATCAATACTGCATAGAAAAATTTCTGGATTCCTGTTTTAAAGCATTACTGTTTTATTTTTTCTTTTGCTGATTATACATTTTTTTACTGGCAGATCAGATAAACAAGTATATAAAGGAAATAAACTTTTATTTTGGCAGAAGATAAACTGTGCAGATTAAAACGCCTCAATTTAACCTGAAGTAATGGTTTTGAATCATACAAATTTTTAAGAAGAAAAATAAAGACCATCTAAACAGATTTCCCTAGTTTATAACACATTTTCAGAATCTCAGAAAAAAAATTGAAAAATACTCATTAACTACTTTAAAAATATGTCAATACCATATGGCTTTATGAAATAACTTCTAAAATTATATATTTTTTATTTAAAAAGAATCCCAAGTCTTAAATAAACTGCTAGCAATAACATTTCTTCACTTAAAAGTGCATATTTCTGAGGACGTAACTTACTTTTTGAATAAATTTTTACAAATTTTTAACACATACACAAAAAAAAGTCACAAAATATTTTTGAGGAAAAGTGTTTTCACCAAAAGTCATCTTTAAATAAACTGCAGTAGAAGACACTGTTCTTTCTTTTTCTACCATCAGAATTCTTAGAGATGCTTTGGCAGTTTTAAGATTTGTCAGTCTCTACCAAGAGACACTGACATTAATGATGTCCGTGGAGACAACTGCCTTGCTGGCTCAGTTTGAATAGAGACATTACTGGGCTGGTTCTCCAAATCAGCAGCAAAGGTGCTCTCTTCTCTTACATCAAGAGTTTGTTCAAATGAAGCTGGCTGGAGTGGAATATTATCCACAGTTTTGTTGGCATTATTTAAGTTGTTAAGTGTGGTAATATCACACTCTTTGTCCAGAATACCAACTTCATCTTCTATTGTAACTATATCTTCAGTTTCAAATGTTTCCAAAGGAGCCAAAAACTCACTCTGTAGAGGGTCTCGAGGACCACTACTGCCACGTTCTATGTCCTCCTTTACTTCAGAATCCTTATCACTATCACTCTCAATGGTAATCACAACAGGGGAACGTGAAGCGCTGTCTCCATGGTGTTTCTTATGCTTCTTCTTATGTTTCTTCTTTTTCTTTTTATGATGTCTAGTTGTATCAGTAGCTTTCCCTTCATAAACTATCTCGACACTTAGGCTCCGAGTCCTCCTTTTCCTCTTCTTGTGTTTTGTCTCTCTGTCTGATGATCTGCTATCTGAAAAACTGTCACTCTCATTTTTGTAATTTCCATCCAATTTTGATGAAGATTTTTGACAATGACTTTCTTTTATTTTAGTAGTAAATTCACGAGCTGGTTGAGCCACTTCGTTAGTACCCTCCAAGTGTCGTGTTTTGTATTTTCGCTTCCCTCCAGGCTTTTCATTTCTTACCCGGTCAGGCCCTGTAGATGCAGTCTTTGATCTATTACTAGATAGGCTCCTTGATCTGTGCCTTTCATAGTAGTAATATTTCCTTTCACTGTGATTATTTTTTTTCCTAGCGTTGGTTCTTTCAGAAAAAGACTGAATTCTAAATTCTGGACTTGAAGATTGTCTAGAATAATGAGCTCTAGACAGGGTCCTCCTCCTGTAGGATGATTCATAGCCATCCCTATCCTTGTTTCTACTATAGTAAGTATACTCCCATTTATATTTGCTTCCATAGTTATTTTTTAAATAATAATGATCTCTAGTTCTACTCCGTGATCTTTTACCATGATCACTGCTATGAGACCTTGATCTGCTTGTGCTTTCACTACTTAGAGACAGAGTCTGGCTTCTTCTTGACCAACTACTATCTCTAGTTCTTGATCTATTTTTATCTCGTCTACTTCTAGGTCTACTACTCTCCCTGCTTCTGGATCGTTTTCTTTTCATCCTTTTCTTCCCATGATGCTTTCTACGATTCTTCTGATCATGCCCACTTCTACTCTGGGAACATGAATCTGAACTTCTTGACCTTCCCCTCCTTCTTTGTCTGCGGTTATATGGGGAATATGCTCTGTCTCCTCTGGCTGATGAGCTCAGGTGTCTGGGAGAGGATAACAATGTAGATCGTTTCTCTTCCTTCTTTGATTTGACTCTTGTACTAGAATCACAAAGATCTTTATTTATTTGCTCATCCTTTCCAAGTACAGAGCGTGGAGATGAACATCTACTGACATCACTATCACCAGAACTGTAAGACTGCTCCTGCTCTTGTGTCTTCATAGTCTCCATTTTCTCATAAGAGCCTAAGTCCTCAGAATCCGAGGACAGTTCAACAAGTTCTGGGGTCCTCTCAGCTAGTGGCTTAACAAACCCAACAATGACACAATTATCTGAAGAAGAATCACTGTCATTATTTAGGCCCTCATTGGTTTGTACTTCCTGTATCTGAGGCGTGGCTCTTCCTGTTACAAGTTCTTCATCAGAACTATCAGAAGAATTTAAAAGGGAAGACATGACAGCACGTACCTGCTCTGAGCTTGAGTAAGATGGTCCTGGAGTTTCATCATCCCATGGTGCCCGACTAACAGTGGCTACATTAATATCCAGCTCTTGGTTCTCAGCTTCATCAGGAGATATTGTTATGACTGAAGAATCAGAATGGCTACCTTCTTCATACGAAGGAGCAGGGCAATCATAATTAGCATGTTGATCAAAGGCCGCCATGTTAAAAGGAGATCGAGCAAAACTGATGAATTCATGTATAAAATGCTCAGTCCGATTAAGTAAAAATGGCCTCAAATCAGACACAAATGCCTGACTCTCCAAGTCATAGCGAGTAACATTACTCATGATGATGTGCTGCACTATATTCACTAAAGATCCATGAGCTCCAAAAAGAACTGTAAGTTCACGTTTTAACCAGGGGACTAATCTGTGAAGACAAGCTGGATTTCTACGAAAAAATTCAGCTGAAATATCCCTGTAGCGACCACCATCTTCAATATTTCTAACGCGAGCACCAGCTCGATAGAGAGTTCGCCTAAAATTTATAATGTCCTGTTCTTGAATTTTCCGCAGAGATCTTTCATCTGTAGTAGCTTGCCTCCTTGAAATATGTCTCATAAATTGAGGAATTTCACCATCTCTGGGTCTTGTTGAAATGTCTAATCCTTCAAAGAGCACACCACTATCTGGTGGAGTAAATGCTATTCTTCTAGGATTGGATGGATAAACAAGATCACTTCGGTCTCGATGATATGGAGGCCGTCTTAGGGTGTACTCCTTGAAATCATCTTCTGCCCTCACAGAATGGAAAATAGAATCAAAGGGCTGTTTACACAGAGGACATTCAGCTTTGTTTTTAGACCACTCCTGTACACAACGAAAACAGAACTTATGTAAACAGCGGTCTAAGTACGACACATTATCAAATCTATCCAAGCAAATAGGACACTTAGAATCAGGAGATGCATCAGCTGGCACTGTCTGCTGCAATTTGCTAGTGCCAGCTTTAGGCGAAAAGTTGTCCATTTTAAATTCCTTAGCTGTTGATGCCATTACCTGTAAAAGGGAAAAATTTACATCAGTAACCTGGTAAAAGAGAAACAACTAAACCAGAAAAAAATGCAAATAATGACTTTGAAACACACTTTGGTGAAAATAGTTCCATTATCTCTGTAATATAAAGGGGCAGTGTCACCTAATAACATGGTACTTCAGCATAAGCTAGAAAAACAAATTCCCTGGGTCTGAATCCTGGTTCCATACTAGCAGTGTGACTGGGCACAAGTTACCATCGCTGCACTTTAATTTCATCTGTAGATCACTGCCTTACAGGGTTTGTGAAGATGTAAAAAGCTCTAAGAAAAGATGCCTGGTACATAGTAAGCTCTCAAATATTACATAACATCCTATGATAATTTTAAAAAATAGAGAAATATTTGAAATATACAAAAAAATACAAAAAATATTCCAAGTATCCATGTATCCAGCCCTCACATATTACATTTTCTAATGCTTATTTCAGATTTTTAAAAAATGTCCTTTATCTTACCCTTCAATCCCTCTTTAGAAAACAAAACAAAAACCTGAAACATCAAAGTCCACAGTTAGTGTTATTTCTTTTTCTTTAAAGCGGGGTTGGGGACAACAGGCAGGGACAGACAGGAAGAGAAAGAGATAAGAAGCATCAAGTTGTTGCAGCACTTTAGTGTTCACTGACAGCTTTCTCATATGTGCCTTGATGGGGGGGGGGGGAGCTCCAGCTGAGCCATTGACCCCTTGCTCAATCTAGCGACCTTGGGCCACAAGTCTATAATCCCATGCTCAAGACAGAGACTCATGCTCAAACCAGCAACCCTGGGTTCTAGAGCCTGTTGCTCAGCATCCCAGGTCCACACTTTATTCACTGCTCCACCTGGTCAGGTGGTGGTATTTCTATGTATGCTTTATATCTTTCATATATATGTCCCAAACAATAGATTACTAACTTGTTTTATTTGTGGTAATTGTTGTAGATGTACTACTTTTAAAAATAGATTTAGTAATACAGACAGTTGCCAGGTTACAAATGAGATAGGTTCTATAGATTTATTCTTAAGTTGAATTTGTATGTAAATTGGAACAGGTCCATTTGCCCATTAAATGCAACTTAAATGTTTATCTTAACATAATAATTACTTTTACCTTTCTGTGCATATAAATACTTAACATTCATAATTCAGGGACTGCCTGTAACTTTGTATGGTGACAGGTTGTTACTAGACTGACCGTGGTGAGCACATCATAGGTATATTAAAGCCAAATCACTATAGTGTATATGTGAAACTAATATAATACAGTATGTCAATAATAGTTGAGTAAAAAAAGAATTAGTGAGAATCTGCATAGCAGCAATTTCACCTGTTTAAACCAATTCTATACTTTTTAGGGAAGGATTATTTTCACACACAAAAAGGATTTTTAGTGAAAATTAAATGAAATACTAAATGCAAACTCTAGGGAAGTGCATGGCTCATAGCAAATGCTCACTAAATGTTAGTTGCTATTATTATTACTACACTATTGTTACTATTGCTATTACACTTTATCACTGATTCCTTTCAGCCCCATTAAGAAGTTTTTCTTAGCCTTTTTACTTCATTGAAAGTCAGCCATTAAGTATCCTGAACTATGCATTCAGTCCATTTCCCTTATTATCTTTTCCCACAAGGATCACTAAAATCTTATTTTTATTTTCTTTTATCAGTTTGTTTCCCATAACTTATAAAATGAATTTGCCAGAGATGAAATCTAGTTTGCATTATATTTTAGCCTTATTTTATAAAATCTCTCTTTAGCTGCATTTTATACCAATCATTTCATATATATTAAGTGTTAGTTTCTTCACTATGTTTTCCTGGGCCCATTATCTATCTTTCTCTACTTCCTCTATCACAGGAAGTCCCATCGCTAGTCAACCACTGTCAAGCTAGTTAAATAATAGAACTCTAATTTTCTAAACAATAGACTCATTGGCAAACCCAGCTCTACAAAAACAAACAAAACCTGTAATAAAGAAAATCTGAGTTTGTGAAATAAGTATTTCATCATAGATTTCAAATTAAACTTGCTCACAGGGCATCTTAACTTTTCAGATACATAACTTAATAGGGAGACTCAATATTTAATAAGTTTCTTCAAGGGCTCTAAATATTTCCAGTCTTCTATTTCCTACAGTGAAAATGCAAAAATCACCGCTGTCCGTAAATAGAAAAGAATTATAAGTATAGAACACCAATTGGTTTTCTGTTAACATACTTAAAAACTGTGAAACTTTACTATTGCATAAATTTCCTCCTACTTCTAATATATTTTATTCTCCTACTCTGGAAAAAAAATAATAAAATAAAAACCTTTAGGAGCCCTGGCCAGGTAGCTCTGCAGTCAGAGCATCCTCCCAGTGTGCCAAGGTCACGGTTCGTTTCCTGGTGAGGGAACTTACCAGAAGCAACCAATGAGTGCACAACTAAATGGAACTAAGTGGAAAGAGTTGATTCATCTCTCCCTCTCCCCCAAAATCAATGGAGGAAAAAAAATCTCATAAACCCTTTAGGAAAAGAGACAGTGAGCATGTGTTAGGGCAGGGGTCCCCAAACTGAGGCCATTTATCTGGCCCCCACAGCACTTCTGGAAGGGGCACCTCTTTCATTGGTGGTCAGTGAGAGGAGCACAGGATGCATCTGCACCCATAGTTTCCATTGAAATACTGGTCAATTGGTTGATTTAAATTTACTTGTTCTTTATTTTAAATATTGTATTTGTTCCCGTTTTGTTTCTTTACTTTAAAATAAGATATGTGCAGTGTGCACAGGAATTTGTTCATAGTTTTTTTTTATAGTCCGGCCCTCCAACAGTCTGAGGGACAGTGAACTGGCCCCCTGTGTAAAAAGTGTGGGGACCCCTGTGTTAGGGTAAGGAGTCAAGAGTGGAGAGGGAACTGGCGAGGCTATCAGGAGTCCTGGATTGAAGACAAGGTGTCACCTAAAACTAACTCTGTATACTAGAAAAATCCATTTAACTCTGGACTTAGTTTGCCCTGCTATAATAAAGGGATTATCAGACTTTAAAAAGTGAAGCCCTCGCTGGGTAGTTCAGTTGATTAGAGCAACATCCCAATATGCCAAGGATACAGGCTCAATCCCCAATCAGGGCATATAAAAGAATCAATCATTGAGCCTAACCAGGAGGTGCCGCAGTGGACAGAACATCGACCTGGGATGCTGAGGGCCCAGGTTTGAAACCCTGAAGTCGTTGGTTTGAAGCCCAAGGTCGCTGGCTTGAGCAAGGAGTCACAACTCAGCTGGACGCCCCGCCCAAGGTACATATGAGAAAGCAATCAATAAAGAACTAAGGTGATACAACTATGAGTTGATGCTTCCCATCTCTCCCCCTTCCTGTCTGCCCAAGTTCGCTTGCTCGCTTGCTCTCTCCCCTTCACTTAAAAAGAATTAACCAATGAATGCTTAAATAAGTGGAACAACAAATAGATGTTTATCTCTTTGAAATAAAGAATTGATTTATTAACCATTCCCAGTGCACATAAAAATTATAACCCACAGTGAAATTTATTTTAAAATGTTATTAAATAGTAAAGGTGAAATAAAATAAAACAAAACCTCAACTAAACATTTAAAAAATATTTTTTAATGATATCTTAGTCTTCCCTGGTTTAATAAGCCTGTTAACTACATTGGCAGCACAAGTCTAAAGAATATCCAATGTCATTCATAGTAGGTAATGATCAAATTGTTTTGCATTTCTACATAGGAGTAACTTTAGGTACAAAGAATGGTATTCATCCAAAACATCAATGACAATGAAGGTAAATCATCAAATAAGGAATTTACTACTTCAAAAACAGTGACTCAATTATACCAAAATTGACATATTTGCTAAGATGTAAATGAAGTAAAATCAGCATATGAACCAGTAATTCCCCACCCATCTATTCAAGAGAAATGAAAAGATATGTCCATACAAAAACTTGTAACTGAATATTTATAGCAGCATTTGTCATAAAGGCTCAAAAGTGGCAATAACCCAAAATGTCTATCAACTGGGGAATATAAATAAAATGTGGCATATCCATATAATGGAATATTTCGCAACAAATATGAAGTACTGATGCTACAACATGGCTGAACCTTTTAATTACGCTAAATGAAAAAACAAAATCAGTCAAAAAGGCTACATGTTGTATGATGTCATTTATATGAAATGTCCAGAATAGGCAAATCTATAGATGGAAAGTACAGGGTTAGGCAAAGGTAGGTTAACAGTTGTTCTTATGGAAAATAATATAATAATTAACTCTGCCTTTCATGTACTCACAACTGTAAGCCTACTTTTGTCCATCCCTATAGATTGGTGGTTGCTGCCGGATAGGAGAAGGATTACAAAGTTTCTTTCTGAGATGATGAAAATGTTCAATCTGATTATAGTTGCACTCTGCAAATATACTAAAAACTACTGGATTATATATATCTAACAGACAAATTTAACAGATGAAATGTAAATTATAGCTCAACAAAGCTGCTTAAACAATACAAATTAAGGCACAAAACAGGGATGGCTAGCCTGACCAGGCGATGGCACAGTGGATAGAGCGTTGGACTGGGATGCGGAAGACCCAGGTTCGAGACCCCAAGCTCGCCAGCTTGAGCGTGAGCCCATCTGCCTTGAGCAAAGAGCTCACCAGCTTGGACCCAAGGTCGCTGGCTCCAGCAAGGGGTTGCTCTGCCTGCTGAAGGCCCGCGGTCAAGGCACATGTGAGAAAGCAATCAATGAACAACGAAGGTGTCGCAACGGCAATGAAAAACTAATGATTGATGCTTCTCACCTCTCTCCGTTCCTGTCTGTCTGTCCCTATCTATCCCTCTCTCTGACTCTCTCTCTGTCCCGGTAAAAAAAACCAAAAAAACCAGGGATGGCTAGAGACAATTAGATTCTGTGGGAGAGGTTCTAGGTTCAGGTAGCAAAGGTGGACCTGAGGGTAAGGTTTCTTTACACTTGTGCTCTCTAGAATTAGGACTTCAAATTCACCCCCACCTACCCCAGGGGAGAAGATTAATCAGTTCTGATTCCATTTCTTTAACTGCCTCCAAAATCTGAAATAAAGTTTACCATCTTTAGGGTAAACTAATTAAGCCAAACCTTATCTTCCCCAAATCTTCAATTCTGTAGCCTTTAACAAGGATAAGATCCCTTTGTGTCACATTATGGGGGTATTTCAGGCAATTAACAAGCATACATATCTAAGGAAAACAACTGAGGAGTGGTGAAGAATCAGGAGGCTGGAGTTCAATTTAGACCACAAACATTTTAAAAACTGCACAGTGAGCCTGACCCGGCGGTGGTGCAGTGTTTAAAGTGTCGGACTGGGATGCGGAAGACCCAGGTTCCAGACCCTGAGGTCGCCAGCTTGAGTGCGGGCTCATCTGGCTTGAGCAAAAAGCTTGACAGCTTGGACCCAAGGTCGCTGGCTCCAGTAAGGGGTGGCTTGATCTGCTGAAGGCCCGCGGTCAAGGCACATATGAGAAAGCAATCAATGAGGAGCTATGGTGTTGCAACAGCAACAAAAACTAATGATTGATGCTTCTTATCTCTCTCCGTTCCTGTCTGTCTGTCCCTATCTATCCCTCTCTCTGACTCTCTCTCTGTCCCTGTTAAAAAACAAAAACAAAAAAAACTGCACAGTGAGCCTGGCCTGTGGTGGTGCAGTGGATAAAGCATGGACCTGGAACACCGAGGTCACTAGTTTGAAACCCCCGGCTTGGCTGGTCAAGGCACATATGGGAGTTGATGCTTCCTGCTCCCCACGCCTTCTCTCCCTCTCCTCTAAAATGAATAAATAAAATCTAAAACCAACCAAACAAACAAAACCCACACAGAGATACAAACAAAACTGGAATGCTGTGAAATTTTCCTGTAAAAGTCACTTTCTATGGATTCCGTAAATTATCACTGAATATAAAATTAAACCACCATCTGATTACATTAGAGAAGTGGTGTTAATTCTAATGCAGGGTCAGGGTTGAAAATCAAAACCACTTAACAGCTACGTGATCTGAAGGAAGTTATTTAATTTCTTAAAACCTTAAGTACACACCTGAAAAGGGATATATTCCACAAAAAAACCCAAAAAACACTTAGGATAGTGCTTGGTGAGCATTAAGAACGGAATAGTGTTTCCCTATGTTATGTAAAAATAAAACTTCCTTCTAGTCGTTTTCGTCACTGTTAAACATTAGGTCCAAAGATAAGTCTGTGACAACTAATCTTTATATTTATCATAATTATTGTACTTAATATATCTAGGCAAAGTAGTTCAAAAGGGTTCCCAAATGATAAACTAGAAATACACCCAAGTATTTAAAATAACGTGGGTTCTACTTCTTCTGACTTTAAAGAAATTACCGTACCTCTCTGAACTGCAATTTAAACAATTTCAAAAGATGATACATCTTAAGTTATAGGATCTACCGACCTATAAAATTTAATTCCAATTCCAGCAAAAAGAAGAACTGCTTGAACACTATTCCCTCTACAGTACAGCCACCCATTCCAAACAAGTGTTTCTTTTTGCCTGGCTGTATAGCTTTGCATGTCACTGACTAAAACCAGACAACCCTCCCCAGCCCTCATCACTATTAACTTAAACCATGAGTAGGCTCTTTCTTAATTTATCTTAATCTTGAAAATTTCTTCCAAAAATTCTATTCACTTTTCCCCTTAAGTCACTGTTTGCCTCAGGAATCTGCAGCCTACGAGGAAAGTTACACTGAATGAAGGAATCACCGGCGGTTGAGCCCAACCCACAGTGTATAACAACACTGCAGACAACTCCAACAACTATGGTGATAGTGCTTCCTTGGACTGAGAACTGCCAAGAGCCTGGTTCTAAGACAAGCGTCATGTGCATTACATAATAACGAACTAAAAGACTGTTATTCCCATTTTACAGACAAGCTCAGAGAAGTTAAAGAACCCATCCAAACTCACACCTCTGACGGTGGGAATGCCACGATTTAGACTCAAATGTTTTGTGGGTTTTTCCCCACCTAGAGACCAGGCTCTTCCACTACACCGCTAGGCTCGCGCCCCCTCGAGAGCCCTTCTTGGACAAGCAGCCCTCCCTGGCCCACTGGCAAAAATCCACAGGTGCGCCGCAGGTGCCGTGTGACCATCGTGCCCCGCCGAGCCCATAGGGCCTCTCTCCAGCTCGCATAACCCTTCCGACCCCCGCGTCCCATTGTTCCCGATCCCTCTCACCTCAAAGAGTGTCGGCGAATGCAGGGCAGGGGCACTCGGGGCAAGCTCCCGGCGGCCCAGGAAGCCAGGTCGGTGACGGCAGGATCCTCGAAGGCGTACCCGGCGACTTCTCCGCCGGCCCTCAGAAGCCGAAGCATGCGGGGGTGCTTCACCCTCCTCGCGAGACAGCAGAGACCCTGGCGGCTGCTGCGACCCCTGTGACGTAAAACGCTCATCACCAATAGTAGCGTGGAGGCGGCGGTAGGAGCAAAACCTAACCGGTGGCCCCCGGCGCGTCAAAACAAAACACCCGCCTGCGTAACGCAGGCGCAGTGCAAGGGCGCCGGCACTGGGGGTGGGGCTTAGTGTGCTCGGCCCTTCCCCCACTGCCCCACCATTCCTGCACTTGATCTTCGCCTAAAGGCCCTAAAGGCGATCCTCCCCGCCCCCGCAATTCCCAGAATGAGAGCGAAGTGAACCTCTCCGTCAGAAATCGCCATACCACCACCATCTTTCATGTTACTACTAATCTCTGGGGGTTACAAATGCACTAACTTAATGTTCGCTCTTAACTTACCCGGAAAATACGATAACTAGATTGGTCTCATTTGAAACTCAACGAAGTCTGCTAAAGTTACTAAAATTATCTCTCATAAAGGAACTGAGTTACAAGGAGGTGAAGTGACTTGACCTCCTAGGAAATAACAATACCGAGATTCGAAGAGAATCGAAATGAAGAGCCCAACCAGTGTCCTACAGTCTGTCTTTTTTTCCTGGCGTACCCTAGTCTTCAGAGAGAGATCTACTTCAGTCTGGGGATAAACAGGGATTTACCTTGGAGAACATGGCTTTGGAATCTTCGCAAAACATAACGTTTTTTCTCTCGATTGCTTTCCCCTTTACCCACGCCCCGAAATCAGGATTCAAATCCCTTTCTTAGATATTTGAGGTGCACCGAGGAAGAGCATCTGGGCTTGAAGCGACCCATCGCCCCATTCTACCGTCTGTCCTCGGATGTGAGCGTCCCAGACATTCTCAAACCGCCCGCGTGCCAAACCGCCGTCCTCCAGCTTCATATCTGATGCGCGCTGACGCTCTACGCACTGAATAAACGCTCAACAAACTTGTTGATTGGCAGGTACGTTATGTCGAGGAACTGGTGCCACGTTATTTCTTCTTGAAGAAGGGCTCAATTAACAGGGATTACCCACAATGATTTGTCTGTTATATAAAAGTGGGTGGTATTCTTGATAACGTCGAAGACGGACATACGAAAGACTATCAATATAACGTGGCACCAGATGCAATAGGAACGTTAATTCTTCCAGCCATAGATGGTGTAAAACTTAAAAATTCGTTGTTCAAATAAACTTTTAAATGCACACGACATTACATTACCATGCATTAACACTACACTGCAACTGAAAGTACCGGTTAACGAGGTACGCCTATCTCTAAGCGACAAAGAAGTCATTTTAAAACATTTTCTCGTTTACCCACCCCCTTCCCTGGAAGGCGGGCGAGGCCCGCGATTCCGTAAGCCCGCCCCCAGCACGGGGCGGAAGAGACCGGGCGGCTCCCGGAAGCAAGTGGGCGGGCATTCGTGCCCGGATGTAAGATGGCCGCCAGTGCCGCCTGGTAGCCACCGCCCGGTAGGTTATTTTAAGGCCTGCAGGTTCTGCCTGTTCCTGCGGAACGCCGTCGCCTCCTTACCATGAAGCGAGTGAGTCGCCGCACCCTGGATTGGATTTATTCAGTGGTAAGCCCTGGGTCTGGCGAGGCTCCACGGTGTTGACTTCCTAGGCCCGCGGGTATAAACCCCGTATTTCTTTAGCTCCCAGAAACTCTAAAATCCATTCCTGAATTAAGCATTTCACTCCTGGACTCCGCCTCTTCCTGGAAGACACGTTCTTCCGCCTACGTAAG